>CM062831.1:5234519-5561344 GCA_031772345.1 Himalopsyche anomala
CATCTGATATATAATATGTTATCGAATTGCGATGAACAACTTATGAAATTACAACAAAACAATATATATATACATTAGCGATTTTTCCTCTTTACTATTTTTTCCTACATATCTAACAATAATCAATAAATAATATGTAATAATCTTCTAATTGATGTATAATTATAAAAAAATATATATATTGTTATCATAGGTGGTCCGTAGCGGCTCGGCGAAGGTTTGCTTATGTCTTTTCTTAAAATAAACTAAAATAATAACAATTTAAATACATACAAAATGATTTGTATATACTATAGTTTGCCGCTTGTGTGGTCGAGTGGTTAACGTTGTTGGCTTCAGCTACGGAGGGCACGGATTCAAATCCCGGTACGGACAGTTTTATAAATTGATTTTTCAATCGATTTATGAATTTCTGTTCAAAGGCATGGATGTATGTGATGTGTTGAATTCCCCCCTCTCACCCATCCTATCCTATGAACGGGACGTATCGAGAGCGATTAGTTTACCACTAATCCTGTCCTAGCTTTATCCGTTTATCCATACTCTCTTTCTAAAAAGAGAGGTTGAGCAACTGAGTAACAAGCAGTTCTCGTAGAAACACTTCTGTTGAGATAAACTCCATAAGGAGTCCATATGCTCCACATTTGGAGCGGATATGGTTTTAAAAAAATAGTTTGGTAGTATCCACTAAGTGCCGTTCGCGGTTTCAAATCCTTATATGACCACTTTCATAATTCTAACCGATTTATATTCCAATGTATGGTTTAAAAAAAATCCTTTCCACCTATCGTACTTTAAAGTTAACGAACGCATGGGTATAAAGATTAACTACTAGCCCTATTCTTTTTATTCATGGCTGTGGAGTCGGAGTCGCAACGTATGTGGTTGATTCGGAGCCAGAGTCTGCGTTGAAAAGATACGGGTGACTCTCCAAGCAGATGAGCAAGACTATGACAAGTTACCTGTATACATTTTCGATGTCAACAATAAATAAGAAAAACGTCGACCGGCCAGACCATGCGGAATGTTTCTTGAAGAGAAAGCTCCGAAATTATATTATCGATGGCTCGTTCACCGAGGAGTGATTCAGCGGATATTGGCATGAAAAAACCGGTCAGGCTTTTGGCCCTCAATGCTATTAAATCAAGCCTACTCTTAGCTCATGTCATTGACTTGTGGATAAAATTTGCCAATGTGACTTAAATAAATTTGATCGCACATGGCGTTCCTGTCACATGAAAAATGCGATAAGATTTACAGTTACTTATTAAAACAGTAAATTCATTCCTGGATAAGATCCACGAAATATCGCGTAAAACGAGGCAATAAGAAGACAAGTTTCAGAAAACAAAAATATAGCTTTATCAAAACATAATTGAAAATATAACATAAGATAAGCCTCGAAAGATCTCGCCCTCTGTAAGCAAATTAAATAGTTTTTTCTCTTAACCGTTTTCTTTAAAAAAATCGTGTACGTTGTAAATATGAATTAAAAATTAAAAGAGTACTTTTTTAAAGTTGAACAAACACTTCAATGTGCAAATCAGAACACACTGCATATTAGGTATAAATGATACGTGCAACAAATGCAAAAAAAAAATGAAGGTGAGCTGACGAACCCTACATAAACATTTGTTTTTTTTGGTTTAAAAAAAAACAATTATGCTTTGCAGCTGTTTTGACTGCTTTTTGAAATAAATAAAAAAATCTTTCGTCAAAAAATACAATAACATGTTTAAAAATGATTTTTTTAACCATATATTCTTATGTGGAACATATAGAATATATACTTAAGAAAATGTTTCGGGCTTGTTAAATTAAGTAAAAATAATATTCTCAGATTAAATAAGTAACTATTTATCTACGAAGGCTCAAGTGTAAAGATTGAAACATTCAATGAAAACGAAAACAATTGTACGCCAATCTTGAAAAAAATATATAATATCAGTATGTTAAGTAACCTTCGATGGCTCTAATAAATATTGTGTACAAGAGTGATAAAAAAAATCGGCATCTTCCTAAGAACACAGTGGAGTTTGAGCGAGCCCTTTGTCAACGTATTGGCAGCCCACCGCAGTGTAAACATCACAGATATTAATGCAAACATTGCAGACACCTATCAATTAATCCATAGACACCGGAACCAAATGAGATGCACCAGTTTCGATCGCTTAGTTTTAGGACCAAAAAAATCATTACCTACCTCAATTAAATTGAAAATAGAATTATTTGCGTCTTAAAACTTATGTCAATAGCAATTTAAAAAAATATATGTATATGCATATGTCGTACTATTACATACGATGCATTATCAGAATACTAGCATAGAAAACAATAAACGTCTGCTCATTGCGATATCAATCATGATTGAATGACGTATAGTTTTTTTTTTAAATTCATTCGAAATTTATGTTTTTCTTTATTAATTAAACAAAAGATGTCGAATAAAACTTAAGTAGGATGTGTGTCACAAAAGATTCTCAAAATCGTATAATCTAATCATTATCTACCATTTAGATTAATTAAGAAATAATAAAATTATCTAATCTCTTTTGGAAGACCAGAAGATAAAATTGTTTTGATTTTGAGATACATATGTACATTCTAATGATGCAAGCCACATATAAATCGATCTATTTTCCCGGATTATATCAATTATCTTGATATCATATTACAGATTAAGAATTTACGTATTCAGCACCATTTTAAGTAATGCTGCATTACTACTACACATATTTTTTTTCAAAAGGAGGCGTAGTAAAATAAAGTTTGGAAACGACTGCCTTAAAGCTTAAAGGCGAATAATTAAGTTGAGTACACATTAAAATTATCAATAAAAATCTAAATATTTATATAACATGCATACTATTATGCCATAGCGGAAAAAAATAGCAATAGAGAGAAAAAATAGTGTACAATTTAAATTATTCATCAACCATATGATTTCGCCAGCTTATAGGTACTAAAAGTAATGAAATCAGTTATAGTGAATCTAATATTTATTTGACATAATTTGTACAGGGTAAAATCACCGAAAATAGTTTCATACGCTTTGTACTGTTGGCGATATAGAAAATATTTAAAAAAAAACATATCTTTATATACGGTATGTTTGTATGACTGAATGTGAGCGTTTTATTTTATTATCTACTTCGAACGAAGGTTATGCTGGGAAATAAATTTCACTGTCAATAACTCCGCGCAGTTCATTAAGAACTGCTGCAGTTACCTTGAAAGGTTCATTACTAGACTGATTTAAAGTTCAGAGCTTTTAAACATTATGCAGTAGAGTGAACTGTAGCGACTATTCAAGTATATTGTACGATATAAATTATATCAATTACGATACTTCGATGCAACTTTACTTTCATTCCTGCTTCCGAGCAATTTTTGTTTACTTTTCTATCCTGGCCCGCTTCGCATATACATAATTCGTTTAAACGCTGGAAACCGTACACAGGAGCTGATTAACATATTGACTGTGGAAAGGAAAAAGGACGTAACCCACAGTTTTTTCAAAACAGCTTTTTTCGATAATCACAATTTATTAAACATGATACACGCTCTATTAAATGGACGTATGCTGCAAATGCCGAATTAGTATCTAAATTTAGCTTTTCATTTTGAAAAAAGATGAGCTTGTGAACATTGAAACCAAGAAAAAAGACTAAAAAAACGGTTTTTCCTCGACAATTTCTTAAATTAATATTAGATTATGTCAATTAAACACTAGTTTAGAAGTCTCCGTACTTTTCAAAGTCGTTTATATTTCATAATCTGCATATGGCCCAAAATCATCAAAACACGTTTTTCATGCTTCCTGTAAAATGTTTTATGTGTGGGTTACGTCTTTTTTCCTTTCCACAGTCGATATGGGAAAAGTTTATATTTCTGTGAGAGTAACAACAATGTATTGAGAAAAAATGGGAAATGATTTTGTTGACAAATATTCGCATACTTATTGGTTAAGTCAGTCAGAATTTTGAAAATTTCACAGTCGATCAAGAAATGCCTTTAAATACCATTCTGCCTACTGAATAATGCACTGGAAAATGGCTATTTTCAAATACTCTTTGTTATTAATAAATTATTAATTACAATCCAAATTACTTTTTTTGTTTAAAACACAATATCAGTTATTCAGAAAATATATTCCTTAAAACAACTCTGTCTCATCTCAACGAAAATAAACGCTATTTAACCCTTCCCTTACTATGCAAAAAAGCACAAGCTCCTGAGCTGTGTACCCAGGGGTGGGCTGGAGGAGGCTCGGGGGGGCTCGCGCGAGCCCCTTGTTAAATTTCTGCGTGGCCGGCGAGCCCCTTGTTAAGATAAGAAAATCATTCGTCTTAGATCAAATCAGCACATAACTGCAATTTCTGTCGACGGTTAAATTTTATTATGAAACAAGACTTAGTTCCCCCTTTGTTTTTTCATTCAGAGCTGTGGGTTTCCGTGCCGGACCTCACGGGTTCCAGTCCCAGTACGAAACAGCATCTTTTCAATAGATTTACTTTCTGTTAGAAGGCATGGGTTTTTGTAATGTCTAAAAATTCCCCTCCACTCTTCCGATCCTTCAATTAAACTGGGCGTTACGTGAGCGATTAGTTAATCACTAGTCCTGTCTTAGCCTTATCATTAAGTAACAAACAATTCTTGTAGAAAAAAAAACTTTTGTTGAGATACCTTCATTAGGAGGTCATATGCGTGACATTGGGAGCGGATATGGAAGAACAAAAAAAATGAATAAGATTTACCGATATTGGCGGCCCACCGCTGTGTGTACCCGTTACAAAAATATTGTACCTATTTTTTAAAATGCCGCCCCCAAAAATGTGCCACCCGAGGCGGTCAACTACTATTGCACCCCCCCCTGCAACGCCACTGACCACACATAATAATTATTGTATTCAACATCATAATTTTTTAAAAATGATAGGAATTGTATGTGATGCCCATGACGTCTAGAACCTACATACATATTATATTGAAAATTTATTATATTTAAAAAGGTAGCGATAATAAAATTATTTGATAATTTTCGTATTATATTAAATACCGTATTATTTTTGGTAAGCTTATTATAAAATTCATGAAATTTTAAAATAGAACGGAAACTAATGCAAAAATGGATACATATTTATTAGTGCTGGCAACTAGCAAAATAGCTACGCCATAGATAATATACAAATTATCATACTTGTATATGTCACAACAGTGCGAAGTGACGTTTGGATTCTAATAATGTTCCGTTCGTTTTTGTGATAGTTTCAACTTAGCGAATTAACACGCTGATTTTAAATGTATTAAGATACATAATAATATTAAGTGCATATGGAATCTCATGACGAAAGGCCACTGTTACCATGTCTACCCCGAAATTATGGATCTGTTTCACATTGGGTATTTTTTTGTTTTTTAATTGTAAATTTATTTAGAATTGATAATTCAAAGATGCGTCGCACACGCTACGAGTCGGCCCTGCTTAAAACCATGGATTGTCAATTCAAATTGCTCCCAATTGTTCACCTTTTGTAAGATTGCAGTAAGCGTAATGTTTCAATTATAAAATTTATCTGGTGTATTATTTATTCAGGACCAAGTGGAGCCAGAGATGGAGAATCTACCAATTGGAATATCGCAGCAACAACTCGTTAGTAATAATTATCCAGGAAGAAAACTACCTCAGTATGTTGCTGCACTATCTGGTAAATAGATTTATCGTGTTTTTTTTCTAATCATTTATAAACCCTTTGAGTAGTAAGCTAGGTAATTGTGTGTTAAAGCTAGTCATGGATTATTTCGGTGAAAAACTTGTTTTAGTGTTTTATTGAAGCTTTGATAATCGCGTTAAAACCACACATTAACACTGATAAATTATGTGAAATACGAAATATTTATCAGTGTTCTTCGTATTAATGTGTGATTTTAACGCGATTATCAACCCCTCAAAAAATAATTTTAAATCATGGCGTTGTTTTTAGCTTAGTTTGTGAAGTTTTTCGCCGTAATAATCCATGACTAGCTTTAACACACAATTACCGTAAGCTATTATAAAAAAAGTTATTTAATACATATATTGAATCAATTGAGGTTATTATTTGAAAACCCGGCACGTCCGAAAGTAGTTGAAAAATAAATCTTGAATTTCGTTTATTTTTTGTTTTAAATTACTTTGGAATGATATTTTGTATATTATCAGGTGTCAACACAGATATTTAAGTTATGATTCCATCTATTTTTAGTTAATATTATTGTAAATTATTTATGTTCTGACCAGTAGCGGCCGGTCAATGTGGCATTTGATCAATGCACCCCTTGTATATGCAGGGGCGGCTATATTTCATGAAATAATATTGAAAAATAACATTTATACCATTCCCTCATTTTTAATTCAATAAAATAAAATAAAATTTTAAATTAAGTAAAATATTTTTTTCTAAAATATTTATTATAGACAATAAATACATGAAGAATTTAAAATGAGTGAATGGTATAAATATTATGTTTGAATATTATTTCATGAAATATAACCGCCCCTGGATATACAAGGGGTGCATTGATCGAATGCCACATTGACCGGCCGCCACTGGTTCCGACATAAAAATAATAATTTATTCTGTTGATGGATTGATCATAAAATTTATTTGCTACACACACATTGCTTGGTTAAGGTGATGAAAGTTTTTGATTATTCTAATACAGCACTTTGTCCTCATGAGTAATATCATTATTCATCATAGATGAGTAAAATTCGTTTGTAAATTGAGACAAAGAATCAAATAAACAAGATAATAGTAATTCAAAACCTTATTTCGAGGTCAAACAACTCAATATCAAAGGGCATATTTCCAAAATTCACTGACGATTATATTAATTAATCACTATTTTTATCCTTTTTCAGCAACTCTGGGAGCGTTGGCCACAGGAACTCTATTAGGATGGTCAGCACCCGCCGGCCCAAAGATAATGGAGGGCAACGAATATGGATTCCCCATATCTAGTTCTGACAACGCTTGGGTCGGCTCCCTCACGACATTGGGAGCGGCATTCGTTTGCTTTCCGATCGGAATCATCATGAATATCATAGGTCGAAAGTTCACCATGCTTCTGCTCGCTCCGGTGTTTGTTCTCGGCTGGGTGCTCATCATATGGGCTGTCAATTTGCCTATGCTTCTCGCGGGAAGATTCATCACAGGCGTGGCCGGGGGAGCATTCTGTGTCACGGCCCCTACCTACAACGGAGAGATCGCTCAAGACAGCATTCGGGGCACACTCGGTAGCTTCTTTCAATTGATGGTCACCGTGGGCATTTTATTTGTATACATAATAGGAAATTATGTGACCGTCTTTGTAATGAGTATAATCTGCGCAATCATTCCGATTATATTTGCCGGAGTTTTCTTTTTCATGCCGGAAACACCGTACTTCTTGGTTTATAAAGGAAAAATTACGGAGGCCAGAGAATCACTGCGCAGATTGAGAGGGGCTGAATTCGATTGCGACGGTGAATTGCAACAGATTGAAAAGAAAGTCATCGAGGCGCGTGAGAATCCTTTGTCTCTGATGCAATCCTTTTCAAAGATCACCTCAATCAAGGCAGTTGTTATCTGCTTCTCGTTGATGTTTTTCCAGCAGTTTTCCGGTATTAATGCAGTGTTGTTTAATACCAATGGCATATTCGAAAGCGCAGGAGCAGATATCGAGCCCGGAATAGCCTCCATTATAATCGGAGTCATGCAAGTAGTCGCAACATTACTATCAACTATCGTCGTGGACAAATTAGGGAGACGTATTTTGCTCCTGCTGTCATCGACGGTGATGGGTGTCTGCGGAATAGCTCTAGGAGTGTTCTTTTACTTGAACAACCTGGATCCGAAAGATGACGATCTGATAGCTAGCTTATCTTGGCTGCCTCTCGTGTCCCTTTGCATTTTCATCATAGCGTTTTCGTTAGGTTTCGGTCCGATACCTTGGATGGTGGCAGGAGAACTGTGCACTCCAGATATTAAAGCTATCGTTAGCTCGACAGCCGGTACGTTCAATTGGGTTTTGGCTTTCATTATCACGCTCACTTTTGTCAACATGAAGGAAGGAATGGGCGAAGGGGGAACATTTTGGTTCTTCGCCGGTTTGACTTTGGCTGGAGCCGTATTTGTCTATTTTGCAGTCCCCGAAACTAAGGGGAAAAGTCTCGATGAAATTCAAAAAATGCTTGGAGCAAAAGATACAGACAAGAAATAAATTATGCTTCTATAATCAAAAGTATATATTATTAGCCCTTGAGAATTGAAGTAAGCCAAGTAGCAAAATGGTAACACTTTTCTACTGGACAAGTACAATCACATCATTACTTAGTGTTTTTTTGTGGATTGTGAATTTTTATTTTAGGAAAAAAACACTATTGCAGAGTGTATTTACTAAGCTCACTTCACACCTCAGGAACACGTATGTATTATAAAATAGTATATTTGTACATAAGCAAAGTGTATATAATTTGTAAAAGACTTTTTCCCTAATTTTTCACCTAACACTTTATCCAGTATTTGACCCTGTTATTATTTCGTTTATACTTATAAATTAAATGTATATAATGAAAGCTGTTCTGAAATGGAATGGATCATTTTTACAGTACCTCAGTGAATGTATCATAATGAAACTAAGATTTAAATATATTCTGGTCTTATAATTGTTTTTAAATGATGGCATACATCATTTTATTTAATTAAAGTTAACAAAGTAAGACGTTTCGTCATAGAAATGATTATTATGAGTATAATTATAATTATGTACGTAAACTAAATGATTAACTCATCGCTAAACAATATTTCAGTTTTTTTTGTTGATAATATTACTCAAACTATTACTATAACATTACATTACTAACAATACTGCCCCCAATTTAAAATTTACACATACAACCATTTTTTTTTATTGAATACAAAAGCAGGATGTTGTTAGTTTTAGAAGATTGTTGATCATGCACAATCTGTTTTTAAATTTTGCAATATTTGTTTTCATCTTAAAGTTGAGACAGATCTGTGCTTTGATTTTATTTACTATCCTTTATATTTTATTATTATAATTAAAACAAATCCAGATCTTTCAATACAGGCATTATAACACTGTACATATTTCAATAGCCAGTGTTGATTTAGTCTTTGTAAGATTATTATATTTTTACTCATAATATGATTCATTATTAACTAGGTATTCTTTAATAATTGTTTACATATATTATGTCAAAACATTAGCAAAAATAATGACATTCATGTGTTTAAATTTTAATATAAGTTGTGAATAATGACAATTAGTCAGTAGTGAAACTAAATTTGAGTATTTGAGATGTGTGCTAGATTCAACATTAATAGTTACATATGAAATTATTGTAAAAATTGCATAATACTACTATATGATTGTTTTAAAAGCATAATAAAGTTTTATGGATGAATCATTCAATTGTTCTGTTGTATGCGGGCTGCAGTAGTGGGTATTTTAATAACAGTTGTGTTTTAGTCTTTTGGTCATACACCATCTTAAAATAATAGTTTGAGAATATATTTTGTGCTATTAATTTTTTTTTGAAACATCATGCAAGTTATAATAGGTATACCTTCACATCTCCGCCGCATGCATTTTTCATTCGAAAATATTACGAAATACCCTTTACTGGATGGCTGCCACAGACGACATATCTCATCAAATTTTCCGTGCTTAACACACCAAAGATGTGTTACCTTGTCAATAACTAATTCAATTAATAATTGCAAATTATAGCCGGCGCGCTTTTTTTTGGCTTTGCCATAAAAAAATAATTTATTTACAGTTAATATTGGGTAATCATTAACACTAGAGTCTGAAACCATCTGACAGATTATGGCCGCCGTGTCAGTGCTGCCAATACAAAAACATAACTCACTCAATAATTATTATTAAATATTATTTGTAAATATTGTACATACCTAAGAATTGTAGTTGTCTCTAATAACCGTTAAAAATACTCCAAAAATACTGCTGCCTAGGGAGTGAAACAAATTCCTAAACACGCCTTCATCCAAATAGGACCCGAATAAAGCCCTACTTGTGCCAAATATGCGTTTCAGCTTTCGTTTCGCTCGCATCCACATGTTTTCAACGTTTTGAGTATGTAACTCACTATCGTTTGGATCCACAAAGTGAATTAAGAACTAAAGATGTTTACAGATTACTGATATGGTGTTGTTCTTAGGAATATACAATATTTACAAATAATAATTATTGAGTTATTATTTTAAATTATTTTTGTATTGGCAGCACTGACACGGCGGCCATACTAAATAAACTGTTAGATGGTTTCAGACTCTAGTGTTAATGATTACCTAATATTGTTTTTAATGAGTAATATTTTATATGAATATTAAAAATGCATTTAACATTTATAAATGTGTCAATACTTTGTGGAGTATATTGAATTTCCTTAATAATATGTAGATTCATAAAAAATAGCTTTTGACAGAACGTCTCTTTTTGATTTGAAATGTTGCTTTTTACTCTTACTACAATATAATAAAATTTGTTCGTAAAAACTCTTACTGCTTCAAGCGTGTACCAATGGAAGCTTTTTATGTTCAATAGTCATTGTTTTTCCATAAAACTTTTGAAAATCTTGAACCATAGAATTTTGGGAGTCTTGCTTTTAAATAATAAAAAAAGTGTAAATGCAATATCTATCTTGATGTTTGCATTTAGTTATAAGTAGTAAATATTTTCCTACGTGTACATAACTAGTTTAAAGATTAATAATATGTGATATTACATGAGAGATGTTTGTGAAACACGAATTATTTGATTAAGGATATTTAATTTTAAGCATATTTATGATAACAAAAGATATGATGTCATACTTTGTCATAAATATCAGTTTTTTATAACATTTAATACAATTAAATTTATACACAACACTCATTATTAAATGCATGCTTTGTTATTTTAAACTCTTTCCCTATTTAGGCACTTAAATTACAATTATTATGTCAAAAAACAATTATGCATTATTCTAAAAAAAAAAAATAGTGTTGCCAACATGTACATAAATATTCTTCTTTTCAATATTGGAACATAAGTCTACATATCCAGTTGTGTATATATATAGAGAGAAAACACGGATCGATACCTCACTAGGATATCAAAATATGTATCTGATGTTCAGGGAAAGGGTTAAAAAAACTAATATAACAAATTGTTTGTAGTATAATAACTGAAAAGCATAATAATTACTTTGTTCAAATTTGATTCGTACTTGCACAATAACTGATTAACAACACCCAAATATTTTTAGAGGATAATTATAACATTCTGAGTTGAAGAGTGGTGATATATTTTTGTGTTATTTTGAATTCTTTTTATACTTTATTATCTATGTTCCTACATTTACTCCATAATTATGAAGTATGTGAACTATATAGAATTCTCCAGAAGTCCAAAGAAATCTACCTAGCTACTTTGAGATTCTTTCTTTCGAATTGCAAACTCTCCAAAAACTAATTTTGCAAATTAATGAGGTCAAACTGCCGTTATGTCCCTAATTATTTAAATAATTTCTCATTGAG
This sequence comes from Himalopsyche anomala, assembly GCA_031772345.1. Classification (NCBI taxonomy): domain Eukaryota; kingdom Metazoa; phylum Arthropoda; class Insecta; order Trichoptera; family Rhyacophilidae; genus Himalopsyche; species Himalopsyche anomala. The sequence goes on from CM062831.1 coordinate 5,246,108, forward strand.
TTAAATACGTTGTTAAGTTTCTAATGCTTCATATGCGTTATCAGTTAGAGTAAGTCTTTAAACATCTGGCAATAAAACTATTTATGAGAGATTTCTTTTTCTTCTTCGTAATAAGAAGTGTCACATTTGCAAGCTTATCTGTAGGAAAACATTCACTTAAATCTAGATATAAAGAATAATTTAATGAAAGATATACACTGAAATTTTAACCCTTACTATGACTTAAAAATGCATTAAATTAAACCTTAATAATGAACACACATGTACCTATAATAAAACACTACATAATAATATTATCACAACTTTATTTTTGATTATTAGTGTTGTTGTTATATTCTCTTTTTTTTGTAACAGGTCTAATATTTGATCAAAATCATTGATTGTATTGTGTTGTATTTTCTGATTCTTCATCATTTATACAATTGAAAAACACTGTCAATCCCAGAACTGATTTCCATATTATTTAGACTATATTTTCAGTATAGATATCCGCTTAATTAGAGTATGGCATTTATATAGATATAGAGGTTTATAGATTCTGATTCATCTCTATGGCCATTAATCAGAATACTACATTAGTGTAAAATTACTTGAATTGAAATTAATAATGTTGTAATTTTATAAACTCTGCCATGGTGGTATTATTTTCAATCTGTCACTTTTGGGACTTGGAATCTATAAACTGTCTATATTATTGTCCTAAAAAAATATTTGCTCAGTATACGTGTGTAGCATAATCTTATTTTAAGAGTTGTTATTTGTTATGAATATAAAAAAATATCTAAATTATTGATGAAATATATTTTTAAAACCCTCAAATATTAGCTGTTTTGTTTTATTTCTAGATGAGACAGATGTTACTAATTTTATTAAATTTGTCACTGTAAAATACGATTTAAAAAAAAAAAAACACATTTTGATTGCCATAGCTGAATCGAGGCTCCAGAAGATATGTTGCGCCAGACAAGGTTGTTCCTTTTCACCCCAGTTAGAAAAGTTTATACCTAAGTTGGAAACCTGCTGAGATTTTAAAATCTTTCAAGTTCGCCTGCTGCACCTATGCTTAATGTCCTTCACAGTACAATTTATTAATTAGTCCAATGGAAACCAAATTAATTCAAGAAAACTCAAATTATATACTTGCCGTCTTAAAAGGGCAAAATGAATTGAAAGATTTCTAAAGATAAGTTCCAAATCGAATAGGCTTTATAAGGAAAATATATTTATATCTATTATCCACCTATCGTGTATTATTTGCCTAAAACACACATCAAACGCAAATTCTATCTTTGCCTGTCAATCATGCGCACTGAGTGAATGTTAACTGCTCGCACTGTCACCTTACAATTTAATACTTAAGTTCTAGATAATGTTCTCATAAAGGATCTCTGTAATACTTGAACTCACAATGAAAGGAAAAATTGGAAGAAGTTGAGAAGAGTCATTGATAGAAAGAGCTTATATTGGCTATAGGTCAATGTTTATGATATTGGCTATCTACTATGACTAGAACAGGGTAGAGAAACTTCCTATAATAAATAAAAGGTAGGCAACTTTCAATATAACCAAGAGAAGAAAATAAAATAAGCAATCAGTATGCTGAAGTACTTTCAATGCTTTTACATGAGAAATTAACTGTGCGTTAGAGTTTTAGAGTGCGTTTTTAGAGACCCAATCGTGTGTTTTTATTTGAAGTGTAGTACATCAAATATGGTCATAGAAGTGTAAAATAGCGACATCTATTATAAAATTTTTGCAGTTGTAATATTGGCAGACATTCAAATCATTTGAAAACGATTGTTCTATTTGTCAAAAATAATGGATTTTATCAATTAATGATTGATTTTGTCAATTCATTCATATTTCTAAAGGCCAAATATGGTGCAGTCACTCTGAACCACAAAGCGCATTTTCAGTGGCCGTACAATCAAAAAAAATAATTACCTTGTAGAAAACATAATAATATAAATTCTCCATTTCACAGATACTATTTTAAAATTTAATAAGGTATGGATGTCCAATAAAAGCTGAAAAAAAATTAAAACTTAATGTAATTATTGATGTATTTGATTTTGCTAACGTCTGATATTTTTTTCAAAAATAAATGGCCTGTTTTGGTTAAGATGCTATTTTTTAATGAAAAAAAATAGGAGGTCCCTGCTTAAGCACGCCACTGGCTTCCTGTTAAATTTTTACTTACAAACTTTATTACAATATGATAATAAGAAATGCTTATCACGACTGGGATGATTTGAAAATCCAGTTAAGCTAAATTCTATAAATTGAACCAATTTTTGTACACAACCAATTTAATATTTTCTCTTAATTATAGGTGTCTCTGTAGACAGTGATTAATGAAACTTTTAGTGTAATTGATATTTATTCAAAATTGGAAGGGGCTCTAAGTCTTAAAACCTTTGCCAAGAAAGATAATTTATTCAAGTTTAAAAAAATATTTTCACTTCATGAAAGACATAATTATTATACTCATTCAATCTTGTTCCAAAGAACACCGAGTAATATTTATTTGACTGTATGAATGTTTTTTGGATGATTGAATATTAATTTTATTTCAGAGTAGCAAAAATCCGTAAGGGTAACCAGATTAAGCATGTTACTAACATCTGCTTCTATTTTAAATTATGACTGTCCCGAATGTATCCCTTGTGAACCAGTAGCTCAACTTTTCTTTTAGAGTGGAAAAAGAAGGATGGATGAAGTTGGAGAGAATAACTGACTCAGCCAAGGTAGGTTTTCTTAACACTTACCCTACGGTGCTAAAAAATAATTCAGATATGTTGCTGACCTTTTAGGGACCAAGTGAAAAACATGTTCCTTAAAAATATACGTCCTATGTTTTTACCATCCATCAAAGGACGGTAAGTGTTAAATCATGTTTTTTCACTTGATTCTTTAAGAGCCAGCAACATATCAGAAGTATTTTTTAGCACCATAGGGAAAGTGTTAAAGAGAAAAAAGATTATTTTTATTTTTATTTCATAAACTTCTGTTATTCCTCCTTAACGCCGTAGGCGTTTATTTACAAATTAATTTATCATTTGGTGATAGAGATAGGATATTCTTTAGTATTGTTAATTTATTATTTGTGAAACATGCAATCAAAATTTATTTCGATAAAGTAAATATGACAATTTGTAATTCATATAATGCAAATAAGAAATCAAAGCACTCACCGCATTTTGTAAACTTGGCAAATTTAAAGATCTATATCTCATAAATAAACAAAACCTTTGTCAGTTTGACACATTTGTAGTATTTGTCAAACATATTATGTCAATTACACACTTAATTTAAAGATAAGATTTCAATAACAGATATTTAATCTTTTTCAATGTTTGAACCCCTCCAAACATATTTAGTATTTGCATGAAAATTAATTTTAATAGAAAGAAACGAAATGATCAACTTATTAAGTTGTCCCTAAATTTATGTAAAGTAAAATCATTCTTTATCAATAAAGTAAGCAAGAAATTTATTGTTCACTATTAAGTAGCTAAAACAAGAGGCAGAACACGTGTCACATTTTGTAACACAATTAGTGAAATAACAAGGTTATCAAACTTAATTTTAAATCAGAAGTATATAGTTAAAATCAAATGTCATCAGTGGTATCAACAAAGACTGGGCGGAGCAGGCGGTTCTACGTTACATCAGTGATCAAGGAAAGAAGGTTGAGATGACTGAGACATGTAATACGGATGCCTCTAGGGAGCCTCAATCCAGCGTGCCTCTTTTTAGGACTTGTGGGATTTTGGCATCCTAAAAGAAGCTGGGTACCATAGACAAGAAATTTAGTAGTAGCCACATTCGTACACGGAGTGGATATGGTCAAATATGACAATTATATTTGAAAAGAAAATTCTCCAGGCAAATTCTGACAAAACATATTTAAAAATATGGAAAAAAAAACTATTCATTTGAAGCCACTTCCGTCCATGTAGAATATTTTGACATCCTAGGTCAGGGGTGGGGAACCTTTTCTTCTCTAAAGGCCGCATTCATTTGTCAAAGCTCTTCCCGACGGCAACATTTGCCAGATGTTGAAGTAGTTAGCGACCCACCAGTTGAGAACTCTAGTTTTAAGTATTTGTCTAATTTTATTCATTGATATCATTAATAGACTAATATAATATCGTTACTGCACTAGCAGAAGCTGGTAAGTAACAAATTGATAGTTCTGAGTAAAGCAAATGAAAAATTTGAAGTTTTTTGATAAAGCCCCTAACCTTGATAACACCATTAAGGTGTTCATTGTCAATTCTTGATGGAAGGTACTATATTAAAAAATACAACTTTGATCTAACTCTATAATATTTATTTTAGATCAGAATCGGTTTTGCTCATGGCGATCATTATCAACTGATGAAATATAAAAAGATACTTTATAAATAATTCTGTTTTTTTTTATTGTTTATTGTTTAAAAAAATTAAAGTACAGTACATGACATTACAGCTGACGCCCAATTCGCCATGTACTTGACGAATATAATGAGACAAAATATAAAATAAAACTACATAATACCTACATCAAAATCAACATAAAAAATCAAGAAATAAAATAGCAAAATTTAACAGTTTACAAATACTGTCACTAAAAATTTCCAGTTCTCTAGGCCAGTGCTCCGCAACCTTTTCTCACCTGCGACACACCAAAATTCTTCCTAGAGTTCCGCGGCACACCAAAAGCAAAAATATATAGGTATTAAATTGATACACAAATTTTAAAATAAATTTTCGTTTTTTATTTGAAAAGTTTACATACATAAACTATAATATATTTACTTATATGCAATTTTAATAACTATTATAAAATAATAACTAATAAATGTGATACCTGCGCTTTGTTTCAATTAACACAGAGGTTTTAATAATAATTCAATTCAAATAATTTTTCATTATGTATTTGACCACGGCACACCTGCATCGGCTCACGGCACACCGGTTGCGGAGCACTGCTCTAGGCAATGAGTTGATCAGTCGAACAGCCCTTGGAACTGGCGACTCATACGTCCTACGCGAGGAATTTTTTTTTAGAAACAAAAGTTTTTGGTCATAGTTTTGCCCACGTAAGAATAAATTGGGAACGTGTAAGTTAATAGTCATGAGAATTTCAGGATTATTAACCCGGCCCCGAAGAAGAGAAAAATTCTTTAAACTTGAAAATATATTTATCAGTTGATAATGCTCACCATGAGCGAAACATATAGATGGATTTACTGATCTGACACACAAAGTTAAGAATTAATAAGCAGAGATAATTGCTTACCTTTGAATCTGCATTAATAATAATAACTGATGAAAAATTGCTATTTTTGCCAAGTTGGTGCTGTAAATACACCAACTGAGTTCATTAAGACAAAGAATTGATGTTCAATAATCTCACTGTGTACTTACCTTACTTTCAGCAGTGTAGACATCTCATAACAGAGTCATTTATGTATTTATTTAATTAACATTGCACAAGGTTGACAAATTATAAATTTAAAATTTTTACAATGGAGAAAAAAAATAGTACAATTTAATATTAAAATCAGTAGAAAAAAAAATGGCAAAGAAGTCAACTGAGTAAGCTCCGACGAACTCTACTTTAATACATAAAAAATAGTATTCGTCGGAACTCACCCACGTCTACGTGGAATATGTCTACATCCGAAGCAATATTGTTGAACACCGTTAAAGCTCTCCCCAGTGGCATCCCCATTGGCAGGCTGGTTCTACACCTTGGGAGAACAAACAATCCATGTCCACGATTTCTCAAAAAATAATCAGGAACATTTAGATTCACATTCTCAAGAATGGTGGAATGGTGGTCATGCAATGCCTGAGGGCCCAAATTTCTCCACATAATATAAAAAATAGTTCAACAAAAAAATAATTCGTCATATGTGCATAGAATATTATTTTGTACTTTTTTTACAATATTTACAATATTTTAAAAAATATTTAAAAAAAAAAAAAATTGACATTACAGCTTACGCCAATGTGTCAAATATTTTTAAAGTTGAAAGATCATATGAGATATACTCGATGAGAATTGTTGAAAGTCACATGAGATCAACTCAAGGAGAATTGACTTGGGTCACTAATATACAACAGCTGCGTAACCACCTTAAAGCAGTCATGCAATGCATGAGAGCACAGCAAAAAGAGAGGGCCTTGTATGACGTTTGTATGGGGGCCCCAAATTTTTAACTACCCCGCTTCATATTTTTGTCAATTTTACTACTTACTTACGTCTGCCAGTATCGTAACATATAATATATGAGTTGATAAGCATTAATACGTTTATCTTTTTAGGTGTTTGTCCTAGTTGTAGTACGGAAATTACAAGCTTGATAAATGAAGAGCATCATTTGTCTTTTAAGCTAATAGTCACTCAATCATTCAGAAATAAAAAAAGCAATAATTTTACCTTAATTGGAATAGCATAATTTATCTTGGTTCGCAATACCATTAGGTGAAGAAATGCCATCTAAAGTTAGTGGTCATGGAGATGTCAAAATTAGCCGGGTCATGCGCTGCGCATGCTTGCTTATTCTCTGACCGATAGGATTCCAGCATCTTGGACAGCCCTTGGGTACTATCCATAGAATGTTCTTGATGAAACTTAAGGATGCTGGGATGTCATGAGAGGAAGCAATGCAAGTGGCAGAAGACTGGAAGTCATGGAGGTGCTGCGTGGCGGCCATATGCTCCACATAGGAAATTAATATAGTCAAAGAAGAAGAGCTGAGATGCATATTTCAATATTCTCTTATGTATAGAATGATTGATTTGAAAATTAGGTTGTAGCAGGGCTTTGAAAGTAACAATGAGACTAAGAAATACAGTCAAACCTCTTATAGCAGTAATTTCCAGCCTGAGAGGCGCGAACAGCCGAAAATATTTATTTACCCTTTAAAATATGTCTTTATTACTTATGAAATAAAGGATGGGAAGACGCGAAGATATTTTTTTCTTCAAAGGGAGTCGCAGTAACATAAAGGTTGGAAGCCACTGTCCTATAGTGTAGATATTGGGAATGCGCTATAGGAATACTACGTCATAGGTGACTAGGGAACCAACCAAAATTTGAGATTAGGTTTTTTTAATTGAACGAAATGAAAAATTTTTCCATTTTTATATTTTAAATGACCTTTTATTTAGTTTGTTAACAAGGGCAATTTTTTCAATGTATATATAGAATATGTATTTGTAATATAATATATTTACAAAAATTCTAATCAGACCTTGAAAATGAAGCATTTTGTAAAAAATTTGCTATAGGGCAAGGGTGTCCAACCTTTTTTGCTCTAGGATCGACTTTTCGATCTTAAGTTTTCTCGCGATCGACTTTTTACATGATTCTTATAAGAAATTTTATTTAGGGTTTTTTCCCTTCTTCAACCTTAGAAATGTTTATTTTAAATGCGAAATACATATTATTCGATAGGTATGTGCTTACAAAATAATTTAATTTTAGTATTTTTGTATATTTTATATTTAAATTATATATTTTTTCGAAATTCACGGAAGCTTCGGAATCGACCAAATTTTGCTTTGGGATCGACCGGTCGATCGCGATCTACCGGTTGGACACCCATGCTATAGGGGGACTGTCGCATACGCTATAGGAAACTTCTCTATAAGGGGGCTTATTGCATATGTATTATGTTAATGAAAAATTGCTACTTTTTGCCGACACAGGCAGATCGAAACAATTGACATTGTGACTAGCAGTCAGAATAAGGAAATTCTTCCAACCATTGTTAACTATACTTCCCTAAATATTTCGTATCAGAGCAACTGTCTAGCGTAAAAACAATTTCCTGTTGATTATTAATTACCACTCATATCCTGAACACATAAAAATAAAAAGAAAAACCCATGACAGATGGTTTGATAAAATTTTGAAATTAGATAGGTGTAAATCGAGACCTCATAATAATTGCCATTAGTGCATTTAATTTTGACATCATTATCTTGATATTAGTTATATTTTATCAAAACATAACTATAATACATTACATAGCATTATCATTGTTTATTAATCGAGTTCAATAATAATGATTCACACATATTTACTTAAATAATAATCTTGTTTAGAAGAATGATAATTTATGAATGTGTAATGATTTTACCCTTTGGGGTATTATTATGATCATTGCTGTAATTTGTACGTCACTATTATATTTGTCAAGTACATGGCGAATTGGCGTCAGCTGTTATGTCATGTACTATAATTTTAATTTTTAACAATAAATAAACTATTTAGATGCATGATAGATTATAAAAATTATCAATGTCAGTTGATAATGCTCATGGTGAGCGAAACTGGTCTTGATTTTTATTAAACAGCGTAAAATTATTACAAAAAAATACTGTTTTATCTTTTAAATTGACTAAATAACATTCAGACTGAAATGGATGGGCATGCGGGAGCAGAAACCATTGGCCTTCTGGTATATTTATAAAACTAGTTGTTAAATGTTGATCCTTTTTGTTACTCATATTTTATCCAAACCTTCGGTTTCAATCAATGGCACAATTTGTTTTTCGCTTGTAGACAAGAGAAAAGACTGCACAGGATTAAGTTTTCAATAAAAATATACGTATTCACTTGTCATCAGACAATCCAATAATAATTTATAGTTAATAAAAAAAGTGATACAAAAAATGATTCAAATAATGAAAAGAAAATTGTTGTTAAAATATACATTCATTTATTTTCATACATTATTATAACTATTTACATTAACAGCATTGTCTTTTAAAACACAATACAAATTGGTACATTTTTAAATGTGTAATAATGTATTGTTAATAACATTTCAAATTAATACAGTCTAAATATTTGCACTTTTTTTTTCAGATAAAGATGACTAAGTGGAACTATTTCTTTCCTAATCGGGAGAAAATATTACTAGAAATCACTTGAAATTCTATAACCATGTTTTTCAATAGCAACAATAATAGTGAACAGCTTATCTATATTCAATAAAATTGCAAGAGGAATACAACTGAGTGAAATTTATTCAAAGCAATCTCCACGGATCTAAAACTTGCATGAATTGCAAGTTAAGCCATGTCTACTGTCAGTGTGGAGCATATCGATGGTCAGAAGATGGAGAATTGTAACCACCATTTTCACTACTTTAAATAGGATTATTAAAACTGAATAAAATGAAAAATGTTAAAAATAATGCAAAAGCAAAATAACACTGTAAAAATAGTGAGTCTTATTATTTATTAGAAAATGGTAACATATTAAAACAACTTAAAAGTAGTATTTAAATGAAAAAAATGTTTACGAGTAGTTAACTTCTGACCATCGATATGTACTCTTAATAAGGCTTATCTCAACAGTAGTTGTTAGACGAGAACTGATAGTTACTCAGTTGTTCAACGTCTGTTTTTTGTAGAGTAAAGATAGAAGGATCAAGCTAGAAGGCTATTGGTTAGTTAATCAATGATTCAATTTATGATATCAGTATAAAATGTGGGGAAAGTGGCTTATGATATGGCATATGATTTAACTGGATGACTGCCAGACGAGATATCTCAAATTTTTTGTGATCAACACGCCAGAGACGAGTTATCTCGTCAATACCTAATAAAATGAATAATTGAAAATTATAGCCGGCGTGCAAGGTACGAACGTACTTTTTTCTACGGCAGCCAAAAGGTTAAAAAAGAAAAATCTTTTATACTAATTCAATATTTATTTTATATGAGCAAAATTGGTCTTGATTATATTAAATAAATATTGAACTGTTCAAAAGACTGTTTTATTTTTTTAATATGATGCCTTTCGTTTTGAATCGTTCAAATTATGTACATTCACACAAGTTTTGTTACTAATGACTCGGGTAATGCTTTCGGTATCTTCAGGCGTTCAAGTGAACGGATGGACTTGAACTGACGTTCGAATTCAGTTGAAACCTTAAATTCAAAAAGAAAATAATGCCTTTCTACCAAGTATGGACAGTGAATAGCTGAAAAGTAATGATGTAGTTATAATTTGACTGACTACATTTTGGAGATTACACTACAAGACAGTTGTTCAATTAATATTTGATCGGTCCGCGCAGCCTTTGAAATTTCCGCGCAGCTAACCCTTCGGCTTAGAGGGAACGTTGCACACGACTATATTTAACGGAAATGAACCGAAAGCATAAGAATAAAAATCATTCAGTTATACTCCTCACAAATCAATTCGCTCATATAATAACATTTTTTTTTTTGATAATATGACAAAGTATCTTTTGAAGAAATTACAATTTCCTGGCCTTGTTGCAAATCTTGAAGAATTCTTTGTTTTACATAGGAATAAGGAAGATATTATTATGAAATATTGCATAAACCAGAATATTTGGTAAATTGGTAACGGTGTGGTACTCCTTTGAAAAGTATGATCATAACTCTCTGTGGCAAAAAATAGAAATTTTAACATCACAGAATTGAAGTCGGCAATAAAGAAAATTCGAAATGAATCAAGTGATTCGATATTTTTTAAGTCCCTTCATTTCTTATCTATAAATTTGTTGAACTTTAAAAAGATGCCGTTTCATATTCAGTTGTTAAGTGGCTAATTTACTTCAGCAGATACACCGGAAACTGTTTAAACTGTTGAAACGGAAGAGTCGGATTAAAAAATATTTTGGTCCCAATAAAAAACAATAAAAAAAAGATTTATATGAAGATATTTTACAAAAATACAAGCTTTTAGCGTCTACAGCAAATTGTTATTTATTACTTTACAATTTTATGACTCCAGAAGCTCAACTGTTAAACAATTTCTACAGTATACTTATTGGCAATCTCGTTTATCTACAGTACACGTTTAAATATTCTTTTATACAATCAGTCTTTCCTTAAAAATATTTTATCAAAAACTGAAGGCAATAATATATTACAGACCATCATATTTATACACTCACAATGAAATTCATGCGTAATATCATAATGCTAAGACCAAATTTTCCGCTGAGTCAAATAATAACACTGGCAAACATTTTCTACAATTTAAGTTTATAAATTATAATTAACATCTACTCCAGATGAGCAGGGAAACTCACTATTCTATATATATATATATATATAAAATAATATATTATAGGTACATTTGATAATTTACACAACTAAAATTAAATTTGAGCAGTTTGGAGCCATTTTCCACCGTTGCTAAACTTTTATTCTACAAAACAAACTGGATGTTTTTTTGAATATTTTTATGCGTGTTTTAATTAATTTTAAGTTTGGATATTATTGTTCTTAAAATTTTTGAGAAGAATCTATTCACAAGTAGAACATTATAGCTTTGTTATCATATAATTCTATGTTACTATATCGGTAACTCTACACATTTAGAAGATAAAAGGTAGCATACAAAGGTAAAATAAAATTTACAGAATGCAATGTATTTTAATTTATAAAAATGAGTCACTCTAAAAATACAGCAGATTTATTAAAATAATTGTCGGGTTGACTGATAAAGGCAAATCAAATTTAAATGGTTCTAAAAGCTGGTGCAATCAAAGACACATCATTAATTCATTAAGAATTCTGAAAATATATGTAAAGATAACAAATTGAACTAATAAAACAGAGAATAAAACTAACAACTAAGACTTGGCAAGATTCTTATATAAGAATGGCTCCGGTATTCCCTGACGGCTTGGGGTCTTGTCTGCTCGTTTCTATTTTCGAGTAAGACTTGTTGAACACCGGACAGCAGCAGCAGACCGCATTTAACAGTGTGTTCAGAGATGTAGAACTGTCTGATCTGTATAAGCCCGATGAAAGGTCTTCGAGTGACGTGGTGCCGATAAATTGATGGAGATCACTTTTAGGGAAGCCGTCTTTGTAACATTTTTTGATGGTATCGTACGCATCCATTATGACTGATATAAACAAACTCAACACGACGTATATGTACAAGCTAATGAACGAATAAAGGTATATTCTGCTGAACCACCAGAGCAGTTGAGATTTCGAAGACATGATAGAGAACGTGGCGAACATATCGTCTCCGTTCACCAAAGAGAATAAGCATTCTGATGTCGTGGCCAACGATCGAAACTTGATGTGGTAAGGCCCCAAGATTAACCAACCGCAGAAAGTGAATCCGGCATAAATTAAAAGAGCGCATAGTAAAAATCGCGAGATCTTAGGAGCGGCCCGTTTCAACGTTAATATGACGACATTGTAAGTTTTGAAGAAACCCAAATAACGAAGGACGCCAAACCACACTAGCAAGTTACCGGTTCCTAAAAATACAGAACAGATGTTCCATTGGTCGTTGGCAAATTGCTTTCGCTCTATTTGCTCTTTGAAAGCGGATCCCATGATTATTAGCAAGTCGTTCATGATAATCATGACGTACCACAGGTTTAAAAACTCCATCCTACCTTCGGCGCTTAGGTCTTTGTCGTAAATGTTTCTGAAGAAATTGACAGTCTCCGTTTTAAGCAGTTGCGCTCTATAAATAGCTCTGCTGCACAAGACAAAAGACATCGAACATATCAATATGACAAATATATTCAAGATACTGCGAAGAACTTGATCTATTCTCGTGTCTTTGAAATATTGAACGTCTCCTTTGCAATAGAGTCTGTAAGCGTCGGCGTCCAAGTCCAACACCATCTGTCCGTCGTGATCTTGATTATCAAAACTGATCTCGATATCGAATCTGTAACAATCAGGAGGAGTGATGGGTCCCGCCGCTTTGAAGTTCACGGTTTTCAGAGAAAAGGTAAGTGAAGCTTTAACGAGAGCTGAAAAGTTTATATCGATATCTTTTGATTCCAAAAAATCTTTACTAGCAAAAGTGGAGTCTGTAGTATTGTTTGTCATATTTAAACATGTTTCATCGATTTCTGGGTTGAAAATATAGCTCTCGTTGAATCCAAAAATTGTACCTTCTTTGTAAATGTAGAGGCACAGTTTTGGATCGACCATGGAGTTGTCTTCGTTTGTATAAGAGTAAGTACCGATCGCATTGGATAGGTTTGAATATCCGGCGTACGCAAAATCCAAGGTGTCGAAGAATTCATCTATCTGGTACAGAGCGAGCGGTCCCGCTCCTGGCGGATACGCGGCCACCTCTCGGGATGGGTCCCAACCTTTCAGAAAGAGATGGGAGAAAGTAACCCGACTGTCCCAAGTATAGTTCACATGATTGTATCGATTGTGTGCAAACAGGCACAGCTGAAAAGTCACCAAAATGATTTTAATCACTTGAACTCCGAACTTGTAAGGAAATCTCCTTTTAGCGTGCCATTTTTCGATAGGATTCATGAAGAAGAATTGAAGTTTTCGTCGCATTTTTTGTTCGCGCTGCAAGTTAGTCGAGATCGATGCATTTTGATTGATCGCGCTCTCTGTCGGGTGCGCCCTTGTGACATTAGCAGAGTAGAATAATCGTTCATCGTCGCTCGTGTTGTCTTCGGGTGACGAGGTGATATTATCCATTTCTAAATCAGAACCTGGAAGAAGTGGCACCCGTCTGTATGCAATTTTCGAAATTTTACGTTCACATGTACGGACTGAATTATGATTCGATAACTGGAATGTATCACGGCACAACAAAGGACCCTTCAGATAGCATCGAGTTCCAGAGTGTACACTGCGCGTTTATTACTGTATGTATACAAGCTACCTACAGTACTAAGTTCGTGAGTGTTGACTAGTTCAAGGGCTGTCAAATATCAGCAGAGTTGAAGTTGCAAGGTGCAATGTTGTCAAATTATTGCCATTCGAAAAAATGTGTCACAATGATTGCACAAAATACAACATATTGCATTTATCACTATAAAATGTATATAGTATAAATACTCAGATATACAAATGATGATGAATTAAACGTTAATCGTCACAAAAAATATTGAAAAAAAAATATTATTTTTCTACAAAAAATAACTCATTTTCATTATAGTGTATGAAGTATTCAAAAGTTAACTGATTATTAAAAAGCTTTTTAAATTAACAATGACTATCGTTGGAACATGATCAAATGAAAGAAAGTTTGTTTTTAACATTTATAAAACATAAATATTTAGATAATCTATGAGAATAAAATCGGATATTCCGAACTGGCAATAATTGCAAATTCGTACGAAGTAGGCTGATAAAAAAATACGTACCTTTAATGGTAGAACTGAGACGTCTAATTTTATTATTTGGCATAGAGCGACAAAAGAAACGAACGTTTAGCTAAGAAATGGCAAACATAGTACTAAGTGATCTCGTGAATGACAATAGGTAAGTCTCTAAAACGGTGTTATGTCTTAAAGATATAGGTTATTTTCAAAAGTATGTCAAACCAACAATAATCCATTATCATAAATTTATTATAGATTTACTGACAACTGTATGTATATCTCATGTGGTGGATTATTATTTCTTTAAAATTTAGCGCACTTTTACTTGGGCAATCGTTGTGGTGTCGTTAATCGTTTCAGATCTTCCGTCCTTTCACTATTAACTTTCGAAGATGTCAAAATATTATAGGTACTTATTTTTGTTGGAATACTATACAACTCAGTTTGATACTTGTTTCATTGGTTGGTTAAAACATAATGATCAATTCGAAATATTACCTTGCAATTAAACGCGACGGCGACAAATTGTCCTCTAATTCTTTCCACTTCAACTAATTTGAATAGGTGGCCAACATTACTTGTATGACCGAAAGCAACCTCAATTAACTAAAAAAATAAAATTAGTTGAATTTAATAATAGTTATGACTTACATAATGAAAATAATTTTATGATTACATGGATAAACTGAAATTAGTTAAAAGTAGTTCTGATGATGGTGTGAAATCGAAATAACTATGAACCAATTCCTATAATTCTCGTAGAACTAATTTTGACCTTATTTAAATGAAATTCTACCAAACAAATTCCAATTCAATTAATAAATCCACATCCTTGTCTTAAAAATCACAAACAGTACTTCTGCCCTTCACACACTAATTATTTTATTCCTTTGATATTGTTTTTTTTAATTTCAGGTTTCCGAATGAAAATTTTCTAAACATATTATTATATTTCCCTGTTGGAATTATACTTGCTATAGTAAGGTCAATAATTGGTATTCTTGTATGGCTGGCTTCTGCCATTTTGCCCGAAGTATCTTTTTTGAGATTATTCATAACCAATTTTACATGCTTCACTTTAGGTTAGTACAATCATGATTTTTTACATTTATTTATATATATTTTTAATCATATTACCATACTGTTTATTTATAAACGAAATATGTCTTTTCCTTTCCCTGCGCTTGGAACATCCTGGTTTGTTAATTCAGAAAAGGATACCTTATTCCAGATACTTCGCCTACACGCATATATGTGTCCGCCTGCCAGTAACCTTTGTTTTACAAAGACTCAAATACGCATCCGCGGTTGTTAAGCTGTTAATATAAAATTATGTTTGGTAACTTTCATTTAACTGTGCTAGTGATTATGAGATTTGTTTCCTCTCTTTGAGAAACATTTTCAGATCTTAGTGGAATAACTAAGTAAACCAATTTAAGTTACCTCTGAATCCATTAAAACAATACATTCTTATTACATTATCTTAACCCTTTGAGCCTCTTAGCGCCAATCTATTGGCGCATACTTTGGTACATCATAGAAAAGGCAATTACAAAGGAATCATTTTGAAACAAAAAAGGGTTGCTAAAACATCCAAATGTCAATAAAATAAACTCATTTGAGTTTGACACCAACGGTGATCTTTGGCAGTGGTTTTAACATTAGTATTTTTTAGAACACAACTATTATTGTTTCCATGTATTGATGCACTTAAATTCATTTGGCATACTTAACTCAAAAATGTAATAAATGCAAAATGTCAGCTTTGATTCTAAGCGGTACAATTATTCTCCTTCAATTGGCGTTGAACATGTTAAAATTGTAAAACGTGTAAAAGTTTGCGATATAATAGACCCAGGGAACCATTTAAAGATGATTTCTTTTGTAGAATCAATGTAGCATTTTACTACATGCTTAATTTTCCTCTTTCAAAGTAAATTCTTAGTTATATATTCTAAAACTCGCAATTTATTTGTATGTTGCTTAAATTTTTGCAAGAAATAATTTTAAAATTTATAAAGTGAATTCTCTGTCTAATGTGTTTACCTCTCTGAATTTCTTAGTAATTAACATTTTTATGTTTTGATATTGCTTGGGGAAAACCCATTTTAATCACTGTAAAATGTTGGTACCGATAATCATGTTGGTACCGATTTTTGTAAAAATATATACCTTGGTATTTTTACTCAATTTGGATACTATATTTGTAATTAAGGATGTTCAAGGTTAGCAGATTGACTGCTAAGTCGGTACATGGTATGGAGAAAGTCTTTCTCTAGAGACGCTTTCACCGAAGAATGGTAATAAAATAGTGATAATTAATCAAAATATCTGCAGCCACCATAAGAATTTCACTAAAACTATGCTAGCACATTACATTGAGTCACTACCACTTCGAAATTCGTACGGTTTGTGTGTATCGGCCTATAAGGAACCATAAGATATCAGAATTTCTTAGTGTGGCATTAATGTTGCTGTATTTTAATGAGCAGTATATGTGTTGACAATATATATGTCTGGATAATGATGATAAAATTTCTTTTACTGGTTTGTTGGAATTATGTATTGTTCAAATAATATAATTAAAATGATTTTTTACAGGCGTTTATGTTAAAAATAAGGGACAGCGAGATGAGAAAACTCGACTCATCGTAACTAACTGCGTATCAATAATGGATCCGTTGGCATTACACGTTTCAACGAGCAGTATTAGTGTAAGTAGCATTTTGTTTTCTGTTCAACCTTTGAGTGGTATCGCTGCACGGTGTCAGCAAAGTTTTCATTGACTCCTATAACAATGTGCCACTCTTGTATTTTTTTTTTTATTAAATTGACATTTCTTTTTAAAATACGGCTATTACACATATTCGACGGTTATTTTTGGAGATAAATCTGTAGTCATATATTATTGACTGTAAAAATCCATTTTGTTTCCCTACGTGTGCTAAATGCTGGCAATTTTAAATACTCAAGTGTTCCTATTTAATGTTTTAAACATAATATATTTACTGTATATAATAGATATTATCTAAAACATGCAGCATGTCTGTACAGTTTAATATCACTTTTAAGGTGTTCACTGTCAATACTTGGTGGGAATGCATTATATTGAAAGAATAAAACACTCATTTGTACTACTTTCACTGTTATTTTTTTCACTCATGATGGGCATTATCAATTGATAAGAAAATACAATATTACAGTATATGAGTTGATAACGTTCGTCATGAGCGAAATTGGTCCAGATCATATAAAAGTGGAAGAGGAAGGGAAGTGCAAATGAGTGTTTTATTCTTTGAATATAATTGGATACACGCGCCTCATAGTGAAGAGCACCGTATCCTACTCTGTCAGTTCTGTGGTATGAGTGAAGAAGACAATGACTAAATTTTAAGTGATGTGAGTTGAGATTGGACAGTTAATATTAAGAAACATTGAGGGTCCCAGATGAACTTTCAAAGAAAGATTTAATTTAAACCAATTTGAGAAAACACAATCCATTTTTGTAATATGATCAGCTGATTTGTAAGCAGTTGATGACATTGTTGCAAAAATATTTTTTAATATGCACTCAGTGAGGTTATATCTTTGGTTTTATTTTACAGCCGAGCAAATGGGATCTGCCACCTCCTCTGGCTTGGGCCCTCGGAATCAGACATTTGGGAAACGCTTCTTCGAATGAACAATTACGGGATGCTGTTAAGTATGTATAGCCGCAATCGCACTTGTCATAAATATAAAACAATGATAATATTTAGTATGTTTTTTTTGTAGAAAAGTAGATCAAATACCGTAAATTTTCTGAAACCTTTCATTTTGAAAATGATTGTTACAGAAAGTCCTTGGGAAAGTGTCGGTTCCTTATTACATTCAATAGGATATTTTAATTTTGCTAGATGTGAAAGTTGGAATGGAAATTTTAAATCAAAACTCATTCAAATAGAGTGGAAGTGCTCCTTCCATACACTGCCACGAGTCCTGATCAAGTAGAGTGATCGATTTACTCGGTGGTAGGGAATAGTATCAATATTGATAGGTTCCAGATTTGATGACCCTTTATAATGGTGTATTATTATTTTAAAAGACTGTAAGATGTTTATGAAAATCAACTGCATATTTTTTATTGACATTTTTTATATGATATATCAAAATACTGATTTTGATTTACTCACCCGGTATTGAGATGTAAATTGATCTTATTTTTTTTTGCTCTATTTAAACTTCTTTTTGCAATAACGGAATCGATATATTCGTTCGGTATCGCAATCCCCACTCAGTGGTAACTACTTGACCAGGAAAGTGAGAAAGAAAATAGCGTCATCACTGTAAACCTTGATCTAGTGGTAGTTCACTGGATATTTGTCACACTAATGTGATATTTGTATAATTTTAAGATACGTCACGTTATTCTGAAATATTAATTAAGCTTATATTTGTCTTGAGTACGTTATGATAATAACTGTTGCCCTCTACGGTGTAGTCTGTAAGAGCTATGTCATGGGCTCAAATCCCAGTAAGGTCAATATGAAATTTGAATATTTTAATTTGAGGTGTTTGTTGGTGATCTTTTTTCTCGAATTGTTCTCGAGTGAATGCGACTTTAGGTGTAGCTTTGTATCAAACTGAATATATGAGGAGTTTGGAATCAAAAATGACCAGATCCACTTTTCCTGAACTGAGAAAAACACTATTTTATAAAAACTCTTGACCTGAATTGCATGAAAACTACAAGGTTTTTAGCGACGTTAAAAATTAAATTCTGTTCTTTTAAATCATTACTGCAATATTATAGCGATATCTCATTTTTTCTCAAAACTCGAACTTCTTTCGTAGTGTTCGATCCCAAGCTCCTTATAATTATTTGTTGTTAACATTATTGTACTCTAAAAATGTAACAAAAAACTTTTATATTTCAGATGGATTATATATTTTATTTTGTCAGGCATTGAGACTTAGCTCAATTACTACTGTTTCATAATGAACTTTCTGTTATTAATATATTTTGGCACACGGTGCAAAATCATATGTAACAAAAAAAAGTTGGACTTATTAGTGATGGGTATTTATTCCACACTGTTTTTTTTTGAGAGTAAATATTTCTCGTATTAATTTTTCAGGAAGAAATTTGCTGATATTCCAAACGTTCCGATAGCAATCCAACCTGAAGGATGCCCTACAAGTGGAAAGGCAGTAATGAAATTCAGTGAATGGCCGTTCATGCTGTATGATAAGGTTCAACCTGCCGCTATAGGTAAATTATTGATTGTAAAAAACATAAATATTTACCACCTTCAGTTGGTCTTGTAGCTGATCTGTTGGACTTCGTTCACTTGGTTATGGTGCTTTCTTTTCCATCTTGGACCATATCTTAGTATATGGCCACCATTCGGCGTATGTAAGTTTCCCTGTTACCTGCCAATTGTTTTGTTTCTATTCCACGACTTGCCGCCATTCCTTAGTTCTGCCAAATACACTTTATGGATATGACCTGATGTCAGAATCCCAAGCAGGGTTGAGGGTTTCTGGAGGCATCTGCAGCACATGGCTGAGTCAGTTCCAGTACTTCTCCAAAAATGCTGTGTTACAGGGCACTGACTGTTCTGATCCCTAGTCTCCGAGCTCTTCACAGATTCAAAACACATCATCCTTGGTATCCGAACCAATCTTTTCTCTCCTACTCCATATTTTAAAATGCATTTTTAAAAAAATGCTAGGTGGGTTAATTATAATCTAATTTGATATACACCTAATCCTTTTTTTACGCGATACTTTGGTTCCAGAAAGTGGCGCGTAAAAAAAACTCATTTTCATAGAAATTGATAAATCGGCTCTAAATCCGCGTAAAAAAGTATCAAAAATGTATGAAAAAATGTATCTGTGCCTTCAAAAAAATCACGAAAAATCAAAATCTCGCAAAAAAGGATTGGTTTTCATCTAGCAATTTCCTCAACAAAGTAGCTTTCAAAATCACCTTGAAGACTAAAAATTCAAGGCAGTTGTTTCTTCATAAATGAGAAAATTTTGCATTTGAATCAAGGCAATTATTTGCGACAGGTAAAGCGTGAAATTATTTTTAAGAGGCTATTATTTGACCTTTTGTTTTTCAGGAAATAATATCTTTAAACTGTCAACATTGTTGTCATCATTATTCATTTGTTTTATTTTTAATTTTAATTAATGTAACATTAAAATTAATGTCTTTCAGTATTTCTGCCAATTTCTGCTCAAAAAACGCGTCAATCGCATTGTTCATTTGGAAACATTTTATAAATTGGTTTGTTTTAGTATTTCATTTCGTAAAGTGATAGTGAAGTCTGAAGTCTTTTTTAATTGTGAAATCTTAACACATTGCATTGGAATATTAAGCTTATTTAACCTTTTTGGTTAGCAAAATGATTTGAAATGAAAAATGAAATGACTACGCATTTAAATCAATAATAAGACTCTCATTACAAAATTTTCTCGGACAGAATGCTTTGTTTTTATTGATTCATTCATTCGCGATGTCTTTCATTGATTCGATATGTCTTTATTATATAGATGACACTGCAGAAAATTAATGTTTAGAACTAACTATTAGCTAAAATAAAACATAAAGTAGAGTTGAGAGGTAAATCTTTCCTTCTTTTTTAGGGTTCTAAACTTCCATAAAAACATTACACTCATCTCTCCATGCCACAAAATAAATACATCCATCTTTTTCTTTACCAAGCTATATTTCTTTTGTTTTAGAGGTGAAGCGTTGGTTCGGGAACGTCACCAATGTGACAGGTAATCATTGGGTTCACAACAGTATAGCCTGGAACGACTTGTTCTGGTTTCTATGGAGTCCTTACACCATTATCACTGTCGATATGCTGCCTACCATGGAAAGGATTGAAAAGGAGACAAATGAAGAGTTCGCCACTAGAGTACAAAAAAGTATTGCAGATTATTTAAAGGTATCGTGCTAAAAATTGTTTTAATACATTCTAGCGTTCATGCTGACGTAACAGCTTTAGTCTGATTGTTTTCTGTTGGTCGCTGTGATTTAGTAGTGAAAACTCTTCACCTCTACTGCAGCCTGGTCTTTGAATCCCCACTTGGATATATGTGCATTTTTCAATTAGTACATGACTAATAATTACCTAATAGCATAGATGTCACTGATATTTTAAACCTTCGTAACCTACTGAGACATGATTAAATTTTGAACATACATATATTTGTCAGCCAGTTTTGTCCAGTAAACTTATGATGAACCTTATGACAACTAATGTCACAGATTCATATAATGCTATATGTATCATCCGACATATTTTTGCTCAAACTATTTCAGATTGAAGCAACTCAGCATACGAGCAATCAGTTGAAAGAGCTGGTATTGAGTCGCAAGGCTGCCGCAGCTCGAGCGGCTGCAGCGGCGAGTTCCTCCGGTGGACACCGACACCATCAGTCAATGCCGACAACTCCTTCGGGAGCCGGCGGCACTGGTCTTCGACCTGAAATGCAACGCATGGCTGCGCAGGTTAAAGAAGTGTTGCCTGCTGTGCCGTGGAACGTCATTTTAAATGACCTCGGTGAGTGTTTGTAATCAATGCGGAATAATAGAAATATTAATACAGTAACTGTGACCTATCGGAAAAATCTTACCATTTCGTCTAATGTGATGTAAAATTGCTTATTCTGTTTAGTGTATAAAAGAAAATAAATTAATAGTCCTTGAAAACAGTTATTACTGTCATTACATTTATTAACATAATAATCCTCTTGCAGCAAAAAGGTTAATGACAACATCTCGAATGCATATTGCTTCTTACTGACTCCCTAGATTAAAAACAAGCTGCAGCTTTGATTCCCAATTATAAAAAAAATATACATAAACTTCCAATATACAAACAATTCAAAATATTAGAATCACTTCTCTATAGCTTTTGATCCCCTTTGATTTATGTTTTCAGCCAAAACGCGTAGTATTGACATAACCTTATCAAACATTCTGGAGGGCATTGTCCCATACACCCCAGAAGAAATCCTTCAGCCTCTGCCGCCGAAAGAGAAGGACACCTCATCCGGTCCGTCGAAGCCCTCCGCGCCTCTGAACACTGCCGCGTCCACCTTTCCCCGGACCGCTCACGACCGCCAGCTCAGCTACCAGGAGAGAAAAGCTCAGCTCATCCAAGCTGCAAGGCAACGATTCATAGAAAAACATAATCTCACCCATCTTCTATGATCCGCAGGCTTTCACCTTTACCTGCCACTGTCGTATTCTACATTGGGAAGTTATCTTTTATTTTACTAAGCCAGGTGAATAACTCAATCGCCAGAGGAAATTTTCGCTGCCGTGATAAGGTTTTCGCTGTCAATCTACTGTCAATATTATCTAATCAATACAGTAGATTCTCGATTATCCAGGAATGTAGGGAAAAAAAATACAGTAAGTAAATCCCTCAAAAATACAACCAAATAGGTGAAACAGTATGGATCCCATTTAAGTCCAACTGTGCAAGACTTTTAACATATCGATGGGCCAGTTCCATAGAACGATTAGTCAAAAATATGTTTTTTTCAGTTATATTACCCATTGTATTCGAATACCTCACCTCTATGAGTAAATGAATAGTTTTCTCTCGGCAGGCAGATATTTGCATATTGTAATACAAACAATCTTCTTTAAGTTTCATATAATAAAACTCTAAATATCATTTTATACCAGGTTTTCTCGGTGGTTCAACAAATATGTCAAAAACTGAATCAGTTGATAATGCTCGTCATGAGCGAATCTGGTCCCGATCTTAAATAAATAAAAGTGGAAATTAGTACAAATGTATATTTTATTTTTTGAATGTAATGCCTTTTACACCGAGTATTGACAGTGAGCACCCTAAAAGTAATATGAATTGGATTGAGATAAGTTACTAAATGATTCACTAAAAAGATGAGGCAAACGATAATAATATTTTTTTTACAACTCAGTTTAGATGTGTCTAAACATTGGTCAGCCATATCTCAAAACTACTAATTTCTAGCTGTAGCTTTATGGAACTAAACCTTTGATATATCAAAGTACATATATATGCATTGAAGGAAAATGCTTTGTTGGGACCATTCTTCTCAAAGTTTGCTATATATGTTATTTACGGATTTACTATATATCTGGCCAGACAGCAGGCTGTCTCAAAAATTTAAATAACCAAGTTTTTTGTTAGATGAGGTTGCTCGCAATTATTTTAGCTTTATTTTCCTTATAACTATAATTTTCCTTTAACCTCATTCATTCAATGTTTGTTTTGTTGGAATTTTTACTGCCCTGGGTTATCGAGAGTTGCTGTATATCTTAGATTAAGATTGGCATAGTCATTCATTACTGCGGACAAGTTACTAAAGTGAATATAAAAAGATTATTGAATGTATAAACGTAAAAAATGGTTTGTACCAAGTCATTTTGAAATGTTATCGGAATAAACCACCATTGCAAGGATTTATATCTTAATCTCTTAGCATAATATTTTTAAAATTCTTGATCTAAAATTTGAACAAAATTTAAAAACGGCTTATAAGTTATGCTGTACCTAAAAAAAATCTGTGATTCTGATAGTTTGAAATTTAAGCTTGTTTTATATCCATATCCCGTTGGAATATAAAATATGAAGCGTTTATTTTATAAATCTATGTTATTTTGCAAGATGTTACTGTCTTTATTTCATCTTTTTAAATAATTTCATCTATGATCGAGTGTCCATTGTAATATATCATAACCAAATTTATTAACCATAAACCTTTTTTTATTTGAAAATGGAATACATAGATTCTTTGTTTGAATATGATCAAAGTTGATTTAAAAAATTGATAGTTGTGAAACTATAACAAAACAGACACTTGGAAAACTATTTTTTTTACTATTAGCATAATAATAATTATTAACTCGACAAAAATAATGGACAATGAAACCTTGTAAGTTATTATTACAGTTTTCTAGGTGCGCAATTATTTATCTTTCCACTGATTCGATAGTTTATACATGTGACATAATTATTCTATCTAAAATCTGCACAGCAAACAATATACTATCTTTTATTTCACACTAAATATTTCTTTTAACTGAGTTTTCTAAGAATATTTGACCTTAACTTAAAACATTGATGTAGGCTATATGAAAGTATACGAAAGATATTAAGTTCTTACAGAAGCGACATTATTATACTTGTCTGAAGAGTAAATGGGTTGATTCATATTTGTAATTGCATATACCATTTGTATATTGATAACTTCTTTTGATCAAAAAATGTAACCACTGTTTTACTCAAAATAAAAATAAATGTTTTTCTACAGTTATTTTGGATACATGTATCTAATTTAATTTGTTTAGTTATCTAATTTCCATAATCAAACAAACCACATTAGAAGAAAAAAAGTTTTTGAAAAGATCTACACTTTATATTTGGAAAATTTGAATGCACGTTAGTTGTCGATATTTCAAATTTTTACTGTTTGTATAAAATAAAAATGATATAGAAAAAATTATTAGCTTGAAAATAAATTAAAAATTTCGATTTCATAATTTTTAATACGCTTGTTGGATTGCCACTGAGAAATTTCATCAAAAATGTTTTAATTTTATAATAATATTTATGACAAATGTGTTTTGCTTTAAAATGATTGTACGGAGAAATCGATTTCATCTACATTACTCTTGTTAATATTTTATGCTTTTCTTGATAATATGTATTTTTTATAAAACGAGAGATTATAATGTTCCTAAAAGCAATATATAAAAATGTTCTCACTCAATTGAAACTTTTACATAAAATATTTTGGTGCGGCACCTTGAATATACCCGATGTATTTTAACTGTAAAATATTTTCCTAAATATTTTGTTAAGTAAATTTTAATTCATTAGTAGTGTATTATAATATAATATAATCACCATGTTATCAATCACTATTCTGTTTATCCCTGTAACTTTATTATTTTACATATGTATAGGTTTTATAATAAATCCTCAATGGAAAATTTGAGATGCGTTATCGGCATCCTTACATATGGTTAAAAAAATTGTCAGGTCATTATTATCTTTATCATAAAATAAACCTAGCAGCCCATGTATTAACAATGCATTTAAGTGGATTTGAAAAACTCTTTGGTAGAGATGTACACACTGAATGGCTTGCACATGACACCGAACCCTCAATCATAATTTTGTTGAATGAATGAAGAATATTCGACCAGTCAAGGTTTGGTTACGCTGCTAAACTGTATGCTGAGTTATTTTAAAATTTTTCCTAACAATCCGTGAGTTGGTGATCTTGATTTTTTAAATTGACACTGCCTCTTCGTTCGCTGCCACCTGACATTTATCCTTTGTTGAATATCTTATATATTTGTAGTTTTCATTAAAATATTTTTTTTTGTTAATAATACAGATGAATATTCTCGAGAAATTACATTCACTAATGATAATTGTTGAAATAAGTATTTCACTAGGCCACAATAATATTAACCTTTAGAAGAATATGGACGAACATGTACGTTGGCGCAATTTTTCTGTAAATGAGTATGGAAGTACTTTAAATTCAAACAGGAGTGTCTGTCTGTAAGCATATATATGCTCTAAGTATGAATTACATATATTCATTGGGAAAAAGTCACAAAATTGTCATGTTAAGAAAAGGCAGTAAATTAAAGTAAGGTCTGCATAAATCTATTCACTCCTCTAAAGGTTAAATCTATTAAAAAAAATAATGTTTGCTACGATTATATAGTATTTGTCATTTGCACATTATACTGTTATCTGGACTACCGAAACTTAAAACATTAATAATTCTTTTTTGTAAACTTTATTACTTGGTCAATGCAAATATTTTTCACTGTGTAAAATATTTATCTGTTATCTCTCACAAATCAGCATAGAGAATTCACTGTTTGTATCTATGAAAACATCTTCCCAATCGGACAATATTTAACAGAGAATAATAAATTCATATAGTAAGAAAATACGACACGTATGTAAATGATTATTTTTATTTTGTAAAAATTTTGCAAGGAAACGAAACAAATGGAAATATAAATATAATGCATTATCATTTGTGTTCGACAATCCGTATCCGCAGTTAAAATATTTTAAAACGGTTATTTGTATTCTGTTAAATACTGTCCAAATAATATTGTCTACAAGTATGTTACAATATACTAGAGACAGAATATTTTTAATAAAAAAAGTAGAAAAACCTCCAATTTGTTTAATTTATTTTATGAACTAACGCCTTATTTGTCTGTTGTGTGTTACTTATTCTTAGAGGTTTTCTTTAATTCATTCATTGGCTCTCGCTGCGAGGGTTGGTTGGTAAATATTTTAAGCATTTATTTTAACATAGACATGACAATGGTTAAATTTCACTCAAATCTATATTATGACACGCAAAGAATATCACCAGTTGAATTATTGGTTGCTCTGTTGAAAGCGTCTGATCTCAATTTTATATAAGTAGTGTCGAGTCAGGGCATTAAGATGGTGCTGCGTGGTGGCCATATATGCTCCACATTTGAGCGAATATGGTCAAAGAAGAAGAATGTTAATTTACCAGTAACTCTTCAGGCTCGGCAATCTCATCAGGATGTATCTTATTTTTTTTACAGAAACAACAGTAAAGTTGATAATAATTTTTTATTTGACTAACTTCGAAAGTTACTGAAATTTCATTTTCTCTATTCCAATGAATGACATAATGCGGCTAGCTTGAACGCTTAAATTAAAACATAAATGGATTTTTTGGTAAATTTTGATAAATGAATCTATTTTATTTAAACTGAGATTTGAGTAACCAATCTTTTAGCGATGAAATATGAATGGAGTTTTTTTACTTGAAGGAAGATTAGGATGAAAAAAATAATATGACAGGTGGTGACGACTGGTATGCTAGGTTAAATAAAAATGGGAACAACAAAAAAAATCTAATTTCACAAACAGTTGATAATATAATATTTATCTATAAATAAATCACACAAAAAAGCAACAATAGTTTGATAAATATAAGTATACATTTGATTAATGTTTAGTATTAATAAATCATTCAAAACCTGATAACAAATTACTGCTAGAGTTATTTTTCTCATTTAAGTTACTCGAGCTTAATTCAATATTGTCCTTATGACTAAAGAATTGTGTAAAACCACTATCACCATTTTGGACGTTTTCTTGCTGACTTGCACCGTACAGAGTATCATTTTTACCTAGGTCTATGTTAAAGAAAGAGTTGGACGAATCGTTTTTAAATTGTGACATACTAAATGGAGAGTTTGACGTAAGCAGACTGGAATCAAACGGGGATGTCTCCGTTCCTGCCAATCCGAGCTCGGCCAGGAGGCTCGTGTTCTCCGAGATGTCAATATCTAAGGTGTCGCTAGGTTCGTCGAGATTTGGCAGAAGACTTGCCGTGGCAGATGTGTCGCCGTCTTTTCCGTTATGACTTTCAAACTTTTTTCTCATTTTGGCGTTCATATCGTAATGTTCTGTTATTTCTCTGCCGATTTCTTCAAGAGTGCTGTCGTCATCATCATCATTGTCCTAAAGAAATTATTAGTTCATTATTATTACTTTCATTAAATTTAAGAAATTGACGGAACTTCAATATCAAATTTGAACTACTTTTAGTAACCTGGTAAGATAGGAATTTTGAATTTTTTATTTATAAATTATACCAGGCATGGGCAACCTTCCCTAAGTCTGAGGCCAAATTAGCATTCTGTCTCCAAGTCAAGAGCCGGACCAAATTATCAAACATAATAAAGTTAATTTAGAATTTCGACTGAAGGTGCTTGATGGAAATTTATGTTTGGATTTTTTTTATTATTCGATAAACTTGTTTTCCTTTCTGCATCACACCGAAGACGATATCTCCTCAATGATACAGTTAAGACACATGTTTTTAGGCAACAATAATAATAATTAAAAATATAAAGATATTAATAAAGGTTAATTAAATACATTGAATTGGTATAACTACGCGTAAAAAAATAATTAAACAATAATAAGCAAGAATGATAGTTAATGGCACTAATGAAACAACTTTTAATTTTGAAACAGATATGATTAAGGATTGAATGGTGAGGGGCAGGGAAGGTAAACTCAAACTGACAGGTAGCGGAAGTTTCTCAAATTCCCCATTATTATACCCCTTTAAATAATTTATCAATTAATTCTAATAATATGTCGTTTTTTTTAAAAAAATATTTCATTTTGTGTTATTTTATTATTGTATTTATTTTTTACGTTTACATTTTATTGTCTGGCAATTCATTATGCCCAATATTATAATCTGCCCACTTAACTCACAACAATAATTCTTATCGTAAATTCTCGTAATCAATTAGGTTAACAATACGTTTAGAGTGAATATACTTGTGTGTTTGTATATAGACAATACAAAACTTCCGCTACCTGTCAGTTCGAGTGCATTCGCGCACCGGATAGCACCGGAAGATGCCGAGAGGCGAAACCCGGGTCGTTTTCGGCCAAAATTATAAAAATTACAATGGGAACGTACATTATGAAAATAGTTCTAATATAATAAAGTTATATTAAATCGGCCGAGATGAATCAGGGCCGGACAAAATAGCTCGGCGGGCCGGTGGTCGCCCATATATGAATTATACAATAATCAAACATCAAGACATAACTTTAATTGTTGAACGAGGATGTGTCAAAGTCGAGATTATAAATTGCCCATATAATTTGAATTCAGTTTTCAATATATATTTTTATGTTACCCGTAAAACAGGGCTACCGAATTTGATTGCGTCTGGGTCCTCACAGGTACTTAATCTGCTACTGGTCAAACGTAAACTCGTACATAAGTGTCGTGAAAGCATTTTCGTTTTTTTATTGGCAATACTGTGAAGATAAATATTTTAGGTAATGCACAGAAGGTTATGATTTCAGTTCTGTTCCAAACTTATTTTACTTGACGTAGGGAATCGTTAGACATTTTAAAAATTGTTTATTTGTACCTGAATAATACCCATTGTAGACTTGTACTGGAATGCATTTTGTGTCAGATCTACTTCAACTGGAAATAGATTGTTGTTATTCTTCAGAAGCTCGAGAGTTTCACTGAAATTTGATTTGAAATATTTTTAATATTAGGTCTATACACATTGCATACTATTAATTGTTTAGTGTTGTATTAACACAATAAATAATTTCTTTATTCTGCGGTACAAATCTAGAGTCAATTGAAAATTTATTATTCAGCATTACTTAAAGAGCCGTTGAGTGAGTAAAGCATTACAAACACTAGACAAATGATAGTTATTTGAAAAGTAATGCATACACAATATAACACATTATTTGAAATACACGAAATCTTTCATCGTTTTGATAAAATTTGGTTATATTAAAAAAAAAAAAGCTGAAATTTAGTGGAAAAACTTCTGTTATACTCTCTCTCTACTCGAGTCCACACAACATTTTACAGCGAGAAAAAAAGTGTTAAGAAACCTACTCCGATATCACAAATCATAATCTTAGACTTATACCCTCTTCCAGGGTGTAGCATAATGTTATGTAGTTATATCGAAATTTTCTTTATGTTTTCAAGGCCAGCCTTTGAAAGCGTTACCTCTATTTTTTACAATATAAATTCAAACATTAAATAAGGTTAATATATTTATCTAATGCTCTTCAATGAAATTCAGTGTTCCCAAATTTCGATATATAATTACAAAAATGCCGTTTGTGAATGTGGTATAAAAATTAATTTTCATCTTACTCATGAAACGTGGCTAAGCCGGAGATGAACCTCTGCAGTTGGAAGACGACATCTTGAACATGTTTGTTATCGAGCAGCTCCATCTTTACTAAAACGTCCGACCTCAGTCTTGCAAATCTATTTCTCGCATCTTGCCGACAACGCAGAATTAACCTATGATAATATATGTGTTTATTTCATAGCTGATTAAGATAGTATAATATTAATATAATTTAAATTATCATGGAAATAGTTCAAATATTAAAGGCCCAACAAAATTACATATTTATTTGTTTCTTCTAAAAATGCTTAAGTGAATCGACAGGAAATACCTATATTCATAGTTGCCTGTCTCGACTCGGTATAGTGGTTCTTGTAATGCACTGTAGCTATATTCTTCATCATCCATTTCTTTCACTTTCAGGCAGTAGGACAGGTATTCGAATTTAGTGTCGGCATATTTCTTGATAGTTAGCTTTGTATCCGGTATTGCCTTGTGCAAATATGTTCCCATATCAGATAAAATCTAAAGAAGGATAAATATTACCTTTAAAATCATTTTGGATCATTCTTTAATCCCATTTACATAGTTGTGGACACTTAAACGAAAAATATTTCTGGAAATTAGTGGTATAATCATTAGAAATTTTTCGAGGACATATCTAAGTCTAGAAATATTTGATCATCTGTAGAAATTCAAATTATTTAAATGATATTAACCTAGCGATTTCAATTCAATGTCACTTTCTATCAATTCACACAGAGTGGTGGATTAAGCTCATGGAAGGCCCTAGGTGCAATATAATTAAAAGGCCACGTTTTTCGAATAGCAAAAATGCATCGCAAAATTTATTTGAGATTTTAACAAACTGATATATAAAAAATAATATCTTTTTGCTAACTCTTCTTATCGCTTATACTTTATTATTAACCTCGAAAGTTTTTCTATGAAAGCATAAATTAAAAAATATGAAATCTGCCATATTTATTAATAAAAATATGTGGGTTATTTATTAGTAATATTTGAGGCTTCAAGCGTCCCCCTCTTGTGCTTATGGATTATCTGCCACTGATAACATGCATGAACATCTGTAATGAGTTACTCTAGTAATAAAAAAGTTAATATGCTCTAAATTGACAGGGCTAATAAAAAATATACTTTACTACTTTGTCAGAGGTGTTTTATTTTTTTTCCGATTCCCTAAATTGAGTTATAATCAGTGTTTCCTCTAAGCTGTGCGCGCGCACATTCATTACAACAGAGCGCACAAAAATTACATCAGCTATATCATCACCAGAATAAATTAATTGAAAATAAATAGTGTTGTTAATTATTATCATTATTAAAAATCAACCTTTTCGTTTAGTAGGTCTAAATACTGTTATGTGGCGCACAAATCTTTTTATTTCTTGTCAAAGTTGCACAGCCAATAATTTTTTGCGCGCATAACCTTCTGAAAATTAGAGGGAACATCGGTTATAATAATAATAAAATATGTACCGGTTTGACAGCTTTTAACATTTTTATTCCGTCCTTCTCCATTTGTCTGTGGAAACCGCCGAATTGACTGAACGCCTCCGAAGCACGAGGCTGCGGTTCTCGCACTCCGATCGAAGCGAATGCATCACCAAAGTTTTTGTAAGTTTGAAGAAGGTCAAAGTAAGCTTTCAGCATCCTGCAAACAGCATTGTTACAATTTAAACCATATTTATAAACACATAATAAAAATATTTCAATTCCTCCAAATGTGATTTTTTATAGTAACATTGTCTTACGAACAGTGACTGTTAACCAGTTAGCCGCCAACATCGAAGTATTCAATACGAATGCGACTCACGGGTGAGACGATGGCGTACAAAGGGTTAAAATGGTTATTTTTGGTATTTCCAAGAATTTTGCTATTTGGGACACAGATATCATAATACAATACCATCTTGTTAATACTGCCTTAAACTTTATAAATCAAGTGTCGTTATAAAAGCACTGTCATGCTTTCTGTGTTTTGTGTTTCAATTAAGTATTGTACATAAAATGTTACGTTACCAAAAATGAATGATGAATAATTTT
Source organism: Himalopsyche anomala (assembly GCA_031772345.1). NCBI lineage: Eukaryota > Metazoa > Arthropoda > Insecta > Trichoptera > Rhyacophilidae > Himalopsyche > Himalopsyche anomala. The sequence goes on from CM062831.1 coordinate 5,278,004, forward strand.
CCGAGTCATGCTCTTCAATTTTGTGCCCCAAAAGTTTGAATCTCAGAACGGACAATGTTATAAATAGACTATACAATCAATTTATTGATCTGTTTTCTGTGAATGTTTGTTATGTCTGAAATTCCCACCCTGTACTGTCTTAGACCATCCTTTCTTGCCTAACTTTCTTTGCAAAAAAAAAGTTGAGCATTTTTTTGAGAGATCGCCATTGGGAGCGGACATGGTTAAAAAAAAAAGCAAAAAATTATTTAAACATATTTTCAACCTTTTTGCATGCTCAACAAGGCCGTGGTACATCTGTTCTGTATTTTGAAGTTCCTGTAGTTTCTTCACTAGTGTATCATTGCAGAGGATAGCTCGTGACAATCCTAAAGCATCGGCCGTACTCGTGGACATGTTTTCAACGAAACGGTGCTTCACTTTCTTCATGATTATGTCCAGAGACTTACCTTGTTGAGGATCTGCATGCAGTTTGTTATAATTTATGTTCACTTCTTCCTGAATATTATAGCAGAATAATTATTATAGTAGATCAAAAATTATTGTTTATAAAATTTGATACGAGTGGTATTGGTGTTCATTTACCTTGGCTGATTGAATCATTTTTGCGACTTCTACTTTTGTTTTTCCTTTTACAGACTGACCGTTGACTCCGACTAATTCATCACCGCTTTGAAGCGTACCCTCCTTAGAAGCCGGTGTATTATCAAATACCTGAATAAAGAAAATAAAATTTTTACTTTTTACCCATAAGTATATATTATATTGTGGCAGCTTCACTTCTGATAGAATATAAGAAAAGTAAACACTCACTTGTACAATGTACAAACACGGACAAAGTGGTGCTCCTCCACCGATGCTTATTCCAATCAGGTTTGATTCATCTTTGAGGATGGTAACACTCCCAGATGTTATTGTCATTCCCCTGTTTTAATAATTATATCAGAAAATGTATCAGTGAAGAAATATAGCATAAATAATATCACGAGTAAATTGTTATATTTCGAAACAGTTAATTTATGATTATTACAAACAAAACTTATGATTATTTATTTACAGTATTTACAAAATAATAAGCAGTGGTGGGTTTTAAGTACAGGAGACAGACACAATATTAACAAATGAATATTCAGTTAAGATTTAATTTACAGGAATACCATTTATAACACGGTTTCGAAAAGTGTGAAGTTTTTCGTCAGATATTTTTTAAGGACATAAATTCAATGTCATTTGAGATTTTGACATAGACCGATCAGATCAGTGAGATAAACCCTTACCATTCGATAACAAAGGCCAACTTTTTCTGTTGCTACCAATGTGGTGTTATCAAAAAAAATTATGTAATTAATCACTTCAGATGCCGAGCATTAAAGTTCTGTCCATTTTGTTGTGATTTTTTTATTCAACAAAGCAAACGCATTCAATGATTATATTATATATACGATAGCAGACCCAAACATTGTGGTTCATTTAACTTTAGCCAGATTAACCATACTATGTTAGGTATTGCCGTAAATTATTGGGCCATCTTTATAACATAATGTTACGCCCGAAGGGGGACTAAAATATTGTGATGTGACTGAAAAAAGGGGTACAGAGGATTGTATAAAATTTATTACATTATAAAAGATCACGGAACATATTTAAGGAACATGGGGAAAAAATGTGTTGTATTTTATAATGGAGGTATACAAGATTTCGTGACAAAATATGACTATAGGTTGAAAAATACCGAAATTCGTGTGAATACACCAAATAATCAACTATGGGAATCTATCAGTCATTGTTGCATTGTGTTGGTACCCTGATATCGTAAAGCCACCATTGACGAGAAGCATTGGAATAAATAGTAAAACAAATCAAACAGTATCAAAAGCACATACAATTTCTAGGAAATATTTTTATGTGTAGTAATAAACAATACCTAATTATAATTAATAATGTACATTTTGTCAATCACACATTGTAGGTTCCAAAATTATCATGTCAATATTAAAACCAAGCGTTGTTATTTTTTAGAGATGTTGTATATCATTGTAAACACTATTTCAATAAAAAAAATTGATATCTAGCAATGCTTTTATAACAGTCCATAATAAAATTTCACACGCAGATAAATACATAGTCTATTACATTTCAGTTCAATAACATATTTCATTCTATTCGATTGATAAATAAAACTCTAAGACAATTGTCAGACCAAACGGGACAGGGCGGAAACTGCATAGAAACGATTATTTCAAATTATTTACCGACAGACAGATGTCCGTTTTGTGTAGCTCTAGAAAGGGATGGGGAACCTTTTCATTTATAAAGGCCACATTCATTTATCGGATTCAGCATAAGGCCGCAGTAAAGAAAATGTTGACTCCCCCATTTTTTTCAACTGTCGAACATTTAATGAGTTGATGACGCTCTTTTTCCAAACGTTTGCGTATAATTTTTCAGTGAATATATTGCATTACAAAATTATGTATTCATCAAAAAAATATCCAGATTTCAAAATTAAAAGGCCGCATCAGAGTAGCCAAGAGGCCATAGGTTCCCCACCACTGCTCTAGAAATCTAAGAAGGTCTAAGATGAGAGAAAAAAAGAATTATTGGTGTATGCTATAAACACCTAAAGATTGTCAACGTGTTAAGACTTATAGCAATTGATACCCATACGAATTAATATTCCAACTGAGGAAACAAAGACCGTAAGCCAGCCGTACATCTAAAACGTTCCGTACTGGCTAGTGTTACTTTGCATAATATTGATGCACATGTTTCATTTATGATTGGAGTTGCAGCGGTGTCTTCGTTCGGTCTGGCGCATGCCTAAAGCAGTCATGATTTCGAAAGCCTGTGAGTGCAAAGCTACATGCAGCATTAGTATTATTTATTATTCCGAGTGATATTTAATAAAAGTGCCTCGTTCTAAGTAATAATGGTCATTTAAATAATCGTATTATTTATGTGGTCTATGTTTTAGCTGCTTACTACAGTTGAGCATGATCTCATGCTATCTAGTCGCTAGACGAACCTCGCTAGCCATATACAAATCTGAAATACATACAATATTATACATTTCACATACATATTTAACTATTCTTTAACGATTGGTATAGTAATAAAAAAGAGTGTAAAAATATTAGTGTTGTCAAAAATTCATTTGAAATAAGTACCAAAAAATGTGTAGTCAACCCAATCCATGTAGATTCCACATTTATGCTTAAAACACTGACCATAATGCTCAGCAGAGCTTAACACTATTAGCTGTAGATGAGGTTCAAATCTCTAGTTCATTGTGAGAGAGTCTAATTTTGTTGTTTGAAATTCACTTTTATGCTATCAACTGTTGATTCTTAATGAACTTACACCAATAATATTAAACAGAAAGTGCATGTATCTGTCTGTCACAAAAACTCCTCCCAAGCAGTGAACAGTAGCAACGTGATAATAATGGTACATTTTCAACTTTTTACAATATAAGTAATTGGTAGAAAATATTTTGGCATGATGTACGGTTCAGGGTTATATTTTCAACATTCAACATTAGCTAGCACCAAAATAGCGTCATAATAACGCAGGCGCAAATATTTGTATTTCAGGTGTCGGCATCTGGAAGTTCAATACAACCAGGGCGAAGACCGACAGTAAAGCTACCTATTCAATTTATAGAACACAAAACGTTTTATTTATAGAGAAGTGTTTTAACATAAGCTGCGGTATTTCAGTGATGAGTCAAATGTTTGTGATTTGGTAGAAAGTGATTTGAACATATCCTGGGCGAAGCTGGGCAATAAATAGCTGGGCTAAATTTATAAAAATTGGACACAATTTTCTGTACAAATCATTTGTAAGCAACATTCGTAAATAAGCAGTTAGAAACTGATTTTACATAAATAGTAGAAAAAAGCCTATTACGAGTCAGTTGTCCTACAACCAAGAATTGTGTATGTAACTAATTTGTTGATCATGTATTGTGCTTAAAAAAGATTAGAAGAAATAAAACAATTACATTGTGGCTTCCTCAGCCACTATGTTAAAGGTGATATTATAAAGAAATTGTATTATGCAAATCTGACGTGGGTGTAAAGTTTAACTTCATTCACGTTGAATCTAAAGATTAATTAAGGATACCCTGTTGCTTATCTGATGCAAGTTTATCAAAGGCTCCGAAATTGACTACAGTCAAGATACAATCAAGCCAGTGTTGCTTTTTGGACCAGTATGAGGATAGATTGCAATTAGATTCACTCGACAAAGATTTATAACAGATTTCACATGTGAAGCAACATGGCTGTACACTTTAAAAGCCACCGTGATGTATCTTTATTTAACAGAGCTATTTTGATAAAACACTTTAAAAGATTTTTTTCAAAATCAAAGCAGAGTAAATAACTGACTTTTTATGAAATTTGTATTTTGACATTATTGAGCGTAGTGTAGTGGTCAACTTAGTTTTCTTCCGTGATGGGTTTCACAAGCTCAAATCCCAGAATGAACAGCATTTTTTAAATCAATTTATCAATATCTGTTCAAGAAGGCATTGATGTTTGTGATGACTGAAAATTACATTTCACCCTTCAAATTCATGATCGCCCACTGTGGTCTGGTTGGATAGAGCTTGCTCTACCGATAAGGCGAGTCTGGAACAATGTTCCCTCTAAGGTTAACTATGAGGAAAAGTCAAAGGCTGAGCAAGACAATCAAACGAATGTGGTGCATAATTTTAATCTATTTGCAAACATCCATAATTATGTAACATAATTGAAATTATTACCATTCAATGATTTATACTAATTTGTATTCAAATAAAATATTAAAAATAGCAGAATTCAATTATTTTTAATGTATATGAATTGGTTAATTATGATCATTTATTATTTGAATAATTGTATTGGAGTGCATGGCAACTCGGCATGTGTGCGCGGGGGTTTTCAAACTTCTGCACAGCCGCGCAGCTTAGAGGGGACATTGGTCTGGATTCAATTCACGGTTACATCAATGTCAAATTTAGATTTATTTTAATTATAATACTAGACCTAAGAAGTGATTTATAGTGTAAAAATTTACAAACATTTCATGAAATATTTTCATTCTGATCTTCGAGACCATTTACGTTTACAGGAAAAAATACATTATAAATAATAGATTGATATAGTTATTATTTAAATGATCTTACAACATTTATTGTTGAAACTAAAAGGAGTATTTTACTACCTACAGACTGTCACAAGTAATACAAAGGTTAAGCTTTTATTGATTTATTAAATGTTGGACTATATAAATATTATGGGAGTTAAGAGAATTTCAAACATTAATCTGTATTCAAGGTTGGATTTGAGAGGTGGTATTTTTCCTACATGGATGGGGTTTAAAGTGTATTTGAATTGAGTGGTTATACTATTGTGGTGGTGAAAATTGAGTAAAAATGTTACATTATACTTTGACTGAAAACTTACAGCAGATTTTGATACATCAGTTGATATCTCTCGTGTCGCAAGTCGTTCAAGATACATTCCGGAGACGAGTCATGTTGCACTTCGACTTGCAAAATTTCATCCCTATTAAGTATAAAACGATATAAAAATAAACTCATACAACAATAAACATTACAACAGTAAAACAGGTGTAATTGAAAATAAACTTACGCAGAATCTTCTTTGACATCTTTTTTAATGTCCAATGTTTCCTTGGTTGCCGAACAATCGTTAGGTAAAACACTTGGCTTAGAGGCATCACTACAAAACTCAATTTAAATAAACATTTATTATATCTAAGCAATTAATAATGTAGAAAAAATAAAATAAAAAATCGTTTACTTACGCATCACATTCAATGGAAAGTAATAAATTTATGTTTGCTGTATTTTTCGATTTATCTTTACCGGGTTTGGTGTAATTGTGTTTGCTAGTAAACGAAGAAACATAAACAGTAAAAATAAATTAATAAAACTTAAAAAATAACACAATAGATAACGGAATTACATAGTTTCAAAAAGAAAGAAAATAAAAATAAATAATATAATTCTGTTATGTTTAAAATTTATTGTTATAATTAATGTACATAATAAATGAATAAAAATTAGAATATAAGTGGTATTAATTCAGGAGTCAGCAAATAAAGGCTCAGGAGAAATATGTGGCACATTGGTAAAAGCACACAGTATTCCGAAATATTAAATTCAGGTAAAACTACTATACTGATTTATATACAAAAAAAACTTTATTTAACACATACAGAGTTAATTAAAATAGTTATAAACTGAAGTTGCACTAGTATACTGATTCATACCGAGAATTATTCAATGCTGAGAGCTTAAGGGGCACAGTTCTCGTCTGTTTTATGAAGCAGCAATTGCAACAGGTGTGATAATACACCATAGCAGAAAGCGCAATGTGCATCATACGCTGCATACACATGAACCACATTTTCAGCATTAAACATTAGCTAATTGTTAAACTGATTTTCTATTCTTGTTATTCCCCTAATTATTGTTATTCTATTATGTTTCAAAAGTTTGCCGACCCCTAGTGGTTTGTAAGAAAAGCAGGTTGTGTTTTTGTTTCCAAGGCATTATTTTAGCAGCATAGTTATTATTTTGTAAGCGTAAAAACTTGTAGCCCTAAGATGATGAATGTTAAATTGAAAGCATGGTTATTATATCTAATAAAGCAATATTAAAAATTCATTAAAACTTTAATTATTACTAAATCTACAGATTTAATTTTAACCGTAGTATATTAAATTCTAAACTATTATAAACATTTTAATATAACAAAGATAAAAAATCTTAGTTTAAGCGTAATGTTTTCAATCATGCTCATCCTAGTTGATTCTGAAAAACATGAAAAACAAGTTACCTACAGATCCTTTTGAATACTACCCTTCTATCTTGATTGACTTGCAAAGGATTGTATTTAAATACCTTCTTTTAAAGTTCTCCACTATCATTTAATATGTATTCCATAACAGATGCTGGTATAGTTTAAAAAAATGATTCAATTAAACAACATAAAATACTTCTGAAACTATCCTAAACATAATTTTTTGTGTTTATCCCATATTTTATGGTGGTAGCAAAATATTTTTACCAAGTAATTATTGGAAATACGCACTACCTACACAAATTTATTAATAAACATGTGTTTCTGACTGTGTAACATAAATAACATTTGTCAATAGCTCTGCGAGTGTATAGCATAAACTCAGATTGTTTTGCTCGCTCCATGAGAAGACGAATGACTGACCATCAGATTTTAATTCTCATTATTAAAGGTGATTAGGAGTTAGAATATCTAGTATGATTATTAAATATACATTAACGTAACAGTGAGGCATAAGTTAGGCAATGGACTATTTGGGCACAAGCTATTTGATATACCACATAGGAGTAGATGTGGTTTTACTTGCTTTATATCTTCTTTATAGCTGAGCTTTGATAGCCGAGAACATAATTACTAGCCATGAAGGTTATGTAGTTTGAACGTAGTGCTTTAAATATTTTGACACACGCCTTATGGGTAGGTTTATTGTATATTTGAGCATTGAACATTATTTTTAATGTTGTTGTTTACAAATGAAAGTAAATAAAACGATTATAATGTTTCAGTTGAGTCAAAACACCCCACCTACTACTTTTGTTGCTGTTTTTATACCCTATGTGTTAAATATTTGAATTACCAAATATATTAATTCATAAAGTAATTTAGATTGCATAGATTGATAACATATTATTCTTTATTAATGGAAAAATGATAATGAAAACTAATTTTTCCAGAAAGAAAAAAATGTGTCAACTATCAGAATTTGAATTTTCTATTTTTTTATTGTATTCATTAAAAAATAATTTTTATGAAATTACATCAAAGGTATTTTTGCATGAATTAAACAAATGTTTTTTTTTATTTGAATATTTAATACTTTCAAAATGTTTTTCTAATTAAACTAATATTTTTGTCCCATACTCACATATGTCGAAGAAAATAAAATCTACAAATGACACAAATACAAACAAAATATTATGATTTAAATATGTATTTGTTTGAAAAAGTCGTAAAACTGTTTACAACACACAAATCAGTGCTTTTAATTAATCTGTAAAAAATGAGTTTTCAACTTGCTTGATGAAGTTTCAAGTTCACTTTGATATTATATAAATTAAAGAAAAACAGATTTTGATGTTGGAAAAAGTGACTATTGGTAAATGCGTTTTTTCTAAAGTGCGGGACGCATACGAAAACAGTAACATCGGGCACTGCATAGTAATTTTATATTTTTATTCATTGAAAGAAAATCTATTTAGTTTTGATTTTTTTCCATTTTTATTGATAAACAGCAAAATATTTCTAAAATAATTCTTAACTTTAAGAATATCGACGCCGTATAATACAAACATATTTTTAGGAATCAATTTAAACTATTTTATTATGAACCTATCAGATATAAAAAAAAATGCCCAACATTAATTCAATGAAAGCTTTTTATTTCATTGAAATATCAACTTATAATATATATTTATAATTTGTTGTTGTCTACTTTAGTTTGTTTGTATACAAACTTTATTCATTCAGCTTATACAAATATCGATTATTTTCCGACAAGAATGGCCAAGAGTTGATTCAATTTGACAGCCATTTATGTTCATAAAATACACTCAAGTAAAGTGAAATTATTCTGTAAATTTAAATTCATAGCTTAATAAATAATTACGAGCAAGCATTACCAGTGTTAGTAAAGGGAATAATAATATGTACACATTTTCAAGTACTGTGCGAATTAGCGGCGGTGGTGTTTTAGAAGCATATGGTATAATTAATACTTTTTATCTTCGTATTGCGGAGACTTTGAAGACCACGATGATGAATATAAGTCGCCATAATAATATCCATCGTATTCTCTGTATGCAAAATTATAAAATGGGGGCCCATTCCACCAAGTAGCCATCGTAAAGAATACACAGAAAACACGAATAAGCAGCACTTAAAACAAAACACAACTGCGGTGATAAAAACAGAAACGTATAATAAAGGAAGTGAGCGTACGGAAATCAGTGATAAGCATTCAAATGTAGGTGATATAAGCAACGATAAGGATACAATACAATTAGTCGGATATAAATGTCCGTGGTTACTTCTATACGCACATTTTGTCCTCTTCAAAAAAGAAATCTTCATCGTATTCCTGCATGTTAAATAACCCAAGCTGCCTATTTGTAAACAACCAATCGTTTAAATTTGAACGTAATATTTTATAGATAGGAAGGATATCGGATCATCTGTTTGACAGCGGTTTAGTGAAAATGTTTTTAATTAAAAAGCCAGCTGTCGACAGCTCTGCGCATGTCCTTTGTCATGCGCAGAACTTTCTTTCGAAGATTGCCAGAGATATTATTATTATTTTCGTTTTCTATCCTTGTTTGGGTTTACAACACTTTCCCGGCATCTACAGGTGTTTATGGAAATTAAGCTGAAGTTTTTCCGCGCGGGAGAAGAGCGCACAATCGATAAGTTTGAAAAGAAAACGATTCTACTTCATAATTTATTCAAATAATTTTCTTGCACGATCATGTTATATGACTTTCAAATCGTATTTTTGAAAATCTATTTGGGCACAGAGTCCTTGTTTCTTTTTCATGTGTGTCGAAATTACGAGCGTTATATTTATTGTTTAGATCGATTCTACTTTCTGCTGTGGGAACTTTCAGAGGCATGACAAAACATACGACAATAACTAAAAATAAGTAAATAAAAACGTAAAAATCCCATCAAAGAGGATATTATTGCATGATTGCGGCAAACTGTCGGTTCTTTTTTTGATATGACTAACTAATTTTCATATTCTGAATACATTGATTCAGGGTGGTATTTTCTAAATAAAATTTCTGCAAAATTAAAATAAATATAGTGTGTTATATGAAGATTCGAGTAAGATAATATGGTTTTGATAAAAAACATGGAAAGAAATTTGCTTCTATTCGATAGTTCACAAATTACAAGCTCCTAACACTCAATGGAATGTAAATTGCATCAATGGTTTTATGTTCGTACATCATATAAATTGTTAAACATTAGATGATTATTATTGTTTGCAATTATGACACTAAAATAAACCATTTTTTTTTTAAATCTATCTTATCTTTTACCAGGTGTGGAATGAAAATAAAAATATCGATATTTCAAATACCAATATCGGTATTACAAAAATTGGTATCGAGATATTTCATATCCCTCATTAAAATATGTGTATTATAATCATATTATGTTCATAAATTGCTTACGGTTTCTTAAAATCGTAATACTTATATTTAAATTTGATTTTAACAAATGATCTTATTTAAAGGTTTTTTTATCGTAATTAAATATGTACTTGCAAATAATTTATCTCTGTGAACGCACATGAGCATGTTGAGAAACACTGCTCTACGCCGTATAAAAAGGTCTCGTGATTAAATAATATTATAAGCTAACGATGAATATTAACGATTTACCTAAGGTTTTTCAACCTTTTAATATCAGAATCATAGAGTTGCAAAAAACACTTTGGAAGCTTTTTAAAAGTTTTTAATAAATAAAAAACTGCTGTGCCATACAATTTAATTTGAATGAAGATAGCGTGCAACAAAAATTTTCATTTTCTTTGAAACTCAGTTCTTAAAAAGAGTTATTTTTGTAATGACCTACATTTTTAAAATGATTTCCTCACTTAATGGTATGTAATTTGAAGCAGACACCCTCGTAACTATATATAATATAAGCTAACGAAAAAGATAGCGTTCACATGTCAATTTCATAAAAAAACGCATAGAATGGTTTTTGCAACTCGATGATTTCATTTATTATTTACTAAAATATAAGATAATCAAATCGGCAATGAGTATTATGAAAAATAACAGAAATACAAACAAATGCTGGTTGTGATGAGCGTGTTGATAATATATCCCTAATATTCCATTGAAATTGCATAAAGCTATGAATTTTAATGCTTATCAGACGTTGCATCATGTTTGCAGTTGAACGGTCGAAGTTATAAAACTTTATGAAATTAAACAAGATTTACTGCATATGGCATACATAAATAAATTTATAGTACGAACTTGTTTACAGAGCGAGCTCATATTGGAATGGTTTGAAATTAATAGAATGGTTTGACAATAAAGCATCAGACATTTCTAAAAAGACCTTATTTGAAAATCGAACTAAAGGAGTGTTGCCAAATATAGGAAATTTGAATTTATTATTCATTTTGCTTTAGAATACAATATCAATTTGGAATGATTGATGTTATGTGAATAGTGTCATTTTATGGAATTTACTTGCAATCTGACAGAATGGAATATAAAACGCCATAATTATGTATTGAAAAATCATCCATTGGAGAAATATCGAATTATATTTACTGATAACACTAAATATTTTACATTTCGCAGTTTTATATATTATGTTATATTTGTGTAAGCTGTGTTTTGCTGAATATTTTGAAAGCTAAGAAACCTTATATCAAGCAATATGTAAAAACATAACAGTTTTGGTTTGATGTACCAAATATTAGTAGATTTTTATTGTTTCATAATTAAAATGAATAATCCTCTTGTTGCCAGACGTGAAATCAATTTTCGAAATATGTATTTTAATTAGGAAATAATAATACTACTCATTGCTACTTGATTATATACGGGGACTTTTATGAGAGACTGGACATAAATCGCTTTCATCGCTAGAAATGTATGAGAAACGTCTAATGAGTTGAACTAATGGAGCCTATTGCTTATTATAACTGTATGTGCTTTTGAATTTCTTGGAAATCCGTTATTCGCTTCGGTGTTTTTTTGTGTGTGTAAATCGTGTTAGAACAAATGATTCGTATATAAATATGGTATTTGCTCTTTTTAGTGAGCTGGGTTACTTCAAAATCGTGTAAAAAAACAGTCTAAAAAAAGAGTTGAGTGTATTTAAAAAACGCATAAAATAATTAAGTTCTTCCGTCTTTTAATTCATCAAACTTATATTAAGGTATTGTCATGAAAGTTATCAATATTAGTAAAGGCCTTCAATTAAGCTTAACATGTACACAGTTTACCAATTATGCTTTCTGTCGGTTTCGTAGAATATATTAAAATATAAAAAATGGCAACATTGTAATCATATTTCGTAGCGTTGTTGCACATTCGATATATAAACTAACAATGTTAGTTAATACTAGCCAGGCAGTGTGACTGTGTCGCAAAAATTGCAAGCTCGGAAAACTGAATCGTCACTAAGCCTCAGAAAGCGTGTGATTTTGCGGCTGTCGTGAAATGTGGCAAACATATTTTACTCCGCTGACAAAACAAATGTAAATGGTACATCTCGGGATTTTTAATTTTGTCGCGAAGAAAACGTGTTGCTAGGGGAGGAAGAAATTTTACCCGAGAATCTTCCCAAATCACCTTTGTGGAAATTTAATAAGAATTCTTTATTTGAAAACGTGTGTTGTAATCTCTTTCTTGGCGGAATGGCATTATATTAACAAATAAATCACTTTTTTGTGCTAATTTCAAATTTACTAACAAATATAACTGTTTTTGCACATCACGAGTATTGATAATCGATAATTATGAGACTGGCGTGTTGTTTATTGAAATATAAATACATGAATTCTAAAATAAGATTCACCGAAAATAATTGCTCATTCGTTGATTTGTCAGTGTCATTAAAACATTTACGAAATTATAGTATTTAAAATATAAAACGCTTTATTGCACAATTATAAATCGACTGTGGAAAGGAAACAGGACGTAACCCACACATAAAATTTTATAGGAGACACAAAAAACGTCTTTTGATGATTTTAGGCTAAAAGCAAATTATGAAATATACACAACCCTGAAGTGCAAGGTAACTGATACTCTGGTTCTTTATTGGCTTAGCCTAATATTAATTTAATACATTGTTCAAGAAAAACCTTTTGTAAGTCCTTTTTCCTGGTTGCAATTTTCACAAGCCTTTCTTTTTTCAAACATAAAAGCTAAATTTAGATACTAATTCCGCATTTTCAGCTTCCATACTTTTGATAGAACGTGTGTCGAGTTGTATACATTGTGATTATCGAAAAAAGCTGTTTTGGAAAAACTGAGGGTTACGTCCTTTTTCCTTTCCACAGTATATATGTTAAAATAAGAACGGGTTTTTCTCGTCACGAATTTTTTTCATATATTGTGTTTCCATATTTTTAATATAATACCTTTCTTCCAAGTATTGACAATGAAGACCTTAAAAATGAAATAATATATTATTTTGAAAACTGCGCGTTACAAGTCATTTATACCAAACTGTTTCGTATTAACAGGCTCAAATCCCAATACGGATAGTTCCATAAATTGGCATTTCAATCGATTATGGATTTGTGTTCGACGTCTCTGATGTCTAGATTTACTATCCCATCCTAACAACGAGAGGTAGCGAGAGCGATTAGCTCACCACTAGTCATATGTTAGCGCCATTCCTTTAACGTTACTTTATGAAAAAATAGATATTGATTGACTGCATTAAAAATAATTCTCGTTTAATCCACGCATGTTTAGATGCACCCACAACTACGAATTCATATATTAAGCATTGAAGTCAAACAGATTTCAAAAATATATAAATAAAATAATATCTAATATGGTGCGAAGATACTTTCGTGATATAAAACATAATATCGTTTATCGCTGCACATCAGAGGTGTTTTACCAGTGGCGGTTCCTGACCTAAAATCTTGGGTGGGCTAGAGAAAAGCATAGCATTGTATACTATTTACGAAATTGTGCATTTTTCGACTTCACCTTATACATTAATCTACAAGCAAATTAACAAATACTACGACACTACTGCAATGCATGAATTATTATATAATAAAATCAATGCTAATGTGACTAAGAAATAATAGAATAGTAATAACGTGACCTTAAATTCGTCTCTTTCAAAGTGAAATAACAAGTATAAAAAGCAATACAGAGCTGTCACTGAGAGTCAATACCTGTCTCTTTCAAACAATATAACGGTATTGGTATTTGTGTTTGAATAAGTATGCGTCATGGGCAGATTCAATTTAGCCCCCAACGAATGACAGAAGCTTGATAGTTTGAAACACAGTCGTGTGAGTTTGATGACGTTTCCGTACATACAAATACAAAAAAATCTAATCGTGCTTGATTGCGCCCCAGTGTAAAGAAATATCGCGGGCTTGAAAGCTCTAGCCCCTGAGTCGTTCATACGTAGGTGTTGCCAGACTGACGTCACGTTGCCTGTTCTCTATGAAGTATTTATAGGGTTATTGTTTTTTTTTATGCCGGCTCAGTTTAAAATTGTAATACAAAACACAATCGAGAATATTATTGTAGGTAGACATAGCATTGTCTTATATTGACAGAGGAAAATTAAAACAAAGATATTATATTCATTTGGGAAAGGTAAGTTACGCTTATAAATGTATTTATTTTGTTGAGCGGCCAAATTGCTTTTCATTTTTATTCAGCCATCTAAAGTTTTGGGTGAAAAATGCAGGTCGGGCTTAGCCCACCTAGCCCAGTACCTAGAACCGCCACTGTGTTTTACCGCATTTTTATAATATAACACAAATAAAAATAAAGTCTTTTTAACAACCACAAGATAACTTAGCATAAAGATGGTGCAAATGTAATAAAATCTCCGCGCTATAATGATTGAATTCTAAGAAGCAGAAATAAGGCAGTCTGAATTTTTCGATCGGGGTTGCCATTGTGAGGGATAAATGGATCGTGTAATGTGTACATAAATGACTGCTTTTACTAGTAAGAAAAGTCAAGTTATTGTTGGATAACGTTTAAAAATGGCCGGTGACTAACTTAAGCTAAAAAAAAGTTTCCAAAAACGTAAAATGAACACGTTGAATAAGATCACGTTAATTTATTTGATAGTGGATAAGAGTGAAATTGAAAATCTTACCATTACGTAAAAATAAGTCGTAAACTTACTTAATAACAGTGTTCATTAAATTTGCAAACTAATACTTACCCATTATCGTTTTAGTTATTTATACCAACGGAAAATGTCTAGTTTTGTGTTGGGGAATGGCTTGAACGAGCAAATTAAACTCAACAGCGTTTCATCTTAGCTTTATAGCATGCGGGTTTTCATTTTCCTGGCTATTTTCATTTCTAGGATGCGATCAAAATAATTCTTTATATCCATTTCTCACATATGACAAATGAATCAATTTAATGGACACATATTAAAAACAAGAACAATTTATTGCAGATGTTGGTGTGAAGGGTGCATGCTTAGTCTTTTTCTTCTAGCGAGCCGCATGAAAAAATGTAATGGATTCAGGCCGTAAAGAAAAATTAAATTTACAGTTCACTCAACCCTACTTTTACACGGGGATACGTTTCACGTAAGACAGCCGTAAAAAAAGCTGCATTCAAAAGGTGAATGTGTATTTATAATTCAAACGTATAGTGCAAAAAGAGAATTATGTGAACTTGTTTACAAAAAATGTTTTTGTTTTGAAATATTAAAATATACATGTTGTTGATTGAATTGGAATTTTACTTGGTAGAACTCCACTGTAATATTGTTATAAAATAAGAACGTATTTTAGTTTTACAAATATTATTTCAGCGTATGCCTTCATCAGAACTATGTTTAAGCTCACATTGACTCTACAGCTATATATACTGGCTTAGAAGAGTTGCACAATATACACCGTCATTTTTTCACCTCATTATACATATTGTATTTATAATTCAAAAGTTGCTGCGACCTTTGTCTATGTCATTTTATATTCTAAAACTAATTCTTTCGAATCTGACTTAATATTTGAAGTATTAATCGGCAAAGTAGAATCCAAATTTTCATAAGAAAGTATATTTTCATTAACCGATTTATTTTGCTTCATCAACAAAAAAGCTTTTTTTACCATACCCGCTCCCAATGTGGAGCATATGGACTCCTAATGGAGTTTATCTCAACAGAAGTGTTTCTACGATAACTCAGTTGCTCAACCTCTCTTGTTCTAAAGTGAGTAGGAATAGAATTCAAGACGTCACATACATACATGCCTTCGAACAGAAATTCATTAATCGATTGAAAAATCAATTTATAAAACTGTCCGTACTGGGATTCGAACCCGTGACCTCCGTAACCGAAACCAACGACGTTAACCACTCGACCACACAGGCGGCTACACAAAAAAGCTTGCTCATGTTTATTAAATTCAATGATTTACTTTTAAACAAAATAGGTACTTTATTATTTTAAAATAAAACATTCAATGGCCGAGGGTTGGTTATCCCCTATGTAGAGCTTAAATGAACATATTAAATTTCAATATATAAATTTACCACGCTTAAATTTTAGGTGCATAGATAGTGATAACACTGATGTTTTCACTTGTCATATAATCATGTTACAGTCAGAGTTTCAAATTAACAGCTAATTACCATAAATTAGACATCTACTGAAGTCTATGTCTGTAGGCGTCTACATTTCAGGGGTGCTTATTTGTGGGAATCAAATATCATGCATCTGAGTTGTGTTAGTAATAACAACAAGTAATGTGAACCTAAATACAAGGGGGTTGCTAAACCATTAGAATAATTTACATATAAATAAAAAATCGTCTAAATCAGTGATTCCCAAACTTATTATGCTCGTGGACCCCTTTCATAGCAAAAATCTGACCGTGGACCCCCAAGTGAAATAATAAAGTTAATGACTTGAAAGGTATTTTTTTCCATGCCTGTTTCCAATGTGGACAGATGTTTTTCTACGAGAACTGTATGTTGGTCAGTCGCTCAAACTCACTTTTCCAAAGAGATAGGATAGGAATCCGCGGACCCCCTGATGTTGTCCACGCACCCCCAAAGATTTTTAACTTGTCACGGACCCCCTTAGTGGTCTCACGGACCCCTGGGGGTCCACAGGAACCACTTTGGGAACCACTGGTCTAAATATTGAATGTTTGAATTAAATGAATAAAATCAATCATTGAGATTTGATAAAGTACTTCATAATTAAATAGGAACAAGGCAACATTTTCTACAATATATACAGTTACCGTGTCAATCGCACTATTAAAAATAGTATTTATTTATGACGTATCTATTAGGGGAGCGTTTCCCAAATAATGGCTCGCGACTTGGTAGCGGGACGCAGAAAGCAAAATGCTGGGTCGCCAATTTCCTAAAATAAATCTGTATATTAACTATATAATACCGTAATACCTCTCATTAATAAATTATTGGTACATTTGATTTCTATATAGGTTTATCAGAGTAAATTATTTTGTAGTATAACATATAAATACTGTATGGACAAAAATATACTGTTTTATTTTACCTTTAGGCCGGTAGTATATATAGGCCATAAAAAAATTAGTAGGTCACGAAGGAGAAATATGAAAAAAAAGGTTGAGAAACGCTGTATTAGAGAATCCAATCCCGGACCCTTTTTGTGATCAAGGGATTTCGGGATTGAACATTCAACATAAAATCGTGTATTCGGGATTGAAAATCCTAGAAATTTTGAAATTCTAGAATTTTTCAAACAATTTTTTGTCGATTTCAAAAACTGACGAATTTAAGGAATTCCCAAAATGAAAAGCCTTTTTTTTAGCTCTTCCCAGAATTTACGGAATTGCCAAGATAAAAAAAAATGTGACCTTATTTTAGTTATCGCGAAAGTTTCTCAATTTTTCTCAATCCTAAAATCCCGGTATTAGTACTATCACAATCCCGGGATTTCGGGATCATAAAATTAAACGGGATCCCGAGATTGGACGCCCATGTATCAATGCAAATAAATTAAAGCACAATTTGTCTCTTTAAAAAAGCTATATTAATATGTACATTTTATTTGAAAAAAAAATACGCTTTAGGTAAAAAAGAATCTAACAGCTAGTTTTATATTGAATGAAAATTCACTGCTTTTCATTAATTGTTTATATGAAATTTCAAAAATATTGGTACTTATATAACGTAACTTTAATGTTTGATTTGTTTTTCAATTCATTAGCATTATTTTCTTATGTAATTAACCCGTCAAGTTGAATCCCAATTATGATCGACTTTGGTAATCCAGTTACCCGAGCTCATATTTTATAATGGTCTTGTTTGAAACCCTGAATTTATAATAAATATACCTTCATAAAGTGATACTAAACGTTTGAGGTTATTTTATCTCTCTTTTAAGTCGATTGTTCGGTTTAACAAATAAAATACTTCTCCTGGTCGCAATTAATACAAGTAATTGGGAGTGAAATAATTGTAAATTTTTAAAGGCAAAAAATAAAATATATTATAAACTAAAACTTCATATTATTCATGGCGTTTTCGACACATAACATAAGTTATTTTGCGGAATTTTATTGTGTTATTATAACATTAGGTTATCCACCAGTCGTTATGGTTTGTCATAACTCAAAAGAGGTTAAGAGAAATAGGAATAAAATAACTCCTTTTTCGCTTTTTTCACAATGTATGAAACTGTAATTTTAACCATGAAAAATCGTGATTACGATTCGATTAATGAAATAAAAAATACTTACTTATTAATGCACTAAGTTGTTTAAGCCTCGAAAGTGTGGCTGAGTTTTCAACGTAGTTATCATCGATTGCGTTGTCCACGGGTTTGAATCCGATTTCTGTTCAATGTCCGCTTCCTTTGCGAAGTATATGGCCTCCAACGTTCCCTCTAATTTTTCTATTATGTGTGCAATGTATCCACTTCTGTGAGTAGTAAATTTTCAGCAAAATAAAAAATGTGCGCAAATGTGTAGGAATTTACTCACTGACCTACTCACCTGTGGAAGAATTACTGAGCTTAGTAAAAGTATGGAAACAAAAGTTAAATTTGATGAAATAAACTTCTTTTAAAATATTTTTGTGTTTGGCCTGTGCGGGGATGGAAAAATGTGTGCGGGCACATTTTTAGCGGAAACATTGAATTGGCTTCCTAATGGACGTATCTGAATATACTTTTTTCTACTAGAACTGCTTGTTACTCAATTACTCAACCTCGACTATTTTCGAAAAGGCTAGAGATAAAAAGAATAAGGCTAGAACAAGACTAGTGGTCGGCTAATCACTCTCTCTACACGCCCTTATTTTAGGATTGCAATGGTGGGAGGGAGTTTTTAGAAATCACACAAATTCATGCGTTTTAACAGAAGGTCTGGCATGGAAGCCAACGCCATTGACCAGACAATAATACTCAAAAAATCGTGAATATAAATTGTTTGTTCCTCCAAAGTGTAGTCAGCCTGCCAATGGAGATGCCACTAAGCAGTGCTTAACAGTATTGTTTAAGACGTCAACATATTACGCGTGAACGTGAGTGAGTTCAGACGAATAATATTTTGATGTATCAAAGTGGACTTTGTCGGAGCTTACTCAGTTGACTTCCTTGTCAATTTATAATGTTTTACTGCTCCTCGTCAGGTCCGTGGTGCAGCAGTTGACGATGTTGACTTCCGTGACTGATCTCATGAGTTTGAGTACCAATACGAACAACAGTTTTTTAATCGATTTATCGATCTTTGTTTGAAGACATGAGTGTTTGTGATTCCGAATAAATCATGTTTTTTCACTTGGTTCTTCAAGGGCCAGCAACACATCGGAAGTATTTTTAAGCACCGTTGAGGATTGGTTAATTGTATTTTTTTTTATTAAAATTTTTGATTCAAAATTAACTTTGTATTATTTTCAATACCGATATACAGGTATTTATTTATACTTGGTTTAAAGCTGGTATTTCAGTATTCCAAAAACACCACGACTATCGGGATCCCGGTCTCGGTAATGCCAGTATTGCGATCTCTAATTAAAAGTCCATATGGTCCATGTTAGAAACGAAAAAGGTTAAAAAAAATATATAAACCATTTAATTACTTAAATATTTGTATACTGAAGATCAAGCGAGGACAACATGATGAATCTATAGAAGAATCTCGGACAATCTCTTCATATATTGTGATGAAGCCAAATTATCAGATTCCGCAAAGCAAATACAGAACAGTGTTCAAATAAACTTTGATAGTTTTGTGTCATGAAATGGTTAAACATCCCTGTGTTTCTTGTTATGGAGGGTGACTAATGACGATCAGCTGACGGGCGGATCAAAGCCTGGCGCCGAAAATCTCCTAATCGTCGTCTACCCTACATTACACATGCCACCTCTTTGAAGGCTCTTTAATGCCTGAAAACCATTTCTCAAACTCTAACGGATTCATTGTAAAATACAATTTAAAATGTACGTATATTTAAATTTTGTTGTAAAATTAAGTCTTTCTTGGTTTATTAGTATATCGACTGTGGATAGAAAAGGGACGTAACCCACACATAGCAAATTTAACAGGAGACACAAAAAACGTGTTTTGATGTTTTCGGGCCATGTGCGAATTATGAAATATACACAACCTTGAAGTGCACGGAGACTTCAAACTGGTGTTTAATAGACATATTCCAATATTAATTAAAACAATTGTCTAGAAAAAACATTTTTTTCAGTCTTTTCTCTTGGTTTCAATTTTCACAAGTTATTTGGGTGTAACATTTTTATCCCTTGTTCCTGATTGAACACGTGTCGTGGGTATTAGAACATATGGCAGCCTTTAGACTGAAAAAGGACACGTCTACTTTTGCTAATCACTTAATTTCGTGTTACACCCAAATACGGACAGTCATAAGCTCTTTTTCCAGGAAATTTTAGAAATCAATAGGGCACAGCTGCATAGCCTTCCTATTTTAAACGAAATATTAAACCTTCCGGGATCTCCACTTCTATACCCTATATAAATAATATCATAAAACCTTTGCCGACAAACAAATAAATATAATTCTTAAAACCACTCACTACTCAAATCTTTGGGAATTCCCATGAGCTTACCCTTTTCGCCAGCGATGGCTTTAGACTCAGTGATGCATTTATTTAATATATAAACACCAAACATCCATTTACTAAGCGTCAAGTTCATCCGTGCGCTTGAACGCCTGAAGATGCCGAAAGGCGAAACCCGGGTCGTTAGTGACAAAATCTGTGGGAGTGTTCATAATTTGAATGATTCAAATTTAATATTGAAATTCCACCAAGTTCCTTCAGTCGAAATCTTAAATTAAAAAAAAGGTAGTAGATATACTAAAATAAAGGTTTTGGATGTATTAAAGATGCCCGCCACTTAAAAAATATGTTTATTTTTTTATTAGGATGACAAATTAACTTACTAAATACTACAACAATGTTAAAAAAACTTGTGTCGCTTTGCAATTTTACCCCGTAATATTTCCACCAAAATTTTCTATGTATACAAATTTGTCTCCTTTTGAATCACACTTATACATTTCAATACATCATATGTCGGTTTATTAGACGTTAAATTGTTTTCGCCACAGCAAATTGGACTAGCAAACTTTTGTTGCTGTCGAAAGACGTCTGTGGTTATGCGTTATGCTAGCTTATTTAAATTTATTATTGAGTTTTCAAAAGACCTTACACAGTTTCGTATATTTTTAAACCACCTCCTAATTGTCACATTTCGTTATAAAGACCTGTAAGTATCTCGCTTTCTCAATGACGTTATGTTTTTAAACCTTCCCTATTATCTAAAAATCTCACAAAATATTTTCAATATAATTCACAGAAAAAATGACTTATTTGTGACACATTTGAAATAACTCCCACTCATATTATATTACACCTCTTTCCTCCCTTAGAATGCTTCGTTATGGTATTTTCACAAATATAATCAAACCCTTCGATAGATTTAATGACTGTAGATTTTTAATATGCTTATAATACTAGGTTAGGTCATGGGTTGTGTGCCGACCCTTGGGTTAAGTTAAGTGAAAAAAATAATGTCAATAATTAGTGTTCTTTTTTCTCTTCCGCGCAACAAATATGTACTAGCCACATGCTCCAGTTTTAATTGTGTCTTCAACATTAGCTACTATTAGCTAAATTTTTCTTTTACTGTGTAAGAAGGTTCCTATTTAAAACCAGAGCTGTGGAGTCAGGTGTTTTTTCGGAGTCGGAAAAATCTTACAACTATGTATCTAATTATGTGTTTTCAAACTACAGAAGTTCATAATGTTGCCACTGCATGCTAGGCTGACTAAAGATAATCTGATGGTATCCATATACATATTTTTATGTAAATAAATCGAAAATGATTGTAAAATCGCTTTTTAATTTAATGCTGGAATCTGAGTCGTTCTTTTTTTCAGCAGGGTAGTTATTTAAAACTTATTAGTGATTTTTCAGATCCAACATTTCCAAGAAACAAAACAACACGCAGTTTCGTGTCTTGGATGTGACAGAATATAATATATTGCCAGTATCAGCTAGTGGTAAATCACATGGTGCTGTTTTTAGACGTAATTTCTGTGAATTTTTTGTTGTTGAAATACCTGATAAATGTTTCATGGAAATAATCATTACAATGTATTGCTCGAATTTTCTGGACTAATTTATTATTCAGTTCCTTGTTTTTTTTTCACTCGAACACAATTGGATACGATCAAAAAGGTATTTTATACTACTTCAAATATAACAATTATTTTTAGAGAGTTTTTCTACGTAAGTGTATTTTTATTGGCCTTTCTGATTAAGATTGCTAAATTATATATTATAATATTTGACAAGGAAGTCTGATTCATTATTAAGTATTATTACAAAAATTGTGACAGACGTTTTCTGACAGTCGAAAAGCAGATGAGTAGCTAAATGAAATTAGTAGATACTGATAATACATGAGCGTATTACTAGCAGGGACTCAAATCAATTATTCGAATAGTAGTACGGCTCTTTTTTATATTCGAACATTCGAATATTTAATATTTTTTTGACATTTTATTTGTTTATGGTGTTAATATACGTACATATAAGTATAATAAATAAAATGAATAAGCAAAAAAATACATTTGACGTCGCGTTATATCTTCATACATACTTTTTTACTTTGTTATTATAAACATCATAGTGTTCACTCAAGATTCAGTCGGAATAACAGTCGCCCGTTGTGGTCTAGTTGGTTAGAGCTTGCTTTACCGATCAGGTGGTTCTGGGTTCGATTCCCGGTAAAGTCAATGACAAATTAGATTTTTTACAGTTAAAATTTGAGATCTAACACATGAGTGTTTGTGACGTATATTCTCCTTGGTCATGTGACTTACAAATATTCTAATCGAGTATATCTCGTACGATCTTTCAACTTCAATATATTTGACGCATTAGCAAAAGTTGTAATTTCAAATATTTTTTATAATTTAAAAAAAAAATATTTGTTAGAAATTAATATTTTTTGCCAGAAATATACAAAAAAAATAATTAACGTACATACATGACAATTAATTATTTGAGAACATTCTAATACGACATATGAGTTCTCAATATTCAATATTCAAATATTTGATTACAACGAATATTTAGAATCCCTGCGTTTATTATTTTGCAGAATACAGCTAGATATTGTAAGATATACTATTAAATATTAAAATTTAATAACATACTTTATCATCTAATCGCAAAGCTGAGTCAGATAAATCAAATATAGTTCTTTTATTAATATCACTAAAGATAAATAATGACCCTTTGAACAACGTTTGTCAATAATATATTAAATTTGATTCGATGTTGCTACGGCAAATCGGTACCATCTACGACCGAACATTATTATATTTTATGATTTCGTAGCCATAGTAACGTACTTGGTTTCGAGTCGTAAATAATTATTTATCATTTTTACTTGTATTTATATGACTGGCAATAAATTTTGCCAACAATACAAGAGACTGAAAAATAATGTATATTCACATTTAATATGAATGCAATAAATAAATCATTGATAGAATAAAGGTTCTCAACATTCTGCTGCGGTGAATTTCATGTATGAGATTAACTTAAAAAAGGTGATAAATGATTAGGAAATTTGACACGATTCATATTTAACAGTGTCAATATGAGAAGAGATAGATCCTTGGCATGCTGAAATGATTTAATGAGAATCATAGAAAAACAATTTGACATTTTTCTTGTAGTAATTAGTTGCCTAGAAAATCTACACATAATTTAGCAAAGTAAAATATATTTGATACAATTATCCAAAAAATAAAACTCTTTTGTAATAAGCTCAGCAAACATATTTTTAACAAATTTTAGCGATACAGTTATCTTAAGATATATTAGAGTATAATAATCTTCGTAAGCTTAAAGTAGACCATTTCAAAATTCGATTGAAAAGTACGTTAAGAAATATACTATGATTTTAGTTTTATGGAGTAATTAAATAAAAATACAGTTGAAAACTTTGAGAAACTGCTAAACTTAGACTTGAGTAAATAGTGTTGCCATCGTACTTAAAAAAGTCGGATTCATTTCTTCAGTAGAGATTCGAATCACGAAAAATAATGTAAGTTTAAGTTTTCCACTATAAATCCGTATTAATAAATATGATTTGCACTATTATGATATTATGCACCTTTAACTTTTTATACATTTAAGACTAAAGTTGAAGAATTTTTTCAAATATTTGAAATATTAAATTAATTGTTGCTTTTTTACATCTAAATACTTTCAATTTGCGAGACAAGATTTGATAACTTTGTTATAACATTGATTGTACTACAAATTAAGACACGTGCTTCGTTTTTTTTGAGAAGCATCTTGTAACCAACTATCTTAAAGTTGTTAATGAATAAACTGAAAATTAATTCTTATCTTACAAATAAAAAAAAAATGATGCTTGAGTTTTTTCCTTAGGACGCAAAGACGAGGCTGGATATAAACAATATTAGTACACATTACAAATCTATTACTTGTAATAAGGAAAGGTACTTTTGTATATTCAATATAAAATAAATTTAGCAGAGGTGAGCTGCCTGCCCTATTTCAAATGTTATTTTGATTCATTTCTGTAAACGGTTTTATTGATTTCCAATTTTATGAATTGGTTTTCAATCGTGTATGTTTGTCGCCTGCTGTGACCCAGTTGGTCAGAGCTTGCTTTACCGATCACGCAAGTATGGGTTTGATTCCCGGTAAGATCACAGTGGATTTGAGAATTATACAATTGAAACTTTTGATCGAAGACTGGGGGTTTGTGATGTTAATTCACATTATTTCCTTTTCTCCCATCCTTATGATCCTTTAATAACTGGCTATAGCTATGGCGATTAGTTAACCACTAGTCCTATTCTAACCTTGTGCTTCTTTCTCTACTACTCACTTTGAAAAAAAGTGAGATTGAGCGACTGAGTAACAAACAGTTCTCGTAGAAAAAACTTCTGCTGAAATACCTCCATTAGGAGGCCATATGCTCCACATTGGGAGTGGACATGGGTTTTTAAAAAAAAAATGTGTGTCCAATCCTAAAAAATCGATAGGATTAACTAGCTATCTTCGAGTGCTATCTTAGTCATATTTTTATATCCCTGCTCTCTAAAAAATATTGTTTTATTATTTTTAATATTTACTCGATAGCTATGATAATTAAGATTAAGTCAATATTGTATGATGCCTTTCATTTATTAATGGTAAAAAAGAATACTTATTTCATTTGTACCACATAAGCAAAGTTATTCTTTACGAAAATTTCACATAACAATGGGAACATATTATATTTTAAATAATTCAAAAACATTTGCTAATTGTATTATATATTTTTACATGAAAAAAAATCTAGCTGTAATTTAATACTGTACTGTAATAGCTGCATAGAAGAGTCTATTGCTTATATTTTATCATTTTAAAATTAGAATGGTTATGATATTCCATTACGGGCAGATTATCGATACTTTAGACGTCTTGAAAATAATACGTTTACCGAGAAGAGTATAATAACGTGTTAAAGTATCCCGAGTGACAGAATAATTCGAGACAACACAATGCGAGCTATATTTCACAATATTTCCTTCAGGCAATCCACTGAAAAATGGCGCTCACGTGAAAACTTTATTAATTTAAATTTTAAATATGGAACCGAAAATTTGAATAATGTCGAGGCGGGAGAATTTGCGTAAGCCCGCTTTGTAATGGAGTGTAAGAATATGATAAGTAATCTGGTAAACTCTTCTACAAAAGGCAACACTGAAATTTTATACGCGGGGCGAGACATGGAATAATAATTATTTGACGGGAAATGCGAAAACATTTAACTTATATTTGACACCTTACGCATAACAAGCGCGTTGTATGTATTTATAATAGATTATCTTGTAGAATGTCAGCCCGTTAGCACGTTATATTTTCGTTACTTTGATAATCTTCTTATGATGACTTTATTATTACAGTGTTATATTTATTCAAGCTGTTAACGCGGTTTAACCCCTTGACAACTAAGCTTAATAAATTAAATAAATCGACCGGAGCTTAAGAATTACACAAAAATGAGAAAGCATCAACAAATACTTGTATATACATATCGACTGTGGAAAGGAAAAAGGACGTAACCAACAATTTTTTCAAAACAGGTTTTTTTTGATGATCACAATGTATCAAACTTGATACACGTTCTATCAAAAGAATGCAAGCTGAAAATGCCGAATAAGTATCTAAATTTAGCTTTTAAGTTTGAAAAAGTTAAGCTTGTAAAAAAATTAAACCAAGAAAAAAAACTGAAATAAAAGTTTTTCCTAGACAATTTTTTAAATATATATTAGATTATGTCAATTAAACACCAGTTTAGAATTCTCCGTGCACTTGAAGATTGTATATAATTTATAATTTGCTTATGGCTCAAAATCATTAAAACACGTTTTTTGTACCTCCTGTAAAATTTGATATGTGTGGGTTACGTTCATTTTCCTTTCCACAGTCAATATGATATTATAAAAAAAATTAAATCAGCAAAAAGACTTTTCTACACCAGTTTCGTGAACACTCCAATCAAACTACGTGCCCATCGTAATAATAGTCTACAAACCGTCTATAAGTCGACAGCAGAATGTGTAAGCAAATAAAGCCTAATAGTCCAGCTCTTCTTTGTAGTAATTGTAATCTATGGGAAACCTCTACTTGAGTGATAAACAGAAAGGATTTACTTAATTGTGGTTCATTAGATTGTTTTTTTCAAATAAGGTTCTTAGGTAAACAATTACAGACAGGTGCAAATTGGTCATGAGTACGCAATCAGAGCGTTGGTATGCATACCGCTTGCAATTATTTATTGAGTGTCACGGTACACATTTCAACATTTTATGATCCAATCCACGAAACTTTAACGCAAGAAGTGTTAATATAAAATAAAATTTTATAATTTTATTACTATATTTGTTGTGCTACAAACTGTGACACGTGTTTTGTCTGTTTGGAAGGGATCATCAGATAGACCGTTATTCGTAAGCCGTGCGACTCTATCAGATGATGCTCTTTTAATAGGCGAAACATGTATGGCAGTTTGTAACGCAATAAGTGGAGTTACAAAGTTGTCAGATTGAATTCCATAATAAAAATAAGATTCCACGGAGTTAGCAATCAAAAATAGCATGACGTTTATTTAGTGTATTAAGTAATATTCGAAGATTTTTTGATCTACCGGTAGTAAAACAGTTTTGAATGTACGAATTGACTAAGTGGCGTCCTGTTACTCTTGGAAGAGATACTGAAGCTTGTTTACGTCACTCGTGCTGTGTATGTCTTCTAAGAGCTTTCATTGCTGGGGTTCCACTACCCTGGTCGAACGTCGGGAACTATGCATACAATGTACTTAAAGTAACTTTGCTCGCAATTCTTGGAAGAAAGCAAAGCGATTGTGGGCTTAAAATATTAATTGAATCAACACTTAATTGGTTGAACTGCATTATAATTTAGTAAAAACTATACAAATATGTAATAATAATTCATATTAAATGAAACAACGTCAGTATGTTTTTCCCAACTAACTCTGTTAAAGTAATGACTAACTATCAATTTGTCTCTGATTTCAAAATATCGAAGACATATTAAGTAACTTTTAAGGAGACTTTGGTGGGCTGTAGAGTCGTGTAAAAAATATATGACTCCAATTTTGAAGAATTTTTTCAATCATTTAATTTTAACTTATACATATATTCCATCAGATCATCTTTATTCAGCCAAGCATGCAATGTAAAAACGATGAACTATTGTGGTTTAAATACACATCATTTTTTTTAGTGTTTCCTAGTCGTTTGTTTTTTACGACTCTGACTCTACAGCAATGGATATAACGTCAAATATTTTAGTGAAAATTAATGTTCCAAGGTACATATACATAAGTTTTTATCAATGGATATATAAATCGAAAAAAAATATCTAGGTTTCGATGTTTAAAGCTTCTCTTAATCGTCTGATATTTTCTTGTTTTTACCAATAAACGTTTTCAGGTGATTTCAACTAACCATAGTAATTATTTCGAAAACACACAATTTTTCATTCATTCAGATGTAGCAAATAAAAAAACCAAATCTTCGCTTTTTATAATAGAAAACTATTTTAATTTTACATTTTTAGATATTGTTGGCCAAAGCTCTCTTTGGGTAAAATGCATTATCGTCTTATTGATTTACAAAGCACGTATTTCACACCGCACGCTCGAAGATGGGCACTTCAATAAACTAACTCGGAGCTTTCTTGTCTCTATGAATATTTTTACGCCAAAGTTCATCGGCCTGAAAGGAAAAGCTCCTAAAAGCATATTACATACTCAAAGCTTTTTCTAAAATGATCATTTTTTACAAAATATTTTCGGTTTTTTTTGGTACGCAAACATCGTATTTTATAATAAATAATACATATGCAGGTTTTGGTGCGTGCAAAAAGAAATATACATAAAATGAAAAATATTTTTTATATAGTCTGAAAAAATGAAAATTCTCGTATCTACCATCCATTGAGTTTTTTTTCAGTAGTGATTATTTCCGATTATAGTCATGTAAGACTATTAAATTTCTCTATGAACAAAATTGGTCAATTATAATGTGATGATAGAATTCATATTAAATAAAATGTGCGTTCAAAAGGTACCGTTACCAGTTAAAGCCTCAAATGTGGTTAACCTATTTTTAAGCACAGATGATAAAAAACGGTTAACGAGAAAAGTTTAAGTAAAAATGAAATTGTTATAAAGTTTGGGTATTTATCGTAGTTAGATTATAAATCTATCACAAAATAAAGAAAAGCCACGTTCTTTGAACATACGTTTACAAATTACACTTTCTTTGTTTGTTGATTCTGATCAGCAAAGCAAAAAAAAATCAGTGAGATTTGCAATACTGGATGAATTTATCAAAATATAATACAATAGAAGTGAACAAAAATATTTTTACTTATTTCGTAATATACCGGTCAAATTTACAAAAGCGTTTCGAAAGCCCAAATTTTATTAACAACCAAAAAATAAGAAAATATATTTAATGATTGAATTGGGATTTATTCGATACAACTCCATTATAATATGGTGGCAAAATATTTATGTATTTTAGTTTTGAAACTATTATATAACATCATTTTTAGGGTGATTATACTGTATTAAAAAAAAATATTTGAAAAATGACCATTATATTAAAAAAATAATATACTAATTTGTACTGTATTCATCTGTAATGCTCTCCATAAGCGAAACCGGTCCTGATCATTTTAAATAGAAGTGCAATAAGTAGAAATGGGTTATTTATTTTTTAAATTAAATATATTTGTTGACAGGTATTTCGGCTAACGTCTTTGTCAGAATTATGTTGAAACTTACATTATGTTTGCTATATACTGATATGAGTAAATAACAAGATGTGCTGTGTATCTCTTCTAAGTTATTCGAAAAACAGGGAGTCCAAATTTTATTGCTTAAACTCTATACTAATACATTGTTCATTTTGATTTTTTGAAGGTTAGCATGAAGTTAGGTTGAAGGTTTGCATTTGTAATGTATATTTGCTTAGGCGCGGAAGTATTCATACATAAATCATAATTTAATGACAAAAGCGTCGACGTTCAAATGGCCCGTACGGTATATTGAATTTTCTGTTTTGGCCTGCTGCAATATAAGGTTGCTCATCACTGTTCTATAATAGTTTCAGGCGAAAACTTTATAATAAAGCATTAACAAGTAATTGCTTTATAACGAGAATTCAAAAAAACAATCAAGAATTCTAATGTTGATTTGTGCTTTCGAGTAATCATAAAGTGCTTATAAAAGTTTATATTTTTTTGTGTCAAACGTTGGTTTTGGGAGCTTTAAGCGGAAAAAATGCACACCTATCAGTTGCAGGCCTAGTACGCAAGTGATCGATTCGTTTCATTCGGTTGTGATTTTTACGGGTACTGACAAATTTTATCAATTGATTTTTCAATCTATTGAAAATCATTAAACTCTGTGATGTAAATATACTTATTCTATATGGTCAACTGCTAAAACGTGGCATATCGGAAGGATTTAGTATTTTTTTTAAAATTCATATCCGCTCCCAATGCAAAGTATATGAGTTCCTAAATAAGGTATCTCAAGAAGAGTTTTCGTACGGAAACTGATTGTTACTCAGTTGATCAACCTCCCATTTTTTCTAAGAGAGAAAGGATAAGGTTAAGACAAGGCTAGTGGTTAGCCAATCGTTCTCACTACACCTCGTTGTTTTAGGATTGGAAAGGTAGGAAGGAATTTTCAGACATTACAAACATCCATGCCTTCGAACAGAAATCGATAAATCGATTGAAAAAATGCTGTTCGCACTGGAATTTTAAGTATTTGAACCCGTGAGATTCGTCACGGAAGCCAACGACGTTAACACAGCTACGGACCCAGTGCCACCTCTAAGCTAGCTTAAAATAGCGCCCTTACTATTGCCATCGGTAAGTCATATTTAATCAAGATTTTTGCGATAAAAATAAGTATTGTTTACCCATCGGTTATAATATTATTACCATTCAAAATATATTTTTATTATTAGCCGCCTCCTAGGATTTGCCGCCCTTAGGCAACTGCTTACTCACTTATGCCCACGGGACGTCCCTGTACGAACCCAAAAGTGTCTCTCTCACTAAGTTAACTACTTGTCATATATTGGCTAAGTAATTTTATCAATAACCTCTCTGAAAAATATCAAATCGTAATCCAAATTAAAAGAACGATATTTTTTTATTAAAAATGTTATAAATAAATACATAAGGATAAGATAAATTTAAGGCTGTATTATTTTCCTAATTTTTAGTAAACTTCTCTAATGCTACATGAAGCCTTTTTCAAGTAATTATTTCAGTGAAATCCCGAGGAAAAGATAATCCTGTTTGTTGTTAAGGTTTGTTTGACCTATATAACTAAATATATATTTGATCGTAAAAGCCAACAACATCTATAGAAAATCTTGCGTGGCACCGATGCTGTGTGATTTTATTTGTGACAACAAAACCTAATGACCTATTTGTATTAGAATTAATATCTGTAATTAATCACGGTTCTGCCTCGGAGTAATATCATAATAATTAGTCACGAAAGCTATTCTGTGTCAAAACCAAAAATATGCGGTGTAGTGTTGCCATAGATCGAAATTTGATATGGTACACGAAGATAATTTTGTTATTCAGTCCTATTTGATAAATTAAGATTTATTATTATCGTATTTAATTAAAATCGTTGGATAGTGTACACTGGGGAAGTAATTCGGGGAAGACGTTTGGTTGGACATATCCTGTCTGACATTGTAATCACAATTTCATATAATTATTTTGTGGCACTATGATAGAAAAACAGATAGTTACTACGTCAAAAATAGACGGTAAATACAAGACCGGATTAAGGCATTTAAAGATCCGAAGCACAAAAAAGATTTTAGTGATTTTAGTTTTAGTAGATTGAAAAAAAAAAGAAGAAATACATGTTGATTAGTCAAAGCTAAGCTGACTAGATATTATTTTTATTACCTCATTGCCGAGGCATTTGAGATATTTTTATCAGCTCATCTCTAGTAATTAGGGTAACCAAATGATAATAACAAAAGACATGTCGCGACCCGAGACTTATAAGGTTCTAAGGGTAGATTTTTTGCTAAACAAAAATAACGATGATGTTCTTTCATTTATGTTATGCATTGTTACTTTTGTTGCGCCAAAATTCTACACTTAGAACCTTGTAGTTCTTGAGTAGCAATGTCCATTATCCATTTAAAAACGGTCCCTTTGTCCTCTAATTGGTTAATAAACGTACCTTTTAAATTTACGTGTTTGTGTGGCACATGTTTTCAAGATGGGTATCGTTAATTTCTATATCAATAAATTCATTTTATCTATCTCCTTTCTTTATTTATGATATTTCTTGATTGTATAATAATAACCTATAATTTATCATTTAACTTTAACAAAAATAAATATTAAATTGTATAATATGATATAATGTGATATCTAAAAAAAATGATTAAACTATGTACATATTAATTATAGTACGTGGACAAGTGGTCAACCTCGTTGGCTTCAGTCTCGGAGGTTATGGGATTGAGCTCAAGTACAGATTATCCATCTGATTTATGGATTTGTATCTGTGATGTTTAAAAAATCCTCTCACCAGCTATTCTATACTAAATTTCCTTTATTATAACTCTATCTTTCTATCCATACTTTTTTCGAAAAAGAGATGTTGAGCAACCAAGTGACATGCAGTTCTCATAAAAAAATCTGTCAAGATAAACTCCATTAAAAGTGCGTATAATTATAATATATATAAAAACCTATGTAAGCATTTGCTCAATATGGTTGTAAAATGAATATACAATTGCATTTTATTAAATATGACTGTGCGTAACAAATACAACTTTAAGGTCATCTGTCAATGTGAAAGAAATTATATTAAAAAAATAAAACACTAATTTTTAATGATGTCCTGAATCAACGTTCCCTTTAAGCTGCGCGTGCGCGCGTCCGCGTATCAGCCTGAGAACCCTCGCACACAAGTTCCGGGTTGGCGCACACTCCAATGCAACTATTCATATAATACAATATTCAAAAATTGCAGTTACTCTAATAAACCAAAATAAATTAAATATGGAAAATTTAGATAATACAAACAATCAAAATTGAATCTTAAAATCCAGAACAAGAAATAGATCTTAATAAAAAATATAGTTTATGGATTTGTATGTTGTAAGGAACGACCTGAAAAACTTTTTTTTTTAACCAGTTAGCCGCCAAAGTCGAAGTATTCAATACGAATGCGAATCACGGGTGAGGCGATGGCGTACAAAGGATTAAATAATCATCAAATATGCTATTAGTAAATGATTATTTATATCATTCTGTTTATTTTTTCTGAACTTGTGCTTCTACTGCTATTTTAAATGTTTTATTTTATTAAACAATAAATTTTTATATTAAAAAAAAAATGATAATAATATCAAATCTGCAAAGCAGAAGACAATATTTTTTTATATTAACTTTTCCGGTTCTAAGCTCAAGAAATGCGACCCCAATACCCACATTTTCTTAAATATCTATTTTAATATGGGTGATAAAATGTTTATAATTAAGGTAATCTTATATCATAGTTTTTTGGACATTTTGTAGTTTATATAAATACGCGATAACAAGATAAGCGCCCGCTTATCAGCGATCGTTCGTAAGATAACTAGACTGAACGCCGCTGAAAGCGTCAGTAGCAAATTAATATTTGCACTGAAATGACGTCTTTTTTACGCGCAACCTAAAATATGATTATTTATTAAAAAACCACGGATTTTTATAAAAAAATGTATGAGGAATCATGCAGAGAGATATTTTAAAGCCCTAGACTATTTTTTTTTTGAAATTCATAAGAATAAGGCCAATAACGAGGAAACCACTGGGGTCCCTAAACGACCCCCATCGGCAGAGAAGTATTTTTCTAGTCTCCGAGCCGCGAGAGTCAAATGACATTTTGATGTTTGCTAAAATATTGAAATTATACCTCGAATTTGTTTAATTGGCCTGCTCAGTCTGCAAATTTTTCGCGCAGCTAGCCTCTCATACAAGGGGGAACATTGGTTCTGATAATATAAAATAAAAGTGTAATTAGTACAAACTCAGGTTTTATTTTTTGAAAAACAGTAAATTTACTATAAATTAATTAAATAATACGAAATTTCATACGATAAGTATTGTTTTTCATTACATATAATGTTCTCCGCTCGAGTTGTCTGTCCTCCGATCA
The DNA here is from genome assembly GCA_031772345.1 of Himalopsyche anomala. NCBI lineage: Eukaryota > Metazoa > Arthropoda > Insecta > Trichoptera > Rhyacophilidae > Himalopsyche > Himalopsyche anomala. Next base: position 5,312,105 of record CM062831.1, read on the forward strand.
AAATTTTCAATTTGTTCAACCCTATCCCTAACAAACGTTATAAATACAGTTCTTATACCTTATTGATTCTCAAAAGCGGGTCAAAGGGTTGAGTTGTTAATATTATTGCCCAGTGACTACATTTAAACTAATATGTACCAACAGTAACGGTTTCAGATTATATTACTTCAATATTAAGTCACTTGATTTCGACTTTGATTGATTCAATCTATTTATCGAATATGAAGCAACAACATTATTATTGGTTTGTATTCAGCGGTGGGCTGCCAATATCTTAACAAGGGGCTCGGTAAATCTTATCCATTTATTTGTATCCATCCAATGTGGAGCATATGGCTTTCTAATGAAGGTATCTCAACAAAAGTCTTTTTTCTACGAGAACTGTTTGCTACTTAGTCGCTCAACCATTCTTTTCCAAAGAGAGTAGTAAAGATATAATGATAAGGCTAAGACAGGACTAGTGATTAACTCAAACCCATGAGGTCCAGCACGAAAGCCCACAATGCTGAATGAAAAAATGAAGGGGCTACTAAGTCTTGTTTTATAATAAAATTTAACCATCTACAGAAATTGCAGGTAGGTGTTGATTTGATCTAAGACGAATGATTTTTTTTATCTTAACAAGGGGCTCGCCGGCCGCGCTGAAATTTAACAAGGGGCTCGCGCGAGCCCCCTCCAGCCTACCCCTGTTTGTATTTTATACTCTGGGCTACATACAGTTGACGAACCTCGAGCACGCTTGCTCGAGTTGGCACGTAAGAAAAAAAACTGGCACGAGAGTGTTTTACACATTCAATGTTTTGTAAAAAAATATCGTTTTTAATGAAAGATTTTCTGCAATTGAAGCCTCTTCACCAATATTATGATACACTTGGACGTTTTGAAATAATCAAATAAAACTATTTCTTTGAGAATAAATAAATTATATTTTTATATGTATTCTATGTGTTTCGTCACGGTCTTTATTAATAAGTTTTTTGTATCTGTAGAACTGTGTCAGTCTTTTGATACGGCATACGTTCGTATTGCAGGAAGACCAACATAAAGAAATGAAAACAAACAATATAATGCTGCCAGATCAAAAAACTAAATATACCAAGCCAGAGACAATATGATATAAATAGATAATTGCTGCATATTTAGCAAAAAACTGATAAAAATTAATATAGATCATTATTGGTCGGGAGGCTTCAATTATTCAACAAATATAATATACATATATATGTATTTTTTTACCATTTCCACTGTGGAGCATATGAATTCCTAATGGAGTTTATTTCAACAGAAGAAGTGCTTGTTACTCAGTTTCTTCAATCTATCTTTTTCCAAAGAGAGTAGGTATATAAGAATAGGGCTAGGACATGACTGGTGATTATCTAATCGCTCTCGGTACACCCCGTTCATAGGATAGGATAGGTGGGAGGGAGGAATTCAAGACATCACATACATTCATGCCTTCGAACAGAAATTCATAAATCGATTGAAAAATCTATTTATAAAACTGTACATACTGGGATACGAACCCGTGACATCCGTAACCGAAGCCGACGACGTTGACCACTCGATCACACAGACGGAAATAAATATATTGTAAGATATCGTCTAGATAAAAAGAAAACAGGGCTATTACATGGTGTTTCTTATATATTATTAAACTGTAATTTTTTTCACGTGGCACGTTGAATATTTAGTATAAATTATTTGAGTTTTTTCACGCCGTCTTTTATGTTACGGATAGTCTAAATGTGCGTCCCCGGTGGATATAAACACAAATTTTTAAGACTTACACACTTGCTTTTATGCTCCATTTTTTTATAAATATGTTTATTTAGACAGGTGTCTCATATTTTTTCATAGTAAAACCCCTAAAAGAGATAGATAATGTTTCTTTTGCATAGCGACGTCGCAAGTCAAATTTACTTCTCAATTGTATTTTAAATTAAACGATTCTTATCAAAAATGGCTGCAAAACAGAAGTTATAATAATCACCAACACCATACATTAAGACATCGTTACCTGCTACAGATATCTCAATCACAGTATCTATTATAAAATAAACTCATTAAAAGTTATGAGAGCGTTACTCAGATAGTGATTTTAATTTTTCCCTCTGGTCATTAAAAATATGATCATATTTATGAAAACTTATCCGTTATTCATTTTTTTTTACAAAATAATCCAAACTGCGAGAGAAAAAACATATCACGACAAAAATACAGTACTACTAGTACTTTCAGCTGAGCATTGGAATCGTGAGTTACTCGTTAATTGCAAATTCTTTAAGATAGCAAGTAAATAGCAAAAGTTATATCTCTACTTTAAATCTATATGGCAAATTTAATGCATTTTAATGTGCACAATATGTCGAAAGATAAAGCTCTGGTACAATAATTCAAATTAAAAGGTAACATTTGTTTTTTTTCTTTAGAAGTTTATGCTATATTTACAAAGCCGCTGTCGACTAATGCGAGGATGCACTAAATCAGGGTTTCTCAACGGGGGAAGCACAGCGTGTCCCAAGGTGGCTACAGAGATTCATTTTTGGTTAGGAGAGCCACAGTACATTTTAGGGGGGCCACGGACAAATTTTTTGAAATCCGTAAATTTCTGTGATTTTGGATTCAAAATTAATGGAAAAGCTAAAAAAAAGGTCCCACGCTGTTACACATTTGGGAAAATCTGTAAATTCCTGAGATTTTTGATTCGAAAATTGTTGGAAGAGCAAATAACAAAAGGTCCCACGCTGGAAGTTTTGAGAAATCCGCAAATTCCTGAGTTTTTAAAATTCGAATTTATATGGCAAGACAAAACCATGGTATGGAAGGTACAGAAAAATAAAGACACTCGAAAGGAGCCACGGGCCCAAAAAAGTTGAGAAACAGTGCATTGAATGATCGTAATATTGAAACCATAAACAGCGAGTGGCACTTTAGGGTTTTCTTGGTTCTTTGATGTGTGTCAAAAATAAGAATCGTCGAATGGATACTTTCATGAACTTTTTTAAGCATTTAAACATTTGTTTTAAAAAAATGTAATAAATATTATTGATTTTCGCATTGCCCCACTGTAGAGCGTACGCCACACGCTGGGAAACACCACTCTAGTAGCAACGTCGTTAAGATAAAAAGTATTTTTTATTTAAAAAAATGTTTAGTAGTCCTGGTTTAACACATCGAAGCATATATTCCACTTTCGTTATTTCTCATTTTTATCGTGGATGCTTATTTCTGTAAACATCAAAGATGAATCGTTGTCAACATTTTTAGATGACACGTTTACTATTTTAATAAGAAGGAAGCACGTACAAGGGGATTGTTTACGGTACAAACGCCGAGAATCCTCTATATGTGTTGTCTTTCACTTTAAGCTCGTATTTGTTATAACAAAAAAAACGGTTTTTCTATGAGCAAAAAGCGTTTTTATCGTCAATAATATTAGTGTGAAAGTACGAAATATAATATTATTATGAAGTGATTCATTTATACTATTATAATTGCAAAGGAATTGTGAGTATAGAATAATAGCAAATTCTGTTCTTAAGCTATTCAGTGTTTCTTCATATTAACATTTAAAAAAATGATTCTTGCTTACAGTTTTCTAGGTTTTAATATACATAACGCGTTATATATAATATAATAGTTCTGCTTCCACCTTATCCGAATAGGCGTAGCCAGAGCGATTAATTAACCACTAGTACTCTCCTAACCTTACACTTCTATTCCTACTACTCTCTTTAAAAAAGAGATGTTGAGCGACTAAGTAACAAATAGTTCTCGTAGAAAAACTTCTGTAAAGAAACCTCCATTAGGAGGACATATGCTCACATTTAAATAGTTATAACTTTTTAATGCATTATTAAATAGTAAATATAGTTTTCTTAATGGTAATCGACAAATAAAATCTTGTTTAAATACAAACAAATAATACCACTTTAATGTCAAATTTAATTTAATATTAAAATAAAATAAAACTCTTTTAAAAATATATGCTGGTATGCAAAATTAATATTAAGTTATCACCTTTTTTTCATATCGTTAATTTTTCAAAAAATTGCTACATACATATCGCTATAGCGATGATTTCTATAATGCGATACATATGTAATAATTTTAAATAAGAAGACAAATATTTGATATCGATTTGCTAAAAACTATTATTTCTGAATTACCGTAATATACATTCGCAATTATTGGCATTTAATATCTCGATCAAATAGCTTTATTGATCGGATATAGCTTAGGTGCGTTGCTGTTAGGGCTTCAAATTTACCGTCAAATTTCAATTATCGGTAAACGGTAAAAAAATCCACCCATAACCATAATTATTATTACTAGCTGTAAGCCCGTTGACCTCAACGGGGGGATTTTTGTTGCATTTTTAAGAAGTCAGAAAATTACAAACCTATTTATTGAATAAGCCAGAAATACTAAAAATAAAATAAATATATCTCGGGGCATATATCGACAGCATGCCCTGTTGTATTTAAATTGTAAATTATTTAATTTTTGGAATAATGTTGAGTTTGCTAACAATTATTTTTCCTATTAGCAGAAATATACCTCGTAAATTACCTAATTTTTGGAATAATGTTTAAGTTTGCTGACAATTTTTTTCGTAGTGACAGAAATTTCGTCAAAATATTAAATCTTTGGAATAATGTTCAAGTTTGCTAACAATCATTTTTCATAGTAGCATAAATCGACCTCGGCGCATATATCGACAGCCCTGCAGTTTTAAATTGTAAATTACTTAATTTTTGAAATAATGTTTAAGTTTGCTAATAATCATTTTTCACATGCAAAATGGTATAAATTAATTGCACATTTTATCAAAACAAAATTATCAAAATGTTGACTGATTCTCCAAACAGAACTTATTTTTTAAAATATATATAATGATTTTTACTGAAGTTATTTTATTACACATACTGAAATTATGCTTTCGCCAACAACTAACTATACCACGTATGTACCTAGATTAAAAACAAATCTTGAAATAATTGCGTCTTATATTTATTTTTTGAAAAACATATTTCGCTAGTCAATCGGATTTTGTTATTTTGGTAGCATTTATTTTCATACGATCAAGATGTACTGTGATTTAAAAAGAAAGTTTTCAAAAAAAAATATGTTATAAACCCAAAAAAAAGCGCTCTAGGCTAGATTCGAACCAGGTTCCCACAGATTATCAGTCGAGCGCCTTACCTCTAGGGTACAGTAGAATTGAGAAATGCTCGGAAAATAAAACATATAATATGCATGCTGTTTTTTAAATAAAAAACGAAAGGTTCCATTTTCAAACGAAATTTAATATATATTATATATTTTCATCATTTTGATAATTGTGACGTTAGCTCAGTTGACAAAGAGCTCGGCTGATAATTCATAATTATGGGATCGATCGACGGTCACGGCGATTTTTTGTATGAGAATTCAATTTTTCAGCCATTTGATAATTCAACTGTTTATGTTTGCATGTGAAGTATGCGTATTTTGGAATTTTTAGAATAATTTAAATGTGTGCTTAATATATATAATTAAATCAGATCGATGCTGACAGTTGTTCGTTTGCCCGAGCGGTAACGATTTCAGCTCCTAATCCTGACGCGCTGTTCGCACCACGGCCGCGGCGCTTTTTTGTATGAGAATTCAATTTTTCAGCCATTTGATTTGTTTCGTCAAATAACAGTGTATTAATTAATGGCGACAGCGGGGCAGGATGGGGTGGGGGGGGAGGAGGACCATCTTTCTTGACGTCATCGAAAAGGCGAAATCGCGACCATATACAAACGAAAAAAGTATGTATTTGGTATGAATAAAAAAATGGTGACAGCGGGGCTGGGGCGGAGGAGGGGGAGGGAAAATCGCGGACAATCATTCAGACGGACGGACATTATCGAGTATTAATATATAGATTGTATTTATTTTACAAAGTTTCATAGAATAGTTTTTTCATAGTATGGCAAGTACTCGTTAATAAAACTATACAAATTAGCTTAATTTTACCCATTTTGCTGCTTATTTGCTCTTGTACATATCTTAAGAGTTTCTCTGCAGCACCCAGCAATAGTCAGCTAGCATAGATAGGTTACATTTTCCTTGTTATCTTTATCGAGAAGATTCTACTGTTGCAAGCGCGAACCTAAAATTTCCGGTATTTACGGTAAAAGGTCAAAACTTGTATTGATCAGTGCAATTCTTTTATCCTAAAGCCTCATCCTGAATCTTATTAATATTTTTCTCGCAGATGAAAACGATTGTGTATGATATTATCGTTAGTCGGCTGGTCATTTTATTTGCAGGATACGTAAAAAATATTCATTTTTTCAAATTAAACGAGAATAAAAATACACAAACAATGAATAATGTGTAACCAAAAATGTTAGTACTTATAATATACTTATGTTAAAGCTGTAGAATGTGGTAGTTCTGGCGATGGATGGCAGATGACACTAGTGTGTTATGACCAGTTACGATTACGAATGGTTGTTTCAAGAGTTAAAAAACAAAACTCCACATTACTTTTCGTAGATTTACCGGTAACGCAAGCCCTAGATGCTGTAAGCTATTTTATTGGAGTAATTTAAAGCGAAGAGTTATCAACGTAATGTAGCAGATGGCAACATTCTAGCTAAAGGTTACTGTCTCTAAATAACTTAATCTTCTTTTACATTGCGAACCTTTCTACACAATAAATACGATATTATTATTGTATTCTGTTTCAAATTGCTCCTTTTTATGTTCCATATGGGAACATTTTAGCTTTTAATTGTTTCATACCCTTCTAATTAGCGAATGTAGGCATATGGGTATTCAGATTCATTTATTTGAGTTTTCGTTAAGCAATTTCGGGTTGAATTAATTTGAAGTGGTACCTTGCTTCTTAACAACGTAATTTAACTTCCTAAACGTACGAGGCAATTCGATTTTACAGATAAAATATTAAAAATAAAGTGTGTGATTACTTTAGTGAAAATTTCTAATAAATACTTATCGGTCAGGTAGAAGGGGCTCGGAAAGACTCACGTGTAGCCAATGTTCCATATAGGACATGAAGTTAGCTGCGCCAAAATTTTCAAGGCTGCGCGGACCGATAAAATATTAATTGAACAACTGTCTTGTAGTGCGGGCCGACCCGGAATGAGTGCGCGGGGGCTTCCCAACTGCTGCGCGGCCGCGCACGCACGCATTTTACAGGGAATGTTGCATGTGACACTTGTGAAATTTAACTTAGTCCAGTGAGTGAGTCCCTTGTTAAAATAATTGAAATGATATATTATAATGTTATCAAAGACAGCTTAAGTATATCGGAACCTCCGTAACCTTGGATTTTTTTACTCTTGTAATCTAAGATAGATAAGTACATTTTTCAACTATTGATATTAATTATTTTACGGCTGACAATAAAAGTATATTTAAAAATATTCGATTGCTTATGTAATTGATGTGTTTTATTGAATAGTAGTGATCCGTTTTTTTCGAATAACTCCGAGATTAATAAGTCTTTTGCTAACGTATCGGGAGCCCAGCACTGCTAATATTCTTTCATCTTTAATAATCCGAAAAGTTGTTAAAATAGAAAATGAATCCGTTGATTTTTATTTAAAAACGTTTTGTATCATTTTAAGACATTATTCTACAATTTGATGATATTACAAGGAAATTTCGTTGGTGTTTTGAAAAAACCGTAATGTCAAAAAACGTTTTTTTTTAAATATAATGAAGCGAAATGAAATGTAGCGAGGCGGTAAACAGTAAGGCAAATAAATAAACAACAATTGAATAAAAAAAATACAGGTTAAAAACGTTTAACCGTCTAATTGTACTTCGGAAACTGTATATATAAGAAATCTGTGCAGCTAAAAAACAATAAGTTAGGTTATAGATTTGTGTCAGTAGTAACTTACTGCCAACAAAATATACTTAGTTTGTACAACTTCTTGAAAAATCGAAACAAATACATCAGTGATTCCAAAACTTATTATGCTCATAGACCCCTTTTAAAGCAAAAACCTGACCGTGGACCACCAAATTAAATAATAAAGTTTATGCCTTGAATGGTATTTTTTTTATCCATGTCTGTTTCCAATGTGGAGCATATGGCCTTCTAATGGAGGTATATTAACAGATGTTTTTCTGCGGGAACTGTTTGTTAGTCAGTCGCTCAACCTCTGTTTTCTAAAAATATGTATTCTTCTGCGGACCCCCTGACGTTGTCCACACACCCCCAAATGATTTTTAATTTATCTCGGACCCCCTCAGCGGTCTTACGGACCTCTGGGGGTCTACAGGAACCACTGAAATACATGTTATAATAAGTGAGCTTGTGGTTTGAGGCTAATTTTTTAATTAATATTTTCTATCAGTACACCGAAGGTATTACGGTATTAAACCCTAATATCTCCAATCTAGGTTACTTGCAGATACGTTGGTTTTACATTCACGCTGCAATATATAGATTTGTGCCAATAATAACTGCCAATGAAATATAATTAGTTCGTATAACTTCTTTAATAAATATCGAAAAAAATACATGTTATAATCAATGTGGTTTGTGGTCAATTTTTTAATTAACGTTTCTATCAGTTCACCGATGATATAACAGGTAAATTCGAAACGTTTCTTTCAGATTCCGTATTTGTGATTAACAAAGCAAATACGCCAGGTACCACAAATAAACATGATTGATATTAGGCGAATTGTGGAAACCCCAGAACCTAATCTGAAGTCATTAATAATAATACAATTGGAATTTAGTTCACGAAGCCGCAAGATTTCCCCAAATACTTATTGGCTCATCCACGTCTAGAATATTAATGAATTCGTTCTCAAATACACTTTTTTCGTTTGATTCTGTTTATGAGATTGATGTGGGCTGAATTTTCAAATAGACATTTGTTACGAGGTATTGATAGCTTGTTATAAACATGATTAATAGCATTATATTACCAATCTAAACATAGCATTTGTTAAATTTCACACTGGTTTAGTGGTTTATGCCAAAAATAATAAATAAATATTAAAATTATAATTCATTTAAATAATGAAAACTTATAAGATATAGTAATCTAAAACATAAAAAAATTATGTTTGCTTGTTCTTATTTTATACGTTGCCACACCGCTCATCCGATTGCAATAAAACTTTGAGAACATTTTTGCTTGCACTTCCGGGAAGCTTATAGGCATAGTAAAATTAACTAACAGTAGGTCTTATGTATAAAAAAATCAATGTATGTATGTCTACCGTTCATGCAATTCAACTGTCAACCGTCAACTGACAATCAAACAGCATTCAGACAATTCAAATTTGACGTTCGATTGTTTGTATTAAAAAAATAAAAATGGAATATTTCAAATCTGTCGAATCGTGTGGTCTACATTTTGACATTAAGTTCAAATGTGTTACGTGCATTAAGTGTGATTGTTTTTTCGTATTTTATTGCACTCATCCGATTGCAATAAAACTTTGACAAACTTTTTGCTTGCACTTCCGGGAAGGTCATAGTAAAATTAACTTACAGTATGTCTTATATATAAAAATCAATGTTTGTGTGTTTTCCATACCGTTCATGCAATTTACGCGAAAGTTATAGGCGTAGTACAATTAAACTACAATAGGTGGCACGTGTGTCGTACCACAGATAATCAGCATCAAACTTTAAACGTCAGACAGAAAAAGAAGACATGCACTTCAATAAACACAATTAAAATACAAACACTTTCTTTCTTTGAGTGACATTGCATCGCTTGCCGGGAACCGGCTAGTGTATTAATAATATTTCGAATACTTCAGTATACTCTGTGTTAAGATAAATTTGTATTAATGAAACTTGCATTCAATATTAAATTATTCAGGACTTGCTAGCACGAATTCATCACTCAACGTGAACGAAACAAAAACATCGCGAATGTTAACAAACTAAGCTTGAATGAAGAATTTCTTGAATTTCATGATATTTTTGTGCTGAAAGCAAATGTAGAGAATAGTGCATGGAAAAGAAAATTCATTAATTAATCATGTCGTTATAATGGCAACACTGAAAAGAAGCTGACAGATTTTAATAATTTATTACTTCGAATAAAGCGTGGTTACACTACATTTTATTTGACTGCAGTTTTAATAAAATGACTAGCGAGACCAGTGGAGGGGAAGATGCGGCCTCTTGACTAGTCCGATGCCGCCTTTTGGCGTAATAAAAATATTCATTTTGATCAAAAAATTATAGGCAAGCGTTTGGGAAAAGAACGTTATCAACCCATTATATGTTCGACAGTCGAAAAAAATGGGGGGGTCTCAACTAGGGTATCCAATCCTGGAGCCTTTTTCCAATCCCGGAATTTCGGGATTGATAAATTTTCAATCCCGGGATTGGGATTAGCTCATCGAAGAATTTGAAATCCTCGATTTGGTATAATTTTTTCCCAGATTGTCACAAAAACTCGTTTTTTTTTTTTAGCTCGCCGAGGAATTTGAAATCCACAATTTGCCAATTTTCTCAATCGTCTCAATTTTCGGGATTTACTCAAAATTTCTCAACCCGAAATCCCAGGATCGCAACCATGTCAATCCCGGGATTTCAGGATCAGAAAATTGAACGGGATCCTGAATCCCGGGATTGGATGCCCTAGTGTCAACGTTTTCTTTACTGCGGCCTTATGTTGAATCATATAAATGAAATGAAAAGGTTCCCCACCCCTGATATATACAGTCTTGCTCTCTATATGGGCAGATACGACTGAAAACGAGATACTATACCATATTAATGTGTTAAATTAATCGGATTTTTTTTATTTGATACCTATTTGTTAGTGTCGTAATAATGAGCTCTCAAGAGATGAATAGTAAAATAGTAAAATTATTCTTTTGGAATTTTAAGTACAATCGTGTTTTTACTTGGTGTTTTGGTGGATTGCCTATTTTTATTTACTCAGCTCATTTCAGGTTTATGATAATATTTTATCATCCAACTCATTTTTTCCTATAATACCACTTGGCTCATTTCACCTCTCAAGGGATCGTTACACAATTATATAAATCACGTAATCATGTTTAATTTTTTCATGTTTCCAAAATAGCTATAAACTAATTTAAAAAAAAAGTGTAGAGCTAAGTACTTTGATTTTTAAACCTTATTACAATGGAGTTCTACCAAATAAATGCCGATAGTAGTCGATATCGCTACTCAGACAGTTCTTTTAAAACATATTCCTGACGATGGCATACGCCGAAATAGCAATAAACTAATTTTATAAAAAAATGCGGAACTAAATATGTATTTTAATATTTTTATCCTTATTACAATGGAGTTCTACCAAGTAAATGCAAATTCAATAAATACATCTACAGTTTTATATAAAAATGTAAATACGCATGTGATTTTAATTTTAGGAAAAAAAAACAAATAAAAAGACAGGTGCTTAATGAGACCGTACTTTCAATAAATTCTGATTTTACTATCAACCTATGAAAAAATTGTCTACAGCCAAAACACGTTAAGGCGTCTTATCGTATTTGAGTAGAATTATGGAATCTGTACAGTTTAAGAGCGTTAACTTATTGATAGGTTTCTGGCAGTTATAATTACCAAGAAATTTACTTACTTCGTTTTACTTCCTTAACCCTTTTAATACCCTCGAGCCGATATATCGGCTTTTCTAAATGGTACATATATTTTTATGTACGTAACATAATTTCAGTTAAATTGAGAAGTCATAACATAGGAAACTTAACCTTTGACATCCAAGCCACTTATAGGTCCGAAGATATATAATACAGCCCCACAAAACGTTGTTTTTTCCATAAAAAAGTGGAAATCTAAATTTTTAAAATGTAATTTTTGTTCCAAGATGTAATAATGTAGATAAAAAAATATTAAATAAACACTTTTGTAACCCCCCTCCTCAGTAAAATAGTAATTATAGAATAATAATATATGTAATGCAAAAGTTATTACGGATTATTTTATTCCTTTGATGGAGTATCCCTTCCCAAACTCAGCGTATGTTTTCTAAATACAATACGACGGGGATGTAAATAAGTCTGTAATGTTATTTCTCCATGAAGTATAAAATATTTTACCAAAATGTCTTTATTTTTAATAATTTTTCATGAATTTACAAAAACACTTAAAAACAGATATTTCTCAGGGTATTTCTGGAAAACCTGTGCAAAATTATAAGGTATTAAAAGGGTAAAATATCTAAATAAATAAATTTATATGAGTGAGTTTGTTTTTTTCAGGCGATAGAGCGTGTTCAAATCTATATATTTGTGTTCACAACTTAAAACAGCAAATTTTTGACTTCACATTTTCTGGAAGAACCTATACCGACGAAATTAAGTCTTAAATAACTAGTACTGGTTTTCAAGAGAGTCATTCAGATAAATTCTGAAAGTGCGCTTTCCTCGTCAGACTTTCAATACAAGCATACACGTTTCTGAACACGTCATTAATTCCTTAATTTCCCCGAGCTGACTTCCTTTCACACACAGACTTCGTAATGAGTTCCAAACGCGAGGCCCGTATAGTAAGTAGGTAATATATAAACCCATAAAAGTCATTACAAAATCGGCTATTTGCCAAATGGTATAATAATTACAGCTTGCGGTTGGCGGTTAAAACATGTCAAATATGCAAACGAATTTCGCATTAAAGCAAAATCACATTTGTACATGTCACAAATTCGCCGCAAACACATCGTATCTACATTAATTGAAATAATCACCAAAACAGCCGGAGTAATTTGTTTCAATCGGTTGTTTAAGCAAGATTGATTGGCTTTGGTGCAATATTTTCGGTCGAATGAAAAAAATAACTGATATAAATTGAATTACTTTGAATGTAATATATGTGCAATAGGAATAGCTTGGTATGTAATCATGGGCAATGTTCGCCCCTTTAAGACGAGATGTGAGCTGCGCGGGTCAATCCAATAAATGCGCGGTAAAATTTGTCATATTTCATATAAAATAGCGGCCCAGCCGAAAAAAGGTTGAGTATCGCTGGTATAGCGCAAAAACGTATTGAATGCAAGATTGCTCAAATGAATTAAATGCAGTTTTAGAGATTACTTCTAACTAAAAATTATTGAGTAAAACATTTCGACTGTGGAAAAGAAAAAGTTTTTCATAACAGCTTAAATTCGATATTCACAATGTATCAGATTCGATACACATTTTATTAAAAGGATATAAGTTGCAAATGCCGAATTATTGTCTAAATTAAGCTTTTAAGTTTGAAAACAGGTCAACTTGAGAACATTGAAACCAAGAAAAAAGAAGGAAAAAAAGTTTTTCCTAGAAAATTTCTTCAACTTCTAGATAATGTCAATTTTGATTTTTTAATGGAGCCGTTGTTCAATTTGATGAATGCTGGCGAGCCCCTTGTTAAATATGGCAAGCGAGCCTATTGTTCAATGATGAAAGAAAATTTTTCAGATCTTGACGTTATAGAATGTATCAATTTGAAGTTTTTTTTATAGAACCCGTTAAATAATTTAATGAATGCTGGCGAGCCCCTTGTTAAATATGGCAAGCGAGCCTATTGTTCAATGATGTAAGAAAATTTTTCAGATCTTGACGTTGTAGAATGTATAAATTTGACAATCTTTTTTATAAAGCCCGTTGTTCAATTTAATGAATGCTGGCGAGCCCCTTGTTAAATATGGCAAGCGAGCCTATTGTTCAATGATGTAAGAAAAATTTTCAGATCTTGACGTTGTAGAATGTATAAATTTGAAGTTATTTTTTATAGAGTCCGTTGTTAAATTTGATGAATGCTGGCGAGCCCTTTGTTGAATATGGCAAGCGGGCCCATTGTTCAATGATGAAGAAAAATTTTCGATCTTGACATTAAAGATTTTTTTTTTTTTTTTTGGAACTGGTTGTTGAAATTGATGAATGCTGGCGATTCCATTGTTGAATATCGCAAGCGAGCCCATTGTTCAATGATGAAGAAAATTTTTCAGATTTTGACGTTGTAGAATGTATCAATTTGATCACTTTTAGGGTGTTCACTGTCAATACTTGGTGGAAAGGCATTATATTAATAAAAACACAATAATCCTTTGTACTTCATTCCACTTTATTTACCTGACATATTAAATAAAGTGGAATGAAGTACAAAGGATTATTGTGTTTTTATTAGTATTTATTTGAATTTTTTTTTGATAGAGCCCGTCGTTCAATTTGATGAATGCTGGCGAGCCCATTGTTGAATATGGCAAGCGAGGCCATTGTACAGTGATATCGCCAGTGTGTACCAAGGGATCCAATCCCGGACCCTGTCTCACACTTTCGACAGTTGAGGAATTTGTGAAATCGTTTCTTCAAGCTGACATCAAACTTTGAAAGACAGAATTAATTCAAATTCTGAAAGATTACACAATCGCAAAATAGGTCGGAATTAGGGCATCCAATCCCTGGATCCGGGATCCCGTAATCCCGAGATTGACTCGGTCGCGATCCCGGGATTTCGGGATTGAGAATTTTTGAACAAATCCCGAAAATTGATAGGATTTCTGAATTGGAAGAGTTAATTGAGGATTTCAAATTCCTTGGTGAGCTAAAAAAAACGACTCGCCAAAACTTTCAAATGTGTCCCGGGAGTGTCCAATCCCGGGATTACAAAAATGCTTCGGGATTAGATACCCTAGTCGGAATCCTTGATACCGGGGTTAGACTCTCTAGTCTGTGCAGTCCGCTATTGAAATAATTTAAAATTATCGAATTATTACCCAATAGACTTCCACTCAATTGGTGTGTTGCCAAGCGCAAAAATAATGAACGATTTCCCAATACCGCAAATTGGATTTAAAAAAAATGAATGAATTATACATCTACACGAAATAAATAAATTTATGGTGATAAACAAGCGAATGTGTGTACATGTAAATAGTGGCTGGTAAAATAATTTATTCTATTGAATAAATCACTTAAATTTACATACAAAGCCATTTATTTATTTTGATAACAAACAGTTACAACAGCAACGGGTTCGTTGTACTGGTGTGTTACATATATGAGAATTATTATGTGTCACAAATATAAGATGTCTAAAAGCATAAATCGACAAGTCTACATTTTGTTAAAATCTAACAAAACTACGAACATTTATGTTACTATAAACTATTTCACTTCCATATCGACTGTGGAAAGGAAAAAAGGACGTAACCCACATATAACAAATTTTACAGGAGAGACAAAAAACGTTTTGTGGTGATTTTAGGTCAAAGAAAAATTATGAGATATACACAACTTTGAAGTAGTACTGATAAATTAGTTTTTAATTGACTTTATCTAATATATATATATTTTTTAAAAAAACTTTTTTCATGACCGCAATTTTCACAGGCTTTTCTTTTTTCAAACATAAAAGGTAAATTTATGTACTAATTTGACATTTTCAGCTTGCATCTTTTTGATAGAACGTGTATCAAGTTGTATACACTGTGATTATTGAAAGAAGCTGTGGGCTACGTCTTTTTTCCTTTCCATAATTTTTTAATTTCAAAATTGTTAAAAAAAACGATCGAACAAAGTAGTGTTGCAATATTTAAAATACTTTTTAATTTAATTATGAAAAAATAGTTTTACAATGGTCAGTATACTGTATGTCGGATCCGTGTCACAGTGGTCAACGTTGTTGACCCCCGTGCTGGATCTCACGCAGCGGTGGGCTGGAAATACTTCAACATTTAAAAAATATAACATTACAATTAAACAACATAAAATAGCACAACTTTTAAAATAGGACAACAATTTTCATTAAAGAAAACTTATGTATTTGGTTTGAATGCAATATAACTCATATCTCAGTGCCGACGCGAAGTTATATGGCGCCCTAGGTAAATTTTGACGAATCGTCTCATTTGTTTTCGAAATAATGAAAAATAAACAATTCAGGATCAAAAGATTTTTTTATATCCATATCCATTACCAATGTAGAGCGTATGGCCTTATAATGGAAGTATCTCAATATAAGTTTTTCTACGTGAACTGTTTGTTACTCGGTCGCTCAACCTCTATTTTTCGAAGCATATCGAATACGATGCATAATTACAACGAACAAATACAAACACCAAAATAAAAATGACATAATGTACATAATTTGAACGATTCAAATTTTATATTGAAATTCTACCAAGCACCTTCAGTCGAAATCTTAAATTATATAAATAATTTTACTTTCTATAAGACAGACGGCCATTGATTGAAATTCCGTCTCTCCGTAAATAAACAAAATTAGCCCAATCAGCCTTTTGAGTAGGCACCCTTGTTGGTTTATTTTTGCTATTTTTAACGACTCTTGTGTATATATAATTTGTAATCTCAATTATACGTCATTAGACGAATTCAAATAATTCAATTCGTTGTATATAACTGTTGAATGATAAATTAAAACTGCATTTATAAAAGCAGGAATAAAGTTGAACTCTGCATGTTAAATTTGGTCATTACAATATTTGTTAATATAATTGAAACAGTATTTTTTTTACTTAAAACTACTACGAGTGAGGGGTATTCGTTATATTCAAAAGTCTGTTATATAATATATTAAGTTTTCCGAATGCATTTTAGTGAGAGAAAATAACGACACGGTACGTTTCTATGCAAGCCTAGTGAATTTTTCGTACATCATTTAAAACTATTGCGTTTTTTTGAATGTTGATGGATGTTAAAAAGCCGACACGTGTTGAAAGTGTGACAGCTATGGTTAAGGACTCATATGTCATACGCAGCATATTGTCAACAGTGACTACTCTTGCATTAAAAAAATAGCACAATATGATAAGGGGTTGAGTTCATGGTGCAGTGGTCAACGTCATTGACGAATATAATTTTTCAATCTGTTTAATTTATTTTCTATGACAGGGGTGTTTGTGATGTCTAAAAATTTATTCCTACCGTTTCAATCCTAAAATTAGCGGGGCGTAGCAAGAGCGATGTGTTAACCACTAGTTCTGCCCGAGCCCTCTCCTTCTATGTCTACTCTCTTCGAAAATGAAAAGTTAAAAAAACTTCTGTTAACATACCTTCAATATAAGGTCATATGCTACACATTGGGAGCGGACATGTATAAAGAATCATGATTTGGTGATGCATGCTTATTTTTAAGGTTATTACTTCTCTTGAAAAAATAGCAATACGCTACTGTTTCTAGCACTTATGTACGTCACTGTTACCCTATTTAATCTTTACAATAGATTTATAAGAGTAATATTATAAATAATGTATTCATCAATTATTTCGTTTTCATACGTCAAAATAGTTAGCTTTATTTTATTATTTACTCAAATTTACTTAACTATTTTTTTTATTTAAATTGACACTATCACGGAATCTGATCCTTCTCATTTACCCTTAATAAGGTCATTTGAGTCATCGAGAAGTGAAGTGAGCCAAGGAGTATAATGGTTAAACTTTTATTGCACTTTTATGTAAAATTACATCTTAACTGGGTGTTGGGGTGGGTTGCATATTTTTATTTGTAAGAGAGGTGTGGTGTTTTTTTCCTGTTTTTATTTCACTCTACGATACTTTAAGATTTGTAGAATATTATAACGCATCTAACTTACAAATAATACTAGGCTCAAATCACCTCTCGGGGCTCATTTATGATTGAAACGTTAGTCCAAAAGATAACATCGAAAATCGTTCTGAATGTTCAATTTGTTTCGTTTTTATGTATAATATATTAACGATCGGAAAATAAAAAAAATGTTGTTCTTTTACGTTTTAGTTTAGTTATAACTGTTTATTTATCGACCACAATGGGGCTGTATATGAATCAAACGATGCTCCATAAAATTAAACGGTAGGGTGATGTGTTTGCTTTTCTTATTTACCAATTACTGACTAAAAGGAAATTTGGGGTGTTAGAGACTATTGTAATATGAATCGTATAAAAATAGAAGAATAACAAAGTACTGATTGAACTGGAATGTAATTTGAAGAACTATATAACAATAAAGGAAGAGATTAAAATATATTAAGTTCCAAATGAATTGGCAAACAAAGCTATTTGAAGTTTATTCATCATTTGTATCTTCAGAGGTGTGATGAAGGCGTTAAAATGAAATAACCATTACTGAAATTAATCTCTGTATTTTATTAATTTACCAAATCTTATTTTAAGCTTCTTTAAAACAAACAGCAGCGGTCGGCAAACTTTAGAACCTCACAGACCACTAAATACATTGATTTGAATTTGAATCATTAAAATTATGTACATTTACACAAGTTTTGTCAGTAACGACCCAGGTTTCGCATTTCGGCATCTTTAGGCGTTCAAGTGAACGGATAAACTTGAACTGACGCTTTAAAAAAATGTATCACTATGTTTAAAGCCATTGCTGGCGAAATGGATTAACCCATTGGAATGCTTACAGATATGAATGGTGAGTAATTTCAAAAAATATATTTATTTTGTTGTCTTGAAGATTTATAATGATATTGTACTAACATATGGGATACAAGAGTGGAGAATTTGGCAGATTTACCTGCTCATTTAAACGTTATCTTAATTCCAACGGATAACCGTGAAGATTTTAAAAAAGTATATATATATAGAAAAAATATCAAAGAAACCATAAAATATACCATGTTCATAAAACAAAACCATTAATTGCAATCAAATTATTACATCTCATTTAATAGTACGAACATTGTAAACACATACAAATTAAAGATTGTCCCACATTTCTCTGTGTACCATCGACATTCTCTCACGGACCACCACTTTACTGAGATCGCTGACGAGACCGGTATTGATCTTAATAAATACTGTAGAATTAGTGAAAATAGTTCTTTATTTTTTTATTACATTTACTTAGTAAAATGCTAGTTTTTTTTCAGCAATCGTAAATGGAAAGTTAAAAAAATAATTATTTTCATGATATCGATTCAGTAACGTAAGTTTAGCGTACGTTTATGGAGGCATTTGATATTTCAAGATGTGAATTTGCTTCAGCTGCTATCGTATTACAGGGTTATCGTTGAATCCTCGTTGAAACATTAACCCTCAAGTTTAAGTACACACGTAATATGATGAATGTTTTTCAGATATCAGTGTTCTGATACAGAAGGGTCTCGATAAAACGTTATACGTGTTTAAATCCAAGTATCACCGCTTGTAAAAAATATTCTACGCATAATAACCACAAGTTGGTCACGCCGTTTCACAGCCACCTTCCATGTTGCAACAGATACCAAGAAAATAAAAAGATTTATTCCTCGTATTCCTGGTAAGGACCAGTGCACGTTTACGTGCTTAAAAAAGATAACGATAGAAAGAAAAAATAAGAAAATGTGACTTGCTCCACCACTTATTTTAAGCAATATTAAGTATACTGTATATCCGTTTAGTGAGAATTCGCCTTGGCGGAAGAATTAAATCTACTCCCCGTTGAATCTAAAAAGGAATCAAGAATTTCACGTTCCCCATATGATGTTGCAAATTTATCAGTGGCGGTTCTAGGTACTGGGCTAGGTGGGCTGAGCCCGATCTGTATTTTTCACCCAAAACTTTAGATGGCTGAATAAAAATGAACAGCAATTCGGCCGCTGAACAAAATAAATACATTTATAAGCGTAACCAACCTTTCCCAAATGAATATAATATCTTTGTTTTAATTTTCTTTAATTTCTCGATTGTGTTTTGTATTACAATTTCAAACTGAGCCGGCATAAAAAAAATAATAACCCTATAAATACTTCATAGAGAACAGGCAACGTCACGTCAGTCTGGCATCACCACTCAGGGGCTACAGATTTCTAGCCCGCAACCACAGACAATATTTCTTTACACTGGGGCGCAATAAGCACGATTAGATTTTTTTTTGTATTTGTATGTACGGAAACGTCATCAAACACACGCGATTGTGTTTTAAATTAACAAAATTTTGTCTTCGTTGGGGGCTAAATTGATTCTACCCATTACGCATACTTATGCATTGAAACACAAATACCAATATCGTTGTATTGTATGAAAGTGACAGGTATTGACTTTCAGTGACAGTTCTGTATTGCTTTTAGTACTTTTTATTTCACTTTGAAAGAGACGAATTTAAGGATTCCGTATTATTATTCTATTATTTCATAGTTACATTAGATTTGATTTTATTTTATAATAATTGATGCTTTGCAGTAGTGTCGTAGTATTTGTTAATTTGCTTGTAGATTAATGTATAATTTGAAGTGGAAACATGCACAATTTCGTAAATAGTATACAATGCTAAACTTTTCTCTAGCCCACCCAAGATTTTAGGTCAGGAACCGCCACTGAAATTTATCGAATGCTTTAAAGTTGGCACTGGTTGAGATTAGGTCAGCGATGCCTATTGGGCACGTATGAGAACGGACTGCAAAAAACAGCTCAACTCTTTCAGCATTCATCTCAAGGCAGTCCCACAGTATGTGACACCACAAGTGTAGTCCGTCCTTCTAATCAATTTGACAAACCCAAATAGTTTACCGTAGAATTTGAATGCATAATAACCACGTATAATCTTTGGCATTCGAATTTGAACCACAGTGCCGTCTTGCATGTAGAATGAATATAGCACTGATGTCTGCAACACTAATTGCTAATTCACATACCAGCATAGTAGCTAAATTTATTTACTCGATGCAAATGTATGCATTTATTACCTCTCGCGGCTCGGAGACTAGAAAAATACTTCTCTGCCGATGGGGGGTCGTTTAGGGACCCCAGTGGTTTCCTCATTATTGGCCTTATTCTTATGAATTTAAAAAAAAAATAGTCTAAGGGCTTTAAAATATCTCTCTGCATCATTCCTCATACATTTTTTTTTATAAAAATCCGTGTTTTTTTTTAATAAATAATCATATTTTAAGTTGCGCGTAAAAAAGAAATTTGCATCTGACGCATTCAGCCTAGTTATCTTACGAACGATCGCTGATAATCGGGCGCTGATCTCGTTATCGCATCGCGTTATCGCGTATTTATATAAACTACAAAAGGTCCAAAAAACTATGATATAAGAATACCTTAATTATAAACATTTTATCACCCATATTAAAATAGATATTTAAGAAAATGTGGGTATTGGGGTCGCATTTCTTGAGCTTAGAACCGGAAAAATTACTACAGTCGAAAAGTAAAAATTGTAAAGTTTTCTACTTCGTTTGGAGAAAAAAATTATTTTCCCTGCCGCTTACCGTTTAATTCCAAATCAAATCTGTTATCGAAAGTTGTTTTAATACCGCCATTAATAAATTATTTATTATACCGTTATTTCTTTGTTAATTATAGTTATTCTAGTTTTATTTAATTTACCTTTGCTAATATATATTATTTTGTATTTATTTTTGTCAATCGAGTTGCTATGTAACCCAAATGTATGTATGATTGAGGGGATTTTATCTTTGGTGTGACGATACAATAGACAAAAAAAAGTTTATCGAAAAAAAATGTAAATTCCAAACAAACAGCGTTTTATTGCGAGAAACCTACATTTATACAAAAATAATTTCGGCTCTAAGTCTAGATAACGATTTGTTTCAATTTTTAGGTAGATTTGAACTTAAATTTTGACGTAGATAACATAAGAAATTATTTAATCAAACAACGTCAAAAGATTTTTACAAGTTAACCATCAATACATAACAAAAGTGTGATAAATTTGTTTTCTCAAATAATATATCAACGGCCACACTCTGAGTGCAATACTTTTAAGACATTTAAAAACATTCAGTGAAAATTTTCTGCAATTCACTTTCTTTTGTTTGCTCATGTAGAACATCGTTGCTAACAAAATATTCGAATATAATAGAAAATAGCTGGTGGGTTCATTAATCACTTCTTTTGAAGAGGATGCGTCATATGTCTTTGTCTGTCACAGTAAATAGAGACGGAGAAATAGAAATGTGTTTTGGGTTCGCTATTTCACCTGAACCCATAGACGTGCATTTATTGAAAATTTCTCAATTTAGTATCTTACTAAAGTATATACAAGAAATTAAAATGATACATACCCTTTTGATAAGTTCTTGAAGTCTACAGTTTGTGGAAAAATAGCTAGCTGTTGTATTACATGTTCAAATTTATATTGAAAATAAATTGCGGAATGTTAAATTTGAAAGTGTGATAAAAAGAAACTATGAAATATTTTGGATATAATATATATTTTTAAATATGAAAGTTGTGGTTCATTTCAATGACAGATCATATCAAGATGGCCGCACAGATTTTTTCTTCGGTGACTACTAAAAATGATAATATCTATACATATTTGAATCAAGTTTTCGTTTATTATGCCAAATACTTACGAAAAGCACTAAAAATTTCCATATGTATTTTATTCTTTTGGATATCCAATAAATAAAACCGTCATAGGGTTCTTCCAGTCTACTTCATCGCTGATGTTTTGGTTATTTAAATTCCTTTCCCATCGTTGTCGACGGAAAAGCGTGGTTGTTTCAGATGTTTCTGAGTAATCCACAATGAAGTCAGTTCACGTGGACACCATATGGATTCATTCATATTGAAAGTTATATTATATGAGCTCATGAGAGGTGACGTGAGTCAAGAGGTATTTTGGGAAAAAAATGATTTAGATGCGTTTTAATATTCAACAAGTTTTAAAAAAGTACAGTAAGCTCAGTTAATGCATATTGCAATAATTTTATCTCCCTATAAATACGTGATTGTGCTTAAAAATCCAATAAAAATGGTTTACCATTTTACTACTTGGCTCAAATATCCCCTCGAGAGCTGATATGTACATCCCCATGTATAATACCATTCCCACATAAAAAAAAAGAAAAAAGACATAATCCACAGTTTTTCAAAACAGCTTTTTTCAATAATCACACTGTATACTTAATACACATTCTATCAAAAAGATTTAAGCTGCAAATGCCGAATAAGTATCTAAATTTAGCTTTTAAGCTTTAAAAAAGATGAGCTTGTAAAAATTGAAACCAAGAAAAAAGATTGAAAAAAAAGTTTTGCTTAGACAATTTCTTCAATTAATATTAGATTATGTCAATTAAACACCAGTTTGAAAGTCTTTATGCACTTTAAGCTTGTGTATATTTCATAATTTGCATATGGCCCAAAATCACTAAAACACGTTTTTTGTGCTCCTGTAAAATTTGCTATGTGTGCGTTACGTCCTTTTTCCTTTCCACAGTCAATATGTACACATGTGTAAATAAAATAAAAAAATAAAGGTCCATACATATAAGTAGTGTGCCAAAAGTGTAGTTTATAAGATAAAACATAAGCTAAATTGTATAATTTATGTTGATGAACATTTTGTATCGCTTATATATTTATGCGACTAATAATCATTTAACAACAGATCCCAACGGCTGTATTGAGAGCTTTGATTATTGTGCTTCTAACGAAAAATATATCAACTATATTTTGTGAGGTATCATTACAGCAGGTATCTAAAAGGCTTTTTCTAATCCCACAGAAAAAAGTTTCACAAAAAAAGAATGAAATTTCCCAATAATTTTATTTATTTTACCTCTGATAAAATCTATTTTTCTCCAGAAAAACAAAACCAAAACGAGTAACATACGCATGGATTTTTATAATAAAAAAATTAATTCCGCCTAACCGTTTCGTATTATGGTAAATATTTTTGTTTTCAAAAATACTTTTCGAAGTAAACAAGAAAGGCTTAAAATAAGTCAATTGAATTTCGAAGAACTGGATGTAAAAATATTAATAAAAAGCCTACTTAGTATGATCTTGGATTAAGATAAATAATTAACGTTATGAATTTCATGAAAAATTAAAAAAACTGAAACGAAATTAAAATTTTACATATTTATTGAGAATTTTAAAAAAATACTATGATAGGCAATTTAAATCAATTATCGGCAGCTCGTGGATAGTTAGATACGACTAAAAGTTACCCAAAACGTATATATTATACAATTATCTAACGCTTTGTAATGAGG
This sequence comes from Himalopsyche anomala, assembly GCA_031772345.1. Lineage (NCBI taxonomy): Eukaryota > Metazoa > Arthropoda > Insecta > Trichoptera > Rhyacophilidae > Himalopsyche > Himalopsyche anomala. The sequence goes on from CM062831.1 coordinate 5,336,045, forward strand.
GGTGTGTTAGAAAGGGCTCGGGCGAGCGCCTTGTTAAATTTTACTAAGACTGGCGTGCTACTGGTTAATTTAAGAAGAAAAAAATATTACCATATCAAATTAGTACATAACTATAATTTCTCTCTTATATATTATAAGCGATAGTTTCTGTGTACACAATAGTACATTTTTACTCATTTAAATTGATAGGTTTACCGTAAATTGCATACTGTTACGTATTATAAGTGTATTAAGTAACATTCAATTGCTTATTTGAGTATTGTATATAATTTCATACGAGCAATAAAAAAATTCACTCTTTTCCCAGAACACCGAGAATTGCTTTGAGATTAAGCGAGCCCCTTGTATTGGCAGCCCACAATTGTTTGCAAATACTATTATTATATACATATTGTGTGCTCTTTTTTCTCTTTTATTCAGTGAAATTTATGTATTTTACCTCATCCATAACTAGTAATGTAAAAATCTCTGGAAGAAAAATAGCCTGGAAAATTGGGATGAAACGTAGAATTTTAGAAATAATCCGTTAAATATGATACATTTGTTATCGAAGTCCAAGTGCATATATAAATGTGAGTATTAAAAACAGAAAATTTTCCGTAAATATTTTGTGTTGGCTTAAGCTTCCACAAATGTTACTGCCAATCTGATATTTAATAATGTGAAGACTGATATTTTTAAATTTTGAAAATTATCAGAACAATGTTTTTTGAATTTTTAAATGGGTTTCAATTAAATGCTTAATAAATATAATAATATATTTAAGTGTATTATTGTGAAAAATAATTACTGAAATAATAAAATTATGTGTTTCAATCGTAAATAAAAAATATGGTTTCATTTTATTTTATCACCACTAACAACGTGTCATGGATAACAAAATTATAGGAAATATTAAAATATATATTTATGGAAACAGGTGCCATTAACATTTCATAGCATAGTAAAAATAATAACGATGCAGTTTTATATTATTTTAGTATGTTTTTACAAACAATGAATTCTTAAACAGGTTATATTTAAACCGAATATTTTTTTTAAAATATAAAGTACAGTGGAACCTCTCATAACGGGCTTAATTCGTTCCAGAATCTTACTCGTTATGTGAAACACTCGTTAAGCGAAACAATTTTTCCCATATAAAACAATGTAAAATACAATAATGCGTTCCATGCCGGAAAAAAAATATTTTTTATATTTTTAACGTGTATTAATGTAAAATTACATACTTTTAAATTGCCAAGGAGCGTAACAACCTGGAATACAAATTATAGCCGGCGTGGTAGGTACAAACGTACTTTTTTCTACGGCAGCCAAAAGGTTAATGATTATAATGATTGAAAAAAGTCTATCGCGCCAACAAACAAGCTGAAAACTCTTAGCTTATATCTTTTTTTATTAAAGGCAAAAATATATATTTTTTATTTACTACAAGTTTTGGACAGCTCTAAACTTTTTCTTTTAACAATTGACGAATATGACATTTTTTTACAAACAGATTAATTCTTTGCAGTACATTTTCATAAAGCTCACCTTAACATACGAAAGCAGTAACGTAGACTACTGGATAAACTTGATTTGTAGCGCAACCAAGTAAATAATAATCTAAAGTTTCTGAAACAAAAAAAGTGCTCTTCTGCTCGTGAGAAGTGGACGTCACTGTCTCAAATGTCAACGTTTTAAAAATCTACATGATTTGACAAAGGTATCCTATAAGATTGATTTGCTTTACCAGTAGTATCTTTTAGGCTTTGTGTACTGAAACGAAGGAAACATTATGGATTTTTACCAGAGAGAACTAAAAATATGTTTCAGATAGTTCCGTAATATATTTTTTTTATTTATTACTAGAATCCATCACCGATTTTTAACCAGTTATACAATCAATATTCTTCTTCTTCTTTGGCCATGTTCGCTCCCTATGTGGAGCATATGGCCGCCACGCGGCACCTCCATGTTTCCCTATCTCCCGCCAATTGCTTTGCTTCCTTCCATGACATGCCAGCATCCCTCAGTTCCGCCGAGTACATCCTATGGACGGACGTCCGGGACGCCGAAATCCCCCCGATCAAAAGAAGAGGCAGGCAGGATTGAGGATTTTCGGAGGCATCCGCAGCACGTGACCCAGCCAGTTCCAACGTTTCTCCATAACCACTGACGTGACGGGACGCTGTCTTGCACGCTCCTTTATCTCTGAAAACCACCTTACCCCCATTATCCGACGCAAGCATCTGTTCTCGAAGCTCAGTATACGGTTTTTCTGAGTCTTCGTCAGGTGCCTTGATTCGCAACCGTAAAGCAGTTTTGGCAGAATGCAAGCGTTGAATAAGTGGCATTTGGTTTTAATCGAGTACAGCTGTGTGTCCCAGCTATAACATTGATACAATATTATAACATTGAATGTCATTTTGTGGGAACATTCAATCATTGGCATTATTTGTAAAGCCATAACGCGACCCGAGTACTACAAGGTTCTATGAGAAAAATTTTGACGAAACAAAAATAACAATGTTTACCAATAATGTACTTGGAAGATTACCGCATTGTTATTTCTGTTTCGTCAAAATTTTTCACATATAACCTTATAGTACTATTAAATAGATTATAGAGTCAAATCAATATCGATAAATCATTAATTTACTTTATACAATGTTTTTTCTGCGATTATATTGAAGTATTATATGGGCCCATTAGAGAAGTGAGCCAAGAACAAGAACAGCGGTGGATTAAGCAATTTGGAGTCCCCCAGGCGCAATAAATTTTGTAGGCCCTGCTTTTTGAATAACATAAAAGTGCTGCAAACCTCTTCGTAGAATAATAATGAATATTGAAAGCTGAAATTAAAATGTAAGGTTTCATATAATATATGCTATCTTTGAGGCCCCCAAGATTTGGAGGCCCCAAGCGTGCGCCTCTTGCGTTTATGAGATAATCCACCACTGGCCAATAAGTAAAATGGTAAAAAAAAATCATGAACTTATAAGTTCTATCACACCTTTACTTGGTGCTTTGGTGGATTGTTTATTTTTATTTTACGGAGATATCAGTATTTCAATGTGTATTGAATGGGGTAACATCACTTTTACAATTCAAAATAGGGATGCCCTAATAAATAATAAGGGATAAAATAAACATTTCTATGTTTGAAGAAGAGAAAAAACCCTAAATAAAATTTCTTATAAGAATCATGTTAGAAATAAAGAAAACTTAAGATTAAAAAGTCGTTCCCAGGGCAAAAAATGTTGGGCCTCCTTGCTTTAAGACGTGCAGAATATTGCAACGTATCTATCTTTTTTTCTAAAATACCACTTGGCTCACTTCGCCTCTAATGGGCCCATATATTATGTTATTTTACAGTGGTCATTTTCAACTGCACAAAATCCAATTGTGAATTATTTTTTAAAAATATTGTTCGTGTTATTTGACGTTGCAGTCTTGGGTAAACTATAGCCACCTCTATCAACCCTTTCTACTTCACTTGATTCTCCGCCTCAGTTTACCAATTAATCACCTATATTACTCGAAGGTTTTGTGATACCCCATCCATCCAGTAAAGTCGCGGTTTTCCGACGCTACCTCTTTCCTTAGTAGCAGGAAACGAGAGGCATTTAAATAGTGTGTTTTTTTAAATATTTAATTTTTTTTTTGAGTGTGCTTGCTATGGGGCAATTTTTTCATCACAAATATTGGATTTGTAATATTTTCCTGCTGTCAACCGACAGTGTTAATTATATTTTGAAATGAATTTCTACAAATAAGTCAAATTTGACGTAATTTATACAAAAAAAGCATAAACAATTAAATAGCTAAACAAATACAGTAAAAATTATAATTTACATCTCGCCAAACAAAAAGTATAAGGGTTTATTTGATTCTTTGTACGTAATTGTTTCTATCTCTGTAGTTTTCCCGAGGTAAATTCTTCAAAGCGCACATTCAAAAGCTTTGTGCAAAGCTCGTGCTTAAGCAAAATTGCACTTTAGTAGATATTCCATTCCTCTACTGCATTTAGTACATGATATTTTTGAATAGTTTATTGCAAAAGCAATTTGAATTCATCAGCTTATCACGGAATACGAAAGTTTATCGCTATAAAGTTCTTATGAGGATAAATCTTACGTGTATGACTTTTAGAAGATATTAGATGCAATATTCAGCAAACGATTTTCAGTCATGCTAAAGAGAATGGCACCTAGTGGTGCTGTTGTAGCCATATCATATATGTAGATAGTCAAAATTTTCGGACACGTAGATGAATGATGTTCGATAGGTAAGGTATTAAATGAAGTTATAATTATAGTGCACATGGTTTGTTCGAATATATAAGTTATATTAGGGTGATCAATGAATGCTCTAATGGGGCGTTGCAAAGCCTATGGGTGCAGAGGGTTGGTAATTGGCGCACAATTGTAGATTGAGTAATACGTAAAGTTTCATTAAGAAAGTCAAACATCTTAAAAGCCTGTCGCGACACCAAATTGACAAAAAGTCTTCATTTAAATTAAAAACGACGGTATATAAAAAATATATATCACAGAAAAATACGTCTAAAAAAATTACTTACTATGATAACTTAGTTAATGCTTGTAAAACGTATTTCGCGTCTTTGAGAAGCATTTTAAGATTGAAAAGAAGGCACCGAAGCGGCGAAACACGTGTCAGAATTAGTAACACAATCAACGGAAAAAGTAAAGTAATAGAATTTAATTTCATTGAAAAAATGAATTCCTTCAACATAACCGCCGTGCATTGAAAATATTAGAAATACCTAATTAAATGTATTAATTATTTTTGATCAATGTAATGATGAGAATTTTGAACATTAATGAAGGTATTTTAACACATGTTTATATTTATGAGAATTGCTTGTTTTTTGGTTGAATGATAGATCTAGTAATGGACTAGTGTTTAACTTATCACTCTTGTTAATTTCTATTATTTATGAATTGAATAGTGGAAAGAATTTTTTAGACATCTCAGACACTCATGTCTCCGAATAGAAATCGATTGAAAAAATGCTGTTCATGCTGGAATTTGAAACAGTAAGATTAATCACGGAAGCCAACGAAGTTGACCACTGCACCAAGGATCAGAAAAATCATATTTATACTGCTATATATCTAGCAAATACAAACTATAACTTGCTTCGTTGAAAATAAAAGCTTATTTAACATTGCTCAGAAGATGCCGTTTTACGCTAGCTGTGGTTTTGATTGCTGACAATTATTACTATGCTAAGAGTATGAGGGTGGTTTGAAAAAAAGATAAATGAAATCAACTTTTTATTATTTTTTGGTATTCTATAAATATTTATTCAAAATTGTTAGTATTTACCACCACTCCCTTGTCTTAACATCTCTCTAACAGTGTGAATCCCGTAATGAATAAATATCGAGCAGTTTTATTACTTTCTGCTACGAGAAATATTTGTACCAAGTGTAAAATCTTCTACGAAAAGAATTACAAAATACATATAAATAAGCCCAATGTTTGGTTATGTGTGGATGCTAAAAGATATTTCAATACATATATTTTAATTTATCAAAATTGTTTATTATTTAAAATTAACGTTATCTTGAAATTGTGTGTATTTAATCAAATCTATTTTAATTTATCAAAATTGATGATTATTTAAAAATAAATAAAGATAAAATAACGCTAAAAAAAACGTAATGCTCTGAAACGTTCAAACGCAAAACGGATGCTTAAAATATGTGTCTCTACATACAAGTCACTGTAACTTTTTTTAAAATATATTATTTTTAATTAATTCATCGTATTTATTATTGAAGACCGATCGAATTAAAAAAACAATACAATCTATAAAGTTAACGGTAAAAAATATTCCATTTTTAAAAGTGACATTCCGTGATTTTGTCGTGCTTTTTGCAACACTGATTTATTGAGATTACACTATTTGGTGTAAAAATATTCAAAACTTACGTATAAATAATTTACAACACTTTTTTCAAATTGAAAAATTGGTAGTAATTGTAGTAATTTAAAATGATATATGAATTCTCACTATGCACGTATTTTCGAAACGTACCGATTTTTCAATAGAAAGCCTTCTACGCTAGACTAGTGCGTGCATTAAGTACACAGACTGCTTCTGAAGCTGTCATATGGAAGAACAGTTGAAATATCAGTTTACGTTTCACTGCTCACAATCATATGTTTTCACCGTAAACCAGCAGTTTTCAAACCTTATGTTACTACACCTCCCTTAAAAAAATCTTCCGGTCTCCCCAATCTTTACTTAATATAATTAAAGTGACACTGAAAAAAACAACAATTGACATAATAATAAAAAGGTGTTGCCATATATTTTTTTTACCAAGTCTGCTCCCAATGTGGAGTACATACATGTTGTGGCCTCCAGATGGAGGTATCTCAACATGTATGTCCACAAACAGTGCAAACCACAATATTGGGAGTATTTCTTTTGTCTAAAGAGCATTTTTTTCGGCCAGGTGCAATATCATAATATCAGCGGAATATGATAAGAGAAAGAAAAAACATAGAAAACTGCGAGAATTTTTTTAAAAATCCATGTCTACTCTAAATGTAGGTATCTCAAAAGAAATTTTCTACGAGAACTGTTTGTTATTCAGTTACTCAACCTTTCTTTTTTGAAGAGAGTAGTAAGGATAAATCATAGGGGAGGACAGGACTAGTAGTTGGCTAATCACTCTTACTACACCCCTTTATTTTAGGATTAGAATGGTAGGAGAGACATCAGAAATATCTATGCCTTTAAACGGAAATCGATAAATCGATTGAAAAAATTGTTCGTACTGGGATCGGAAGCCTTGGGGTCCGGCATTGAAGCCAAGGACGTTGACCACTGAGCCATTGACCCGGAACAGTCTATATTTGCTATCCTACAATATAAAATGACTTAACCACTTGAATACCAAGCGGACACAGGTGTCCGGAACATATGCAAGCAAACACGGATGTCCAAGACATTTAAAAAATCAAATACTTTGTATTCTAATATAATATAAGCAATATTTTGATGAATATGTGTAGTTCCATCTATACTGAGTCAATATAGGCTTTTAAAATATCGAATTCGAGTGTATATTAGGCAAAATTATTTTTCTCAAAAACACGCAGTATGTCTGGGACATATTAACGATTTATTTGCGCGGTATTCAAGTAGTTAATATTTTGTTCGCCTCTATGTTTGAAAATCTCTGCCTTGAGCTGTCTCTTTCATAATGGCAGCTACAAGAGATCCTGTATATAAATTAATTAAATTCATAATTTTATCGCGATATTTGCTATAAAGTTTATCATTTTATCAAATTTTCAGCTCTTCGAAGTGAGCTGTCGTCATTTTCGATAAAATACTTCAAACAATGTTTTTTTGGTTAATATTGCAGTTTATGTTGTTGTAATTGTGAAATATACCTGAAAAGGAAAGAAAATGTGTGAATTCGAATCACAATAATTAAAAGTAATATAGCTTACTAAATTAGCAAGAATTCCCAATCAATATTTCACATCATATAACCAAACACGCATAAATTTCCATCATAACGATGACTTGCTGAGTAAACCATATTAGTCTCTCGAAGGGAAGGTAAATTCAACCGCCTTTGTAGCTCTTTCAGAAATTTAAAATATTATTATCATGAGATCGGTTGGGACTGCGGATAAGTTGTCAATGTCGTTATTTTCGGTCGCTGTGTTCAAAGGTTCGAGTCCTAGTTAGGTATATACCATTATTAAGTGCTTTCACTCCCTTGTAATGCCGTAGAACGGCGTTTCGGCAATTTTTTTTCTCGCCTTTTTTAATGTTTCAAATCAATATTAGCAAAATTCTATTTTAATTTACATTTGAAAACTTTTTATGCCGAAATGACATGATTTAAATCATTATCTCCAAAAAACGTAAACATGGTAAAAAAAGAATTATCAGAAATAAAATAAGACCTAAAAGATCGATTTGTGTACGAAGTATTTGTGATATCTATCCTTCCCAGTCTTCCAATGCTAAAATTAATAAAGCAAAGCGACGATTAGTTAACCATTAGTCCTGTTCTAGCCATATCGTTCTTTCCTTATTCTACTTAAAAAGAGCAGATTGAGCAACTGACTAACAAGCAGTTCTCGTAAAAAATATATTGAGATACATCCAGCAGGAAGCCATATAGTCCAAAAATAGAACGGACATTAATTATAAAATAAATGCTTGAAAGAATTGAGTTCAGGCACCTTTATTTTCAAAAAGAAGCACTGGACGTAACCCGTTTTAGAGCTTACTTCTAACTGAAAATTATTGATTAAACATTTCAACTGTGGAAAATAAAAAAGATGTAACCCACAGTTTTTTCAAAACAGCTTTTTTCGATACTCACAATGTATCAAACTTGATACACGTTCTATCAAAATGATGTAAGCTGCAAATGTCGAATTAGTATCTAAATTTAGCTTTTAAGCTTTAAAAAAGATGAGCCTGTGAATATTGAAACATAAAAATAAAGGCTAAAAAAAAGGTTTTTCATAGACAATTTATTTGGTTAATATTAAATTATGTCAATTAAACACTAGTCTAGAAGTCTCCGTGCACTTCAAGATTGTGTATATTGCATAATTCGCCTTTAGTCCAAAATCATAAAAAAACGTTTTTTGTATCTCGTGTAAAATTTGTTATGTGTGGGTTGCGTTCTTTTTCTTTTCCAAAGTCGATATAATATCAAGCGAGAAATGATTTAATAATTCGAGTAAACTTATCGACGCTTAGCTACCCCTGTTTAAATTCTTAACAGGAATGTCAATAATTAAACGCTTAGTGGAGTGATTTGCATGTTGTAGCCTACAGCCGCCCCTGCACTAATAATAATTATTTTGCGCTGTGTGATGTAGGTATTCCTCATCCGCCTCTGTCATGCTCGGTAAGAGGCCGGTATCCGTTATACGATTTTTAATTAAAATTCTTTCACATTAGATTCTATTCAAACTGCATTCTTCATGGATTATACATTGAAAAAACACGTGTATCTAAAGTGGGGTAAAATACATTGCATGTGGGAGCACAACATGAATGCCTTGCAAAGGTATTTTTTTTGGCTAGCATGTGAGTTTTTAAAATTAACTATGGCACTGTTTTACACACATGCGATTTCACGTGCGATTGGGTGGTGTGTATACTTTAAAACGAGAAAGAACTCTTTACACACCTCGTTTAGATACATTTTTTCTTGCTTTAAAGCACACACACGAATAGCGAGAAATATAACTAATCTTCAAATCACGCAAAACTCGATATACACAAGTTTATACATGTAACATTATAATATCATCGAAACAATACACGATGCACTTCATAATTTCAAGTCCGTTATAAAAATATAAAAAAATCAGAACTTGTAATTGTGCGTAGGCAATATGTAGGTTAGATAATTTGGTGTTTTTTTTTCTTCATTTAACTGTGCCTGTTCTCAATGTCGAACATTTGCAATTATGATGATGAAGTTTATCTTAACACAAGTGTTTCTACAAAAATGGATTGTTATCCAGTTGCTTAAACTCCCTTTTTTAAGAAATTAGGTATAGAAGGATAGGGTTAAGATATGACTAGTGGTTAGCCTATTGCTCTCGTTAAGCCCCGTTTTCAAAATTGGATGGGCTGGGATAGAATAGTAAACATCACGGACATCCATGTTTTTTAACAGAAATCCATTAATTGATTGGTAAATCAATTTATGGAGCTTCGTAACCGAAGCCAGCGAAGTTGAAAACATGTTTTTACGAAACAAAAAACTTACTAAAAAATCCAGCCTGTTGAATTTTTCGTTTAAACTTTACATCATTTTTTTACATAAAGACCTAAAAGTTTTTTATATTCGATATAAATATATTTTCAAAACATTTTTTATTCTCAAGTTCTATCTAAAAATAAAAAAAAGATTATTTCTTTAAAATGATGTTTATCCAGAAAAAATATTCAACTATTTTCATAGACATAAATGTGTAATAAAGAATTTGATATTTGTATGGATATTGGCGATATTAATTTGAATTTAATTATTTGATTAAACTACATTACATTTAATATAAGTTAAGTTTTTATTGTGTTAAGAATGCGGCAAAGAAAACTTAGATGTAGAATTTCAACTTACTTCTTTTTGGATTTTGTTATCTGGCATGATAAATAACCAATCACCCAAAGCTGTCCGGGCTTAACGGATATACGAAAGATATAGTTTCGCTTATCCTTCATTTTATATTCAATTTATTGCGGACATAAACCAATGGCTGGCTTTCAATATTATCAATGCCATAAAAAAAATATTCCCTATAAAATAACAATAAAAACTAGTACTAAAAATGTGATGTATTTAGAATCAAACATAATCCATATCGATATCAATATTTTTGCAAATTATGGGTCGTAATAACATTATATATAGTGACATTAAATATGTTGATTTAATTTACATTAAAAAAAATACATAAAGAAAAAAAGTAGAAATAGACGGCGCTTTTATCGATTTTATTTGTTTTTTTTTCATTACGATTTTTGTTGATACATTTGCTTACAAATTCAATTTTGTATTATTTATACCATAGTCTGTGGCACTGTATTCAGACCAAACCGGAATAAACAAAATTTGTGGAAGAGTTTGTTTTTGGATTATTCAAATTCACGGTTCACACTCTGTTCAAAGTTCCTTCGGAGTAACTCATTATTATTTAATACCAAGAAATAATTGTTGGTCTTTACAATATTCCAAGTTGAGGCGAAGTGAAGCTATGAGTAGTTGAGTGTATATGTGTAGTTCATTTGGCAAGTTTATTTGTTTAAATAGAAGAATCTTTCAAGGGAAAGAGAGAATCGCAAATGGTTTTAGATATCAGTTCTTGCAATTATTAAAAATGCATATGTTCAATTAGTAAAAATCAATCGTGATTGAATGTTGAAGATACATTTCAAAAAAACGATATTGATATCGCCTTCTTTCATACAACTCGCAAATGGTTTCTATAAAATAACAAGGTTTTGAACTAGTGTTAAGGCCATTGGTTTCTTATCCATTATTTACACTCACTGGCTAGTGAAATAGTTTTGTATGTAATACAGCGATGATCCAACAACTAAGCGATATCGATTAAAAATAAAATAAAAAATAAAAAAAACTACACATCAAGACGCTAATCAGGCACTGTGGGACTGCTCTACGATAAATGCCAAACGAGCAGAGCTGTTTGCTGAGGTTCTCATACGGACCCAATAGGCCACACAGACTATGTCTCAACCAAGGCTAACTCTGAGACATTAGATAAATTTATACCATCATATTGGGAACGAGATATTCTTGATTTGTCTTTAGATTTTAAGCCTAGAGTAGGTTTAACTTTCCCGCCATCGCGGATTCTCAGTATATATAAACACAGGATACTTAATATTACTTGAACTAAATGGCTGAGCAAGTCACATTTTCATTTTTTATTTCTATCTTTCACTATTTTTAAGAAAAATATTTAAAACAGTGTAGCTCTGTATCGAGCTTAAAACATGAAAAGTAAGTTTGATTATTTTCTTGATATTTATTGCATTATGGGAGGCGGCTGAGATAGCATACAACGGCCTATATACACATTACAGGTGGTGGTAGTAAAGACAATCAAAAATCCAACTGTATATATTTTTCTCATTAATTTATTGTATTGCCACAAAAGCTTCAGCATACCCTTTTCTCCTAAGGTAATTACCCCAATAGCCTTTCTTATTGATTTGTGATTTTGTTTTATATCTCGTTGCTTTGTTCACCTGTAATCTTTTGTGGAGCATATCCTTTAAGATTGTCCGATTACGTCTATTAAAAGAGATATATTTTTTTATCCTCCTATTGGACATCCAGATATAGTTTTTTCTCCAGGAAATATTTATGAATTCAAAAAATCTACGTCTTTAGGAGAAAAAGTTTTTATTTTCCATCCCTCACAAACTATTTTCAAATTAAATTTACTACCTCTATCAGATTAACAACTTTTGACAGCTTTTTGATTACTTCATTGTTTACATATTATTTCAATAAAATTCTATTAACTGTTGCTTATCATATAAAAATGTACATTAAGTGTACTATTGAGGAGATATTAATAATCTTTGGTATGATACAATAAAAAAGTTCATCGAATGATTAAAAAAATAATGTTTGGTGGAAATTATTATTGAATTTGTAATGTACACTTGTAAATTTTCGATAAAAGAAAAGACATTAAAAGTTAATTATTCTTGTTAGAATTGAAAAAAAATGTAATATCTACGATAAATGGTCACTCCATCTCTTTTTGTGACTATTATCTATACAACATACAGCGGTTATATGCCTATACAGTTCACCTATAAGATCGTTTCATTTTATTTTTGTCTCAAATCTAACCTTGTATATTCAGGAGACCGTAAAAATGTCCATTTAATGTATCGCAGCTCGTCGAGTGAGATATTTTTTTTGTTTCCATTTTCATTAAAGCAATTCGTTTGTATAAATTTTCCCACGTGAACGCGTTCCCGCGAGATTAAAAATACGTGACGCATTTGCAATAGCCTTCAGAGGCTTTCGTTCACCTTTGAAAAGGGCGTTAATAAATCGGGTATTAATGACAGCACGACGGCACGGCTGGAGCGACGCCCGAGTGAAGATTGGCACGGAGCGTCGCGGCGCCGACCGCAACGGACACAGTTAGCACCAAACTAATAGTCCATAGAATTATATAGTGCAGTGATTTGTTTTTGCTTATCACTCGCTCATAAAAAAGAACATTTGTGTTAAACAATGTCATAAAAAAACTGTTTTATTATAATCATATGATGTAATACCTCGAGGGATTAAATTTACTGCATCATAAAAACGGTCACATTCTCTTTTATAGGGTATATCATGATTATTTTAACACAGCGTATGTTATATAATGAGATTGCTACTCTCGCCGTGTTAGCAATATATCAATTGTAAAATATAACAAAAAAAAAAGCTTAAAATCTATAAATAAAATAAATAAATATGATTTAGTGTAGAAATAACGAACTCACATTAGTGTTTAATTTTTTTTTTTGTCTGATGTGTATTTGTATACATTTTTTTTTCAATAATCAAAGTTCTCAATGTAGAACTTGTTGCTATATATTACAGCATAATTCGTTTGAAAATAGCTAGTTATAGTGAAGTCTTTCAATTTATTTTCGGAGAGGTTAAAGATGAAAAATGATGCTTAGGAAAGGATCAACAATTAGTAAGTAACTCTCTCTACTGCCGATTTAAAAACAGGAGAGATGGTGGTAAGAAAAAAATGAAAAATATTTTTTTTTCGAAATCTATAAATTGATTGAAAAATCAATGTATAAAAGTGGCTGTTTGTGGATTTGAACCCGAAACTACGCAACGTAATTTGGTTAACGCAAAAAAAATGTTGGTAAATCACCTGCATGATACATTTCGTTAAATCCAAATATTACGTTTTTCCAGAGATCAAGAATGATACTGTTAAGAAAACGTTATTTTAAATTTGAGCCAACGACAATTTTTTGTAAAAATCAATGTTTGCTCTTAATATGGAGCATATGGTCTTTTAATGAAGACATCTTAACAGAAGTTTTATATACGAATACGGTTTTCTACTCAGTTGCTCAACCTCTCTTTTAGGGTTAGGAAGAATATGACTAGAAGAAGACTAGTGGTTAACTAATCGTTTTCACTACGCTCCGTTATTTGTTAGAATCGGAAAGGTAGGAGAAAAAATTAAAAAATCACAAACACCAATACCTTCGAATAGATATCGATAAATCGATTGAAAAAATGTTGTTTGTACTGGAACTCGAACCCGCGAGATCTATAACGGAGACCAACCACGTTAACCACTGCGCCACGAGCCCGGCAAGCAGTATTTAATATCAATATATTTACAAGCAATCTCAGCAGCCATTAATAAAATATTTAGAAGCTATTGATAGCCTTTGTACAACAATTTGAATCGATCACAGAATCGTTTAGGTCACCGAGTCATGTTAAATACATTAAACACCATACTCATATATATATTTAATCTGATAGAGTAAATAAAGGATACTAAATTATTATAATAAAAAAACATCCAGCAAGATACCGTGGTGACATCAGCAAACAATACTGATCGCCAACAAAATAAAAACAATTTTCCGACGCTTAATGAGTATTCATAAAACGTAAAACTGAATTTAAATGTACTTAAATGAAACCAGACTACAAAAAGTCTCAATACTGTAGACGTCGTTTCGGGTTATGCTGTATACAGTTTTATTGTTTTATTTATCCAAGATCATGTGCCAGACTCGAGGAATTTTATTGATTGGCGATAGTTCCCTTGGTGTTCATAGACACATTGCCCAATTTATTGTTGAACAGTTTTACAATCATAAAAGATTCAATCATTATCCTTTTAGTTGTTTTTTTTTATACGTTAGTATTTTCAATTGAGCATATGATCATTTACCGATGCCTTCTATATCTTCTCTTCCCCGCCAGCCTCTTTGCCTCCTCTCAATACGTTAAAGATTAAATAATACATTTGTATTTGTAAGCGAATATATTAAATAATAATTTTGTTTTACGTGCAAAGTTTATAATATGACATATCTAAAAAAATCTACAGATTTTTAAGTTGGCACCGATTCTTAACTTCCGTAAATATTGTTAAATATGTTGGTCTGACCTATTCACAAAATAAAATATGCATTTGTGCTAATTTCCACTTTTATTTAATAAAATCAGAACCGGTTTCGCTCATGACGAGCATTATCACTTTAATAGTCTTCACTTTCGCTTGATAATTCTTTGACGAGTTTTGTAATTACATTTAAGAGATTTTAAATTTATTAATGTTAGTAAATTAACTGTTACTTATTCATATTTTGTGTTTTTATTTGAAAATTATTTATTAATTTCATTCTGATTTGTATAAATAACAAATAAAATTGTATTATCGTATCGGTTGATAATGCTCGTCATGAGCGAAACCGGTTCTGATTTTATTAAATAAAAGTGGGAATTAGTACAAATGTAAATATATTTTTTTTATAAAATGCTTTTTCACCAAGTATTGACAGAGAACACCCTAAAAATAGTCAGTCTGAATTATTAAATACTCTTCAACTTTTATTTGTATTAGCAAACAACCAGGCACAATAAACACACCTTCCTTATATTAGTCTTATTACTATAGAAACATTCAAGAACAGGATACTGTGAAGAGTTTGCAATAATATAACATAGCCATTACCCTAAATAAACAATAGCAGTGTTGCCTGAAGCTGTAACCTAAGCTTTCACACGTAACTTTATAGCGTTAATATTCGCTAGTTTGAAGTTTTTACCTATAAAATCGATTTGCATACTCTCTAGCACAGGGATATCCAACCCTTTGGCCGCGGGCGCCATGACGCCCGTGGAACCGATTTCTGTGCATCCGCCAACATTAGCCCGCGACATGTTTTTTAAAATATATAAAAAAACATTTAATTTCTTGAGGTTTTAATTAAAATGATGTTCTTTTGTTTCATAAGTGAGTTTTTAAAATCTCAATAAAAGCTCTACAGACAGTACGTGAAGAAAATGAATTATTATTGACGAATTATGTTTAAATTTTAAAGCATATCATACACTCACTATCGGCCGTTGCACTAATAAAATATATAATATTCTCGATAGATTAGTTTAAATCTTATCATTTAAACAAATATACTATCATACCAATTCTATGGTTGTAAATTGATCGAATATGACATAAATACATGATTTTTTTGTTATTATTCTTATTACGGTACGAGAAAATTACGAATGTTTCATCTTTTTTTTTATTTTTTTTTATTCGATAAACTTGTTTTCCTTTCTGCATCACACCGAAGACGATATCTCCTCAATGATACAGTTAAGATACATTTTTTAGGCACAATTTGATAGGTAACAATAATAATAATTAAAAATATAAAGATATTAATAAAGGTTAATTAAATACATTGAATTGGTATAACTACACGTAAAAAAAAATAATTAAATAATAATAAGCAAGAATGATAGTTAATGGCACTAATGAGACAACTTTTAATTTTGAAACAGATATAATATGATTAAGTATTGAATGGTGATGGGCAGGGAAGGTAAACTTTTTCTCCAAAAGAAGTAGCAAATTTCTTGAAGTGAGCGAAATTTTCTGGAGACGAAACTAGATCTGGATGCCCGATAGGACCATCACGGTTATTTCTACATAACGAAAACAATATACCTCTTTCAACAGACATAATCGAACAATTCCAGAGAATATGCTCTGAATCTTGATTACTGTTTCATCTATTGATTGATATGTATACATCAAATTCTGGGTCTGGTAGAGCCGAGCTCTAATTTCCCTTTCGTCTGGTGTATTTTGTATACAACAGGCCCTGTATACAACCACTTTTTTATTTTTTTATTTTCTTGTATAAATGAAGGTAGATTTTTGAAGGTGGATCATTTTACGTATGGCTTAATTTATTCTAGTGATATGAGATCACTAGAATAAACTGACATCTTTTCTAATATGTAAATTAGAGGAATTTGTCTAGCTTTGTGTTTTTACATATTTCACTCATAGAGTTATATTGACTACTAATATACTCGTCACTTTCAGTGAATCTATATATTATTTCTTGAATTACATTTGAAAAATGTGCACGCCTCTTCCACATCGACTCAATCGATACAATCCGTCAATCCTTGAAGGTGATTAGTCTGTTATAGTGTCATGGTTACCGTCTGAAAAATAACAAGATCATTTCTCTTACGTCAACAAGACTAGCAACATAGCTTTATAGGCCCTCAATTTACGTTAAAATGAATACTTTAGACGTTGATTATAGGAAATGGAAACGTTAAAGCTGCTATTTAATGTCACTAAATAAATCAGAAATGGGTAAACTTTACTCAAATACGCAGATGTGAGTTCCGATCACGTTACAACATATTTTCACTGTATTTGAACTGCGTAAAAAATGACAGCTGTCAAACAAGAATTAACTGTCGGCCATTTTGTTCTAGCTCACTTCATGTGTATGCACTAAATTATTGGCCATACTATGTAGTTTAGCGGGAGCCGGTAAATTGCTCGAATGGAAATTGCTCAAATTACAAATTATTCGAATTGCTTGGTTATTTAAACGATTTTTCACGTCTTTTTCTACGAATTTAATTTTTATCTTGTGCGTCACTTGTTTAGAGAGTGAAATATAAAAATAATTTTCGTAAGTAATTATTTTAACCGTGTTCGCTCCAAATGCGGAACATATGATCTTTTAATGGAGTTTATCTCAACAGAAGTGTTTCTACGAGAACTGCTTATTAATTAGTTACTCAAACTGTTTCTATATATTTCCAGAACACATAGAATACTAGGGCTAAGACAGAACAAACGGACAGAACAAACGGAAACAAATTGATTATCTTGTTATTCGAGCAATTTCCATTCGAGCAATTTACCGGGAACCTAGTTTAGCAATGATGGCGGGACTTACTCAGACACACATTGCCCAGACGTATAGCGGTACTAATATTGCCGTATCATAGTTTCCGCAATATTATCGGTAATAATGCTAGCCATGTACGTTTTTTTATGCTAGTTTCAGGCCGTTTAAGGTAGCTAATAACATCATAGATATCACGACTTATTTTTTTTACGTAAGAGCACTTTAATTGAAGATCGGAATTTAATCATTGAAACAATATTACTATTTTTAAATGGAAAAACCTATTTTGACTGCTTAAGATACGTAATAAATTGTATTTGCAATAATATCAATATAGAAAGATAACTCTTTTAGGTATTCAATATTTTTAATCTATTAAAATGGAGTTCTACCATGTAAATGCCAAATCAATAAATATATTCAATATTTACTCACGATAGAGTATTTTTGAGAACAAAAACATGACCACGTTGGGTTAGATTTTAAATCTGCTTCTTGCAGTATTATTCACAAAATTTTGATGCTTTTATTATGCGATATATATAAAAGTTCTGATAAAAAAGACGGCAGTCTCCATGTTGTGTCAAAAGTGAGTTATATATGTCATCGAGTAGAGCTAGTAATCTTGCAATAAAAAAATTAAAGCTCTAACACAGTGGAAGGGAACCTGCGGTTCTTGGCTACTCTGATGCGGCCTTTTGACATGATCAAAATATTCACTTTGATCAAAAAATTAAACGTGTCAAAGTTTTTTTTACTGCGACCTTATATTGAATCAGATAAATACATGTGGCATTTAGAAATGAAAAGGTTCTCCACTGCTGCTCTAACATATACATTTTTGAATAATTCAAATCAAGTTTTAGCAAACGATGGACATTAAATTAAAATATCAAGATAATACTTATAAGAATGATTTTAAATTACTTTTTTGAGACGTCTTATCAATATAAAAAAAACACTATTATTGATATGACAAGATTTACAGATTATAACAACTGTTGCTTTTATTTCACAAGTTCTTGCGTGATAAAAAAAATTAGTAAATAATATAGCAAAAAGGCGAGAACTAGACAAAATAAAAAAATAAATTGAAAAGGTCTCTAGAAACTTAAAAAAGAAAAATATTTAAACTTAATTTCAAAGTTTACGTTATTCGATGGATACATTAAACTTTATTCGAAATAAAAGTGGAATTCATTTAACCGGAACCATTCCTTAGAGAGAAGCTAAACTAAAAACAAAAGAATGTAACTATTCTTACTCTTTTATAGTTTTTTTTCTGTCAGTGCAACACCTCCGACATCTATTGGTTTCACCAAGAAGAAATACATCACTCCGTCACCTGATAAAACTATTCTTTATTAGAGACTACTGAACGTATAAACTACAATTTATTTAGACGTGTAACATTGCATATTACCAATTATTATTCTTGATGGAAAGTTATTATTAAGAACTATAAAAATCTTGGCATTTTCCCGTCATTTATATTAAGCTGTCAGTGTTACAACAACGTTAAAGTAATATTCGTTTTGATGTGTCAATCTGTCTGTCTGGAATGCACAGCATAAAATGTGCGAGAGTATGTGCCAGCGTGAGTGCTTAGTAAACATTCCCAGATTTTATATGATATTTTAAAGCGGCTTGTTCATTGTGACTGACCAAAACATACATACATCTAGTGACTGTGGAATGGAAAAAAGACGTAATTCACACAAAGCAAATTTTACAGGAGGGACAAAAAACGTGTTTTAATGATTTTGGGCCATATGAAAACTATGAAATATACTAGAAACATACTTCTAAGCTGGTGTTTAATTGACATAATCTAATACACATTAGTTAAAGAAACTGTACAGGAAAAACCTTTTTTTCAGTCTTTTTTCTTGGTTTCAATTTACACAAGCTTTTCTTTTTTCAAACTACAAAGCTAAATTTAGATACTAATTTGGCATTTGCAGCTTACATCCTTTTAATAAAACGTGTATCAAGTTTGATACATTGTGCTTATCAAAAAAAAGCTGTTTTGAAAAAACTGTGGGTTACATCCGTTTTCTTTTCCACAGTCAATATATATTTTAATAACAACTTATTCACTATGTGCCAAATTAGGATTGCATCACCAGAGAAATATATTAATACCGGCATTAAAAAAAGTTTAAATAATTCATTATACCCATCCTGTCCACACTACGGAACGTTGCAAGAGCTACAGACTAGTCTTGCTCTAGTCTTATTATCTCCGATGAAAGATATTACACGAGCAGTGGCGGATTACCTTATAAGCGAATGAGGCGCGCGTTTGGTGCCTCGGAATCTTAGAGACATCAAAAAATCTTTTATACTTTAACTATATACTTTTTGTTAACAAAGCTTTTACTTATATACTTTTTGTATTTGTAAGATTTTAATATAATTTTACACGCAATTTTCTGACGTTTTTGTGATATCCAAAAAGAAGAGCCCCCAAATTTTATTGCGTCTGGGCCTTCCATGTGCTTAATCAGCCACTCTACACGACTGACTAAAAAAATAGTCTTCAGAAACTCTTCAGTTAAAATAAGTTACATAAAAAACTCAAATCGCTTTTAAGGTGGTCACTTGCAATACTTTGTGGAAAGGTGTTATTTTCATTTAGCACTGTTTTCTACTTATGCTTCATTTATTTAATATGACATACGTCTACCCAATCTATCGTCTTTTTATTTCTTCGCCTTCTTCCTTAATAATAGTTATGTGGAATTCAGACATATATCATACAATAAATACAAAGTTTGAGTATTATTTTTCAACATTCTTTAGTCTGTACAATGTGCCACAGACATACAAATAAATCAATACAAATAAAATGTAAAATATTGTATAACATTTCCATGTAGACTACGCATATCTGCCAATAACTGTAGAATCAAATTTTAATTGCGAATAAAAGTTGTTCGTTTGTGTATTCTATCAAAAGGCGCTGAAATAAATATGGTTCTCGATTCTATTCGTCGTGCTACTCTATTTGTAGTTCCAAGAAAAATAAATAGTTAAATTTAAAGGTGACCTCAGACAAATCAAATTGAAATGTGGCTCTGAAAAAATCTTATGACTGAACAACCTTATTATATAGAATAAGGTAATACAATGTCTGTTCGTATTTTATTGCCTGACTGTGAACTAGGGCTTATACAAAAACCGAATTTTGAAAAAACCGGTTGTCGAATGTCAATATTGTTCGAAAAGCGGTTTTATCCGGTTTCCGAAGATTTACAAAAAATGGATAAGTCAATTAAAATAGCGAGAAAAAGTTCATTTTTATGTTGTTTATTTGTATACATAATAATGCACAACAAAAAATTATTTGGTGTTACTCTTACTAGAAAATATAATTCAAAAAAACACAAAGCGACCACTGATCGATTTGTAACAAAATTTCCTGATATAGAAAATACCCTTTCGCTGGGTAATGATGTGGGTCATATGGTCTTTAAACCATCAAATAAAAGATCCAAATTTTCTGTCTTTTTGTTTATAGACTCGTTTATGTAAATTCGGTACAACCGGTTACGAAGTTGAAAAACCGGTTTTCGAATGTCGCAAATTTTGCAAAAAACCCGGTTTTTGAAAACCGACAAGCCCTACTGTGAACTATGCTTTTGTCGTTTCCGTAAAAGCTTCTTAATAAAGAACGTATGTCATAACTCAATGAATCTTAGACGATAAATATTTAAGGCAACAAAATAAATGGTCAGAATTTAAATCAATTTCTGGTCAGAATTTAAATCAACTTTTGGTCATAATAAAATTCAATTTTTGGTCAGAATAAAAATGTTAACGGTCAGAATAAAAATACTAACGGTCAGAATAAAAATAATAAACGGTCAGAATAAAATTAATAAACGGTCAGAATAAAATTAATAAACGGTCAGAATAAAATTAATATAGGGTCAGAATAAAATTAATATACGGTCAGAATAAAATCTATTGTACGGTCAAATTTTATAAATATTTCAGTCAGAATAAAAAAAAAATGAAATTAATAATCCTTTTTTGTCAACATTCATGTTATGTGTGGAAAAGCAGACTCTTATAATGAGTCATTATTATTACAAATAACGCATCATCTGATTACATACCACTCGGTTTGTTTATATAAAGGTAGGGATCCACCGAAGTGCAGTGGATGTAGGATTCCAAGAGGAACCAAGGCTTTATGATGAATGTTGTTAGTTTTCACTTTTTTAAATTCAAATAAAAAATACTCACCTCTTTCAATTACAAAAAAATAGTGTTTTCCTTACAATAAGTGTGTTATATCGACTGTAGAAAGGAAAAAGGACGTAACCCACACATACCCACAATTACAAAGGGCGCAAAAACGTGTTTTGATGATTTTGGGCCATATGCAAATTAATAATTATACACAACCTTGAAGTGCACGGAGACTTCTAAACTGGTGTTTAATTGACATAATCTAATATTAATTAAGAAATTATCTAGGAAAAACCTTTATTTCAATATTTTTTCTTCGTTTTAATTTTTTACAATGTCATCTTTTTCAAACTTAAAAGTTAAATTTAGATACTAATTCGGCATTTTCAGCTTCCATCCTTTTGATAGAATGTGTGTCAAGTTGTATACATTGTGATTATCGAAAAAAAAGCTGTTTTGGAAAATTGAGGGTTACGTCCTTTTTCCTTTCCACAGTCGCTATGAAATGTACCATAGCAATTATTTATCTAAATGTTCTTTCCAAAAATATTATCCTTTCCTTTACTCTCTTCAGAGCAGATCACAATGTATCGAATTGTACAAATAATAAAAAATAGTTGCAACTTTTAGATTATTTAAAATTATTTAATAACCAAAAGAATATCGGTTAGGCGGAAATACTGTGAACATTTTTTTAAATAAAAACTTTTTTTGACACGAAACATACAAATGCCTAGTCTATGAAAACTGTCAATTCTTCCTTTGGGCGCGCAATAATAGTGATTCATTCAATGACCGTGGCGCTAGTAGCAACGCTCGTCCAATCGCCCATTGGACGATTTGCCGTAAGCAACTTCACTTTGCACCAATAGCAACGCAATACGATGACATCATATCATCAAAAAAAATCAGACCATCTGTCAAAATAAATATGACCGATTCCATTTAAATTCTGACCGATCCCATTTATATTCTGACCATTTAATATAAATTCTGACCATTTAATATTTATTCTGACCACTTAATATAAATTCTGACCATAAATTATTTATTCTGCCCTCTGTAATTCTGACCGATACATTATGACCATTTAATATAAATTCTGACCAGTGTAATATAAATTCTGACCGATGTATTAAAAATTCTGACCGAAACTGAATTAAAATTCTGACCGTTTAAATACGAGCCAATATTTAATACTCAATAAATGGATTTAAATGTGTTAATATATATTTTTTTATACAAAAGTCGTGTCCGTGGACGAGTGGTAAACATCCTTGACTTGAATTCCAGTTTGTACAGTTTCATTTAGGACAGCGGTTAATTGATCAATATATTTCTGTTTGAATACATGAATCCATAAAACATGGGGCGTAGTGAGAGCTAATCACTTTTAATTTCCTAGCCCTATCCTAACATCCTTTATTTCTTTAGAAAAAAATGTTAAAAAATTAAGCACATAACATTAATCATTTCTCGTATATTTTTTTTATTATTGAGATAAAATTCATTGATGAATAAATTAATTGTTGTCTTAATATGGTACTCTAAGTGTATCATATTGGGAGCAAATATAGTGTCTTCACAGTTTTGTCCGTACCATTGTGTATTCGCTTTCTTGTTTATATGTTTTGTCTCTACAGTTTTTTAAAGTACGACATTTTGCGTACACCAATAAATCCGAATTGTTTTAGTCTCACATCATCATGTCTTTGCCATATACCTTCAAACTGTTTTACCATAAAAAAAAAATCCGTTCTAATTTGCCTTTACACCTTTTGTATGTATCTTTAAAACCTTCTACTATTTGTTCATTACACCATTGTTATTGGTTCAATTTAATATATTACAGCAGTTAAGGTAACTTCCCTAATCAATCCCCAAGTACAAGATGTGCTTAATGATGTAGGAATAAAGCAATTATTATATAATTATATCCGTTCCGATTGTTAAGCGTCGATATTAATTTCGATTTAGTTAATGCATTTAGAAGAAATTCAATTTTATATTTAATATTATTTTTACCGAACAAACTTTTACTTATTCGCCCAGAATGCTCAATTATTTGAATGCAAAAACAACATACTGGATTTATTTTTTGCTGGGTTGAGGAAAAAAATGAAGATAACTATTAATTTCCTTATGAATCATTTTCAATTGATTTTGCATATCTGATTGTATTTTTAATCCATGTCTGCTTCTATTGTGGAGCATAAAATGGAGTCTATAAATTCCTCACACCTTTCCGATTCCTTAATAACTGGACGTAGCGAGAGCGATTCGTTAACCACTAGTCCTTTCCTAGCCTTATCCTTCTATCCCTACTGGTCTCTTTGGAAAAGAGAGGTTGAGCGACTGAGTAACAAACAGTTCTCGTAGAAAATTTGTGTTTAGATACCTTAAGTAGGAGGCCAGGTGCTCCACATTGGGATCGGACAATATATTTAATGTAAATAGATACAGTAGTTATAAGGAGTTTTCTTTTATGTAAAAGTCTGTTCACCTTTACTTTTTTTAATTAAGTGAAAGGACAGCTTTGCACCCAAATTAAAACTATGAATTTATTGCTAAGCAATTTGTGTTAATATGCTACATTGAGAGTTATTTAAGAAAAGAGAGAACAATTTTTAATCAATCTCCTAATGCAGTCGTAAGCATTCTTTAACTAAATTTTATTATTGTTAGCTCTATCATTGCTGAATGCAAGAGTTTGCACTATCTTGCAATGTAAATTTTAATTAAATTTCTCGAGACGGTGAAGAGAATTGACTTATCTAAGAATTTCACCGACAGTGAAAGTCAAATTACCAACTATATTGAATGCTTAAGAGTTGAAGAAAAAAACTCTTAGTTTAATTGAGGTTGTCGTAGATTATTTTAGAAATAATATTATGAAATTTTATTTATACACCATGACGCTTCAAAGAGGTAAGTATCATTTTTAATTTACGGAAAAAACTATATTTAATTTATATTATTAAAGCAGTAAAAACTTATTGGTAAGTAAAATAATTGAGCTGAGGTGAAAAAAAAAATGATTCAATGATAACTAGTCAAAGAATTTTGATTTTTTATTTCGGATACAATTAAGGTTGTAGGGTATCCAATCTTGTACATTTTTTGCGATTCCGGGATGATTAACTATTTTTCAATCCCGGAATTGATCATTTACCATAATTTCATGTTTCATTTTTTATATATTCGTAATTTTAATACAAAAAATATCTGACTAACGGCAAAGGCAACAATTTTTTATGTTAATATTATACAAACATATCGATACCCTAGTTCCAGAGTGCATTATGTCTAAATTTGGAAGGAAAAGCTTTAAGAATACATACTCCTATCACTTCCAATAAGCAGCATATACGTTATTAAGCTACGTTAGACCTTAATGCAACGATTGGTTTGAGATATTTTAAAAAATAATTGAATGTGTATTCCCAAAACAACTGCTCTTTTAAGCTTTGCGTTGAAGAAACAAATATTTTAACAAATCGCGAATGTTGATTTAAGTTTTTTTATGTTAAGAAAAACAAAGTTAAACTTTAAAATTTGAATATGTGAAAACTTAAACAATATTTTTTTTAATTTGAGATTTCGACTGAAGGTGCTTTGTAGAATTTCAATATTAAATTTGCTACACTCAAATACGTACGGTCATAAGCTCTTTTACCAGGAAATTTTGGAAATAAACAAAGCATAGCTGCATCGCCTTCCGAATTTAAATGAAATATTGCATATGCCGGGGTCGCCACTGATGTACCCTATATAAATAGAGTCATAAAAACTTTTCCGACAAACAAATAAATATAATACTTAAAACCACTCACTACTCAACTCTTTGGGCATTCCCATGAGCTTATCCTTTTCGCCAGCAATGGCTTTAGACTCAGTGATACATTTATTTATTACATAAATACGAAACATTCATTGACTAAGCGTAAGTTCAAGTTCATCCGTACACTTGGACGCCAGAAGATGCCGAAATCCGAAACCCGGGTCGTTAGTGACAAAATCTGTGGGAGTGTACATAATTTGAACGATTCAAATTTAATATTTTTTTAAATTATTATTGGATACTTCTTTCCTAAGAAAATAAGAAAAAGTAAATCATTAGATGAGTAATTCCGCGGTGTAAATAGAGAGTAAATAAAACTATAAACGATAAAGTTGTTGAAAAAATAAAAGGTTTAAACTTCCCCAATTTTAAAACAAAGAAACTCTTTGAAGTGTCAAGTAGTCGGCATATAAAATTGAGTTATAGAACATTTATTACATTAAAAAAAATAAATAAAGTCGGGCAGGCGATTCTTGTTCTAAATATTTTTCGAATTATATTTAAAAACCACCGAGAAAATTATTACTTCTTATTAAAACTTTTTTCGATCATACTTTTGTTTCTCTTACAATGTATATTATCACCACATGGTGCTTTTGGCATTGCTAGCTAAGGTCTTCGACAGCTCTGCATAGTTTTTTTTTGCAAAATTATCTGAAAAACTGTTGTTTTTTTATCGTATCTGAATAATAAAGAGTCTATGAACTCTAGAGCTGTCAAAAATTCTGAACATTTGATCGATGGTAGGCAAGCAAGTCTGATCGTTTATTTTGTGTTTCATTTTCAAAATGATTGAGATACTTTTATCAGCTGTATTTGTTTTTTATTTGTCATAAAATATTATTATCTATTTGTCAAAAAAGATTCAATGGCTTTATCAGAGTATACAAAAATATTTTTGTTCTATTTTTTTAAGTTGATGGATGTTCGTTATAATATTTTGAATTCCTTTTCAGAGAACATTAAATAATAAATATAGTGTAACCATCATTGATTAAATTTGTGATAAACGTCAACAACGAGAAGTCAACATTATAAGCTTTGGTTACGTTGTTTATGGGTGCGAATCTCAGTACGGAGAGTTTTAAAGATTGATTTGTTTGCGAATGTATTAAATGTGAAAACAATACCTTTTCAATCTTCAAAACAGAGAGACTATTTACATCTATACAAAAGCAGTATCAAAACATAGTAATAAAAGAGAAAGTGACATTGTTATTCTATCATTCACGTAGTTAATGAAGGTAGTTGAATTTTTGTAATTTATTGAAATCAGAAATAGAAGGTTTCATAAATTGATTGCAAATAATTCATGAACATGCAAACAGATGTTCATACTTCAAAAGGGACATACGTACTGCTAAAATCTGTTAATGAATATCAAAATTAAAATCAGTCAGTTTTAATTAAAATACTGCAAATGGAAAATTAATCACAACTAAATGAGTTCAACTATTCTTACTAATTAAACTTTGTTGTATTTAAAATAAAGAACGCATTGTTTTATAAAAATAAATAGAAATCATAGTATTATTTTGAAATATCTGTATTTAATTGATTCGTTTTATTTTACAGTACAAAATAATTGCTACCATAATATTTTGCATTGTAAAACAGACATTAAATATTTGATTTATTAACAGGTTCTTGGCTGAGAAATAAATTCTACTGTTATATTTTATTAAAACTTGGTGATAGAATTTTAATTAAGCACCTAACTTCCTTTGGAATAAGACAGCTTCAGGCGAAAGGGAAGTAACTATTGTATCATAAATTAAATTCCTGTTAAAATGTCGATTAGTGGTCTTTGGAAAAACGTTCTAAATCACATTTTTTGTTTTAATTAATTGCACAATTTCATTATATTTTGTTTTAATTTAAAAACTTGAATACTTCATAGAATATTGAATACTGTTTTTTTAAATGAGTTTATTATTGTGGCATATCGTTTTACATGACCTTAGTCAAAACACTGAAGTTGTAAATAATATATCATCTTATTTTATACACATTTTGCTCGATTGAAAAGAAAGTATGATTCCTAAATTTGTCCAAATATATATAATACTTTATTCATTCACGATTGATTTGGAAATACTATTTTTATTGTTTAGCTATCAATAAGAGTTGTATTTTTTTAGTTTAAATATTGTCATATTCAGGGACGGTGCAAAGTTATTTGGCGCCATAGGTAATGGTTATTGGCGCGCCCCCTGTTTAACGTATCGTCTATTTTTTCGAAATAATAAAAAAAGCAATTCAAAATCATTACAAAAATATATTTTTTATATATTCTCAAGTCAACTTCTAGTGTGAAACATATGACGCATACTTTTTGAAGTGAACTGTTACTCAGCCGCTCAACCTCCCTTTTTCGAATCATACCTATAGAATACGATACACATTTACAACGAACAAATACAAACATCAAAATAAAATAAAATGTACTATTATTTATTATTATTAGAGAATGTAAAATTATTTTAAATACTCCATTATCCGCTCGTAATGGTTTTATGCCCTAGGCGGTTGCTTATTTTGCCTGTATGGTGGCGCCGGCCCTGGTCATATTATTGAATTTGATTTGCGAGGCTTATACGAATATTAATTTTAAACTCTTATGTGTATCAGATCAGTATTGACACATCTACATTCTAATGTTATAATTATCTATGTAAAATAAAATATCGATGGTTTTTATCATAAAAGTTGAAATTTTTCATTTGCTGTTTACTTCAGAATTATCATTTTGTTACTTACCAACTTCTGTAACAACAGTGACGATATAAGCTTTTATACGTTTGTAAATTTTATACTTTTATATGTTTCAAGAGATGGGTGTACAAAAAAGTTTTAGCCAATTTATTGATATATTAAGACAGCCAAATAAATATTACAAACGTTTCATACGTCGTTATTTGAGAGCAGGCTCATTGAAAATTATTGTTTCGAGAAATTGTATAGAGTCTTTTGTTTTGGCGCCGATCCAAAAATGACAGGCAGCATTTTTGATGTCTGCCTTTTTAACTAACGAATTTATTTACTTTATCAAATTGTCTCTCAGATGAATTCATAATCTCTCCAAATGAATAGAAATTCTGAATAACAATTTTATGTAATAAATTTTACTTCCAGTTATTCTGTCAAGGCTGGTTGTATTTCCTTTAACGATGTCTTACTCCAAAATGTATATTATAATTGTGTATGCTTTAAGGCATTCATAATTATTATAATTTAAATTATTTCGCTGTAATTCCGCTAATCTGTGTTTGAAGATTATTCTTACCAGAAAAGGAAGCAATCATAGAACAGAACATTTCTTAAGAGGATTATTTTGTCTATAAGCTTTTTATACTACCTATACAAAATAGGTAGTATAAAAAGCCTATGTGTACGCTTTACATTGAGTCGATCGTTGAAAAATAAACATCACAAAATTAATGAAGGCATCAACGCATGATTTACGGTAAAAAAATAAATTGATCTTTTTGAAAATGTAAATTATTTTTTATCTTCTATGAACTAAATGAGGAGAATTTGACCTACTTCTATAAAAAATTGTGTCATTTTTTTTACGAGAACTGGTTGTAAGTTTTTCACAGAACCTTTATCTACAAAGGGAGTAAGAACGGTAGAGCTGAAGCATTATAAGCAGTTGGTAAAAACAAATTTGCCATTTTTTTTGTCGAGAACTGGTTGTAAGTCTTTCACTAAACCTTTCTCTTTAAAAATAGTGGAATAATGAGTAGTTAGTAAATCAGCTTATCTACTTCGAATTTTCAAGATCGATTAAGGAGAGTAAATCCCAAGAGTTTATTCAATAAGCTGTTCATTGATAGAAAAAAACTATGCCTAAATGTTAGCATTTTCAAAAGTATTAACCACTTGGTTACAAGACGGACAATTGCTACTTGCACGAAAATATAGCCAGTGAAAAATACATTTTTTTAATACTTTTTCACTTTTCAATAATTTTATTAATTCATTTGTTATAAAGTAATCATGTCTTAAAAATCATTGTCGTTTATTTGTGTTGATGAAATTTAGTGCTTTAGATTTTAAACTTTGGAGAAAATATTCTTTGAACTTGAAAAGTTCGCAGACGTCAACAAACTTTCTCAAAACGGATAACTAGTCTAAACTAGCAATGTCTCAAACGAAACTTTATCATCACATACAAATATTACGACAAACAACGACTATTTCTGAGAATAAAAGTTTACGGCTTCTGTTGGCTACAGATGGATTTTATTGGTTTTGAACGATATTTAATACAATTCGATAAAGTACAAAACTTAGTTTAAAACCGTTTACATGATTTGAAATACAAATTGAAATTTACAAATTAAGTTTGTACATATTTCATTGTGCTTTTTTCTGTGAGAAGTTTTACTCGCAAGCGTTGTTTTTGTAAGTATTTATTTTGGTCATATATTGTCACTGTAATGGAAAAAGTTGGTAAGTAATATATTTATAGTTCTAAATAAACGATAATTGATTGTGTTGCTTCAAAAATAAAACATTTAGCATTGAAATGTTATGTTACATAGGTAATGATCGGATTAAAATATATATGCAATTAAGCCGATTTGATAAAAATTGCCAATAATTACGTCCAAAGTGAAGAAGCGACGATGGACCTGGCTTGGGAATGTGCTGTGGATGCTTCAAAAAAGCCTGAATTCTGCTTGTTTATTCTATCAACCGGATAGATTCCGCCGTCGTGGAACGCCACTGATGACCATCTATATTCTATAGGATGTACTCGGCATAGCTACTGGATGCTGGAATGACATGGGAGGAAGCAAGAAGACTCTCGGGGGACAGAGAATCTTGGGGAAACCGTGTGGTAGCTATATGCTTCGACTAGAGAACAGGTAAGGAAAATAAAATAAAATAAATTAACAGTGACAATTGCCTCCTTCTAAATCAGTAAAATTATTAAAAATCGATATATAAAAAGCAGTTTTTGCTAAGCTGGTAAAACTGCTGGTAAAATAAGTTCAATTGTGTGTGTACATGTACGGATATAGTATGGAGGAAGCATATGGAATGTGATTTGCAAAATAATGCATATGGAATTCCCGTGAACTTCTTATCTCTGTAGTGATCGCGCCCTTCCGTCTGCAAACGACGGTACAAACGGTAAAATCTTTATCGATGAAGGAGACTGGAAGAACCTTGGTGCGTCCTGGTACTTGAAGCTCCATAAATTTGATATCCAAAAAAAAAAAAATTCAATAAATGAGTTATTTCAAACAAAGAATTGATAATTTTTCCATTTCTGTCAACTTTGTCATTTACCAACTTCGGCCAGTATAGTGTATATACGAACATATCCTTTTATTTTAATTTCTTAAAACATGATTAAAAGTCTCAATTCAATATGAGTAATTGTTCAAGAAAGAGAACACCCGGAAGGAAACCGCTGAAGTGAAGTAATGGCGCCATTAATCTCGCAAAAACCAATAATCTTGATAACCATGAAGAATTGTGGACACTGCGTTTGCAATAATGACTGTCTTGAAAAGTTTTAACTTTTCAAATTAATCTGCCAACGATATATTACTTATAATCAATTTTTTTTATAATAACGAATACTGATTTTGCAGATTGTATGGAATTGAAATTAACACCTAAATCCATGATTTTATACTTTTAAATAAAAAAAATATTTTCATATACAACAGGTGGGCGTGATAAAAAAATTCGATAGTTTTTTAAAATACATTTTTACCCAAAAAAATCTTGTACTACCTAAAAATTACCTCGGCATTACAGGCATAAAACATAATATTTAATAATTTTATAAAAAGGCAACATTAGAAATTAGAATATAAAATACACAATTAAGCTACTTAATGCTATAATGATGAACCATGTTTTTTTTTTGAAAATTGAAATAAAAAAACGGTTGAAAATCGATGGCCGCCAAAAAACTAGCTTGCTTTGTTAAAATGGAGATTATAATGGCTAAGCACGTGTAGACGATTTCATTTGAATCAATATGAAAAGTAAGTATGTATTTTGACATTGGGTATAAGAATAAAAGGTAAAATCTACTACTGTTTTGCGAAAAAACCAAGACAAATGTTTGTACTTTTCTTAGTCATATATGTATTTAAGAGCCAAGAAATTATTAAGTAAAAAACTCACTTTTTTGTACTTATTACACAATTATTTACTAAAATGAGAACCAGCTCCGCAAATCACGAGAATTTTTAACAGATAATATATATATAGAGCCAATAAATGTACTTCTGTTAGATCATATTTAATAAGTTGGAAATTGTTTGCGTATATTTGTATAAGAATGATAAAAAAGCCATCCCTTCCCCAGAACATTGCGAATAGGTTTGAAGTTATGCCAACTGCTTATTAGCGTATTGGCAGCGCACCACTAAGACATAGCATCTAAATCATTTTCGTAATGGCTGCAGGCTTAGCAAAATTAACAATTGTACAACACGTAATATTAGATAAATGTTATTAAATTAGATATATATAGGGGGTGATATCATCTTGCGATCCTTTGGGAACTGTAATAAACAGTCATTTTAACGACCTTTATTTTCGTGCTGTTATTTAATAATTTCAAAATAACCAATTATAAATATATATTAGTACAAATATGGTATTTATTCTTTTTAGTGGACTGTCATTTAAAAATTTTGTTTTAAAAAGAGTTGTGCATATATAATATTTCATATCTAGCTGATAGATTGTCTTAACAAAATTTAACTGCAGAAAACGGTTTGTATAAAATGAATAATAAATGTAAACTTAGAAAGACGTTGTTTTTTACTTACTGACGTTCAAGCTAAGGGAGTATTTTCATCAAATCTGTTAACAAGTTGAGGAAGATTTATCGCTGGAAAAAATACGAGCATCTTAGGTGAAGTTGTGAAATTTCCGTTTTCCTGTTTCATTTTGGATATTACTTGCAGCCGTTATACGTAATATATACACATATCAATTTAAATTTAAACATTAATTTGTTTTTCTCTAATTTTAATAAACAACATATTATATTGATGAAGGGTGTTTGTGGCATCTGCAATATTACATTTCTTGCTAGCCCATTCATAATGCAGTGCTCTCCTGTTGACAGGGCCGGAGCTACCATACAGACGAAATAGGCAATCGCCTAGGGCGCAAATCATTAAGGGGCGCATAAATTGAGTAATCAAATTATTTTTTATATTCTAATAACAAATAATAGTTTATATATGTATCTGTTCGTCATAATTGTGTATCGTTTTCTATATACTTCGAAAAAGGTAGGTAGAGCGACTGACTAACAAAAAGTTCTCGTAAAAAACTTCTTTTGAGATACCTCCATTAGGAGGCCATATGATTCATATTGAGAGCGAACATGCATATAAAAAAAATATTCCACTTTGTCAAAAAGGGGGCGCGCCAATAACCGTTGTCTAGGGCGCCAAATAACCTCGCGCCGGTACTGCCTGTTGACATCTTTCTGTTTTCAATTATGTGGACATACACTAACTCAAATTATAAAAAAAACAGCGATTTGCTTAAATGGCTTACATCAAAAAGTTATTTAATATTATTAACATCAAGTCCAGTAGAATTTATTTTGGACGGTCTGAAATACTCGACACATGATTGTGTTAAGTATTTCAAGCCGTTCAAAATAGTTGTTATACACATGAGAAAGGAAACGCAATTGTTTGTACTTATAATCTTCGTAGAGAATAATGAATGAAAAAGATAGAGATAGGACAGGAATAGTGGTTAGCAAATCGCTCTTGCAATGTCTCATTATTTAAGAATTGGAAAGGTAGGAGGAAATTTTCGGACATCACAAACATTCATGTCTGCACAGAAATTCATAAATCAATTTATAAGTGTTTACTGAGATTCAAACAGGTGAATCTGTCACTGAAACCAACGTCGTCAAACATTACTTACTTTCCTTTTTTTAGCTCATCTAAAACAATTTTGAATTTTTTTCTTATTTATAGATTTTTTACGCAATGAGTAAATTTGCATTGCACTGAAAGCTAACATGATAAAAATGCCTACTGATTTTATGTGAAATGTTGGCGATATTTCCTTATCTAAGTTTATTCGTCTCATAAATTTGGCACGCGACCCTAAATTACAACACCTTTCCGCACAAATCACCACCATTTTTTACGCAAGATTTTCTTTTTAAAAGAAGCATTCCACGATGTTATCAATCGGCGATTTTATTATTTTCCAATAAAAAGTTGAACGGATTCCTAACAATGTAAGTAGTAACTACTCTCCAACAAAGTGATCGAAATTTGGTCGAGCAAGCGTAATGTAATGAAATAGTCTCGGAAGAAACTGTAATCAACAAAAGGTGATCTAATAATTTATCATGTCAGGTTTGTAGTCGAACAGTCAACGGACGTACTTGAGCATTCGTATTTTTCATTTGCAATATCCACTGATTCAATTTCCCGAATAAATACATTTTAATTATTATTTTATAATCGATTTTATGTTCAAATGCATAGACTAATTGCACTTCTAGTTTTAGACTTTGAGTTAACCGTACGGCTACGGGTACAGTAAATGACTGCAAAAAGATGTTCTAATAAAAATGAAAATAAATTAAAGTTTTTTTAAGTTGTTGCAGAGAGATCTACAATTATGGTTTTAGTGATTCTATTGATGTTTATCACAACACAAACAATGGAAAATTTGACACGATCTACCTTTCTTAGGAACCTTTTCATACACAATATAAAATAACTTAGATTATTCCACGTATTGTTCTACAAACTGTGACACGTGTTTCGCCTCTTTCAGAGGCATCCTCAGACTTTACTACTTTTGCAAATGCTTGCTTAAGTACGAATAATGCTTAAGTGCTTTTCATACACGATCATTTAAGTTTATACTCTTTGAATATACTTTTTAGTCGTTACTTAAAATATTTATAAATATAATAATTCAAATGGGAGAAAATCAAAGAATGCGTAAGTTGATCTAACCATAGATTACGCTTATAATTGGAAAATAACACACTTTTAAAAAATAAGTAAAATTGTATTTTATTTATATAGAGTAACTATGCCCTCAGCTTTTGAAAGCTTTCTCATTAAACCTTCTTGGCACTCAGCGAGCTTTTTAACCATATGCCTCAGATCTTTTAGAAATAGGCTTTGTCCTATCTGAGAAAATTTGCTAAATTTTTAATCTGCTTCTCGATTTTCTAAATAAAGTATTCTACATGCTCACATTTTTGCTATGCAACAATATGAAACTCAATTAATTAATTAAGTTAATTTTTTAAATTGTTCAATTTTAAAATGATATAAAATTATTTTAAGACACTTCAACTTAATAAGACTGAAGCTCGTTTTAAGCCAGTGGATCAACAGTGGTAGACTGGAGGATGCTCGGAAGGGCTCACGCAAGCCCTTTTTTAAATTTTACTATGGCCTGCAAGCCCGTTGTTAATTAAAAAAAAAAAACAATATTCTTAGATCAAATCAGTATATTACTGCAATTTTTTACATATATATTATCTACGACAGCTTCAGTATTCACAGTAGTACATTTGTTGACATTTAGATTGATAAGTTTACTGTAAATTTCATATTGCTAGATTTAATAAGTGTAATCGATAACTTATTTAAGTATTGCATATAATTGCATAGGCATATTAAAAAAATCACTACTTTCCCAGAACGTCGAAAATTGTTTTGAGACTAAGCGAGTCCTTTGTTAACGTGTTGCCAGCCCATCGCTCGTCAACCTATCTGATTCGCAAAAAGATGATATAAAACGTTTTTTTTATTAGCTAATTGTTATCTTTAAGTCGGTTCAAAATGATAGTGTAACAAATCAATCCGTAAATGTTGAATTCAATTAAAAAAAAACAGAGATTGCTTTTCAAAATTATTTAGCTACAATTTCTTGAGAAAAGTAATCTAGAAATGATAGAGAATTCTCGATAACAATCTCTAGTCGCAAGAGGTCAGTCGCCTTATTAGAATTGCGCTTTTATCGCATCGGTGGTGTTAACCTCGAGAATCGTGGTTTAAGCTTCGTGCCGTTTGTACCACAGAGTGAAAGGTACCAACTGTACTAATAGTAATAAATGACACATTTATTTAACAAATGGCTGTACAAATAACGGTTTGCCTCGCTTTCTATCGTTATACGTGTGTTCCAATAAAGTAAATAACAGTTTTGTTTGCATACGATATATATTTTCAATCATACGCCAAAAAAGGTTATGATAATATATTTGCAAACGCAAGGGTAAAATTATCAAAGCACATACAACGCGATAGAAGTAGTGAAAATCGTTTCATAAATTCATTTCAAGGATTCCGTTTATAATTGTGAGTTATATCGTAGTATATATTTAATACGTGCTTTTTAAAGATTTCCTGAATAAATAAACACGTTACTTTTTTATCACGTTGTGATGAAGGCCTATCTAGTAAATTTCAATGGAATCATTGAGATTGATTTCATAAATAAAATAACTTAAACAATTCAAAAAAAGGTCTTGCATCAAAGATTCACCGCACAGCTGTTACTAAAAAGACCCAAAAGCGCCTGACGTAAGGATATTAAAAGAAAAATTAAATCTTTTTTATTTTATTTCGCTACACTTTTTAGAACGGCTTATTTACTTTGAAAAAAGTCTTTATATTTGTTCGACTGACTAGGTCTTATGTGTTTTTGCCAGAAGCTTTTTAAATTTACATCTGTGTGCGAAAAAAGAAAAGCTAAGTTCTTAATCGGTGCTTTTAATGTAAGCCAAAATAAGAATTGCATTTATATGAACTTAGGATGTAAAATGTGATGTTTCAAAGAGAAATTTACTGATTCGGAAACGTTGGTTTGACCGATCCTTTTATTCATATTATGGCATATTCAACTTATTTTAATTTTTTACGACTTTCTTTCCATTCATACACATATGTATCATGTAAACCCTAAAGATCTTTTCAAGTAAATACACAAATCAATCGATACAAATGCTAGATTTTCGAAGGGGTTTTTACACACTGCTTTGATATAATCATTTTACTTCTGATAGCAGTTATTCTATGATTGCAAATTAATCTGAATTAATTGATGAAACACAAATCATGTAGATATTATCGTAAAACATTAAAAAACTATCTTCAAACGGAAACATAAATCCTTTAGTCATTCTTTTGTACACCTATAAACGTTTTTTGAGATGAAAAAACCCCTTATCTCGATTTATTTTTCAAACAGTTCGACGCAATTCC
This sequence comes from Himalopsyche anomala, assembly GCA_031772345.1. Lineage (NCBI taxonomy): Eukaryota > Metazoa > Arthropoda > Insecta > Trichoptera > Rhyacophilidae > Himalopsyche > Himalopsyche anomala. The sequence continues at coordinate 5,372,832 of CM062831.1, forward strand.
AAAAGATAAGAATATGAGAAAGAAGATTCGAAAAACATTACAATGTTGTGAATTTCGTTCACAGCGGAGCTCGAAAAGTAATCTACATTCAATTACAAACAACCTACAGTTTATCAATAATGGCATAGGAATTAGGTTCAATATTGAATTGGAAAATGATTATTATATCAATTTTACAAATTGAAAGTATTAGATACTATTTAATAATAACTTAAAGCAGCAACAGCCATTATATATTTTTTTCCAATTGACTTATAAATCAGTTCTTCCATGCTCTATCCCACGGTTTCTCAACGGTGGGCCATGTGGCCCCCCGTCTTCCAAGGGGGCCACAGAGATTTATTTTTGTTTTGGGGAGCCACAACACAGTTCAGGGGGGCCACGGGCAAATTGAGGATTTCAAATTCCTCGGTGAGCTAAAAAAAAAATAAGCTCTTCTTGGAGATATTCTGGGAAAAAGTATACCAGATCAGAGATTTCAAATTCCTCGGTGAGCTAAAAAAAAAAATGTATGGGGGCCACAGAAAAATAAAGACACTCAAAGGGGGCCACGCTCCCAAAAAGGTTGAGAAACACTGCTCTAACCGACTAACGCAAGCTTATTACTAACATTTATAAAAGAACGATTACTTCAAATTCACATTTTTATTCAAGAAAGTAAGTATTAGAATATGAGGTATTTCGAATTTGGTTAAATTCACCGTGCTAAAAGACATATGCGTTTTTAATGATTTAAGTCTTTTTATCTATGAAATTCACTAACTTTTCCTGTTCTAAGCTCAAGAAATGCGACCCCAATACCCACATTTTCATAAATATCTATTTTAATATGGGTGAAACAATGTTTATAATTAAGGTATTTTTATATTATAGTTTTTCGGACTTTTTGTAGAAGAAAAAAAATATTCGATCGCTAGTTCCGTCTCTATTAAATAAAACAGAAAAGAAAAATTAAAAAAGAAGAAGCCACTGGGGTCCCTAAACGATTCCCCATCGGAAGAGATGTATTTTTCTAGTCTCCGAGCAGCGAGTGTTAATCAGAGTGGGTGAAAACTGAGAATTAAAATTATAAAAAATCGGAATAATTTTAGTATACGTAACAAAGAAAAACTAAAGTAAAGATTCACCTAAAAATGTAAAATAATTAATATTTATTGTAGGGTTGATGACGGTGCGGCCAGAACGGATCATTGAATTTTCCGATTTGGCCGCTGCAAAATAAGTTTGTTCATCACTGCTCTAACGTTTAATCGGAGCGTAAATAGCAACGACTTCTACAATAAAATAATTTCTCATGTACTACTATCATTCAAATTTACATAATATTATTTCGAGCAATTGACTCGTAAGCCGTTTTCGTATGACGCTAACTGTTCTGGTAATAGTACTGTTACTATTTCCTGTTTGCGAGCGAAGATAATATAACAATGTCACTATTAAGTAATTTTGGAGATGTTCACAAACAATTTTTCTAAATCAATAAGTATTTTTAACATAACAAATGAAGCACTTCTATTAGTCACAGTTAAAGTGTAAAATCTCGATCATGTATAAATTCATTGACTAGCAGTTTTATTAAAAGCTTACATTATTTAAATTAAAATTCAATTTTGCTAGTCAATGTACTTAGATCTACTAAATGTAATAAACACACTGACGTGTTCTAGAAATAGTAGAAATTACGCTACGACTTAGGTTAGGTTGGATTTGTTAAATAAAAAGAGAATAAAAATGAGAACAAGATGTTGAAATTTTTGAGGTTATGTGAAATGTCAGATGACAGTAAAATACTACAACTGCTCGATTGAGCGCGCACATCAGTGGAGAGTAGCTGGCAACACTATTAGTGCACGCGTGATTATTTTTAAGTTTGTGAATAATTTAACTAGGTCTGTGTGATAATGCAGTGTTTATTTGTTCTCTCATGTAAACTGTAATAAGCTTAAATGGAAAATGTATAAATTGAATTGTTAATTTATACATCAACTAAGTGCGTAGTTTAAATGTAACGTACCTGTTCATACATATCGACTGTGGAAAGGAAAAAGAAGGTAACCCATACAAAAACGTTTTTTGATGATTTTAGGCTAAAAGCAAATTATGAAATATATACAACTCTGACGTCCACGGTGACTGATAAACTGCCTTTTTATTGACAAAACTTAATATTAATTTAATAAATTGTTCAAGAAAAAATATTTTTTAAGTTTTTTTTCTTGGTTGCAATTTTCAAAGACTTTTCTTTTTTCAAACATAAAAGCTAAAATTAGATACTAATTCGGCATTTTCAGCTTTCATAATTTTGATAGAACGTGTGTCAAGTTCAACATTATGATTATCGAAAAAAAGCTGTTTTGGAAAAACTGAGAGTTACATACTTTTTCCTTTCCACTGTCGATATTAAAGATTTACAATGATTAGCAAGTTACTAGAAACCGTACGAGAATATATTTTATCATGATGACTTTTTACGTTTTACCACCGCTGATAAACAGTTAAAAATAATTAAGTAACATAGAGAATAAAGAACACTTATAAACGATAAAATATTAGTCTGAGAAAACGAAATACAATCTTAATTTCTGGAACCGTTCCAGGTTACACAGCAGCCGTAATATTTTTTTGTCTATGGCTTCCCCCCGCGAGAAAAGTTTTCTTATTAAAAAAATATTACGTTTCAGCATGAGAGATAATATAAATGTTACGAAAATATCAATTGTGATCGAAAGATATATTTTTTAGAAAAGTTGACTGTGTCTCACAATGTATTACGATTCGGAGCATATTTATTGGATCTCATTAGGAGTTTATTTTTACAAAAACTGGTTTTAATACAGTCAATAAACCCAGGGTATAAATCCAAGAAAGTGCAGATAAAAGGATATGGCAAGGAAAGGACAATAATTTAGCTTATCATTTTCTTTACTTTCCTTTAAAGTGCCAGATAAACGGAGAGTGCGATATAATAAGAAAATTTCGGATATTCATTTCGCCATTGAAACATTCATGAATTAAATTTTTTGTTAAAAGGACTGTTTCTAAGAGTGAGTTGTAAAATTATGGGAGAGTTGTTGTACTCGGTGCACTTTTAAAAAAAAAGATTCTGGAACTCGCTACTTGTCTAGTTATTTTCTAATCCTTACCCGTTCCTAATGTGAAGCATATAGTTTGTTAACAGAGATATGTCAACAAAAGTTTTTTTTACGAGAACTTGTTGTTACTCAGTTGCTCAACCTTTCTTTTGTTTGAATTTATTTTCGAAAGAATAAGCAGTGTTAAGTCATTTATTGAATCACGTAATTTGCAACAAAAAAAAATTAAACACAAATAAAACCTTAGCCTGCTAAGGGAATCTTATTACAGCTGGCCGGCCAAATAAAAAAGAAGAAACACTACAGCACGGATTCCCAACCTGGGGGTCGCGAAAGGTTTTCTGAAATGTCGCCAATTTTTTTCGATTTTGGATTTGAACAACAAAAAGAGGTTCGGAGACAATCTGGTGAAAAAGTATAGCAAATCGAGGATTTCAAATTCCTGAAAAAATGCTCTGGTTTTAAACTGGCACTTGGTCAGTGTTGCTTGATCATCACTCGATCAAGTATACTTCATTATCACATGTTTAATGATGATTTAAAATAAATTAATAACATTAAGTTATTTATTTTACTTTCATTTGTCTTTATAAAAGAGAATTTGCAAGGCATTTGCAAAACAGGGGTTTAACAGGTAAAAACTATACGATGTTTCCATGTAAGAAAAGCAATGAGGTATGCGTTGGTCGTATTTTTACTCAACATAGGCAGTGAATAAAGTCGATGAAAAGAAGAAGCATGGCATGAAAAGATTTTAATTAGGTTAAAAGAACAAAAAGTATATTTTCCTGCATCTCACCATTCACTCCATAATCACATCTGTTTCAAAATTAAAAGTTGTTTTATTAGTATCATTAGCTATCATTACTGCTTATTTTAATCTTATTACTTTATTAAATGTAGTTATACCAATTCTATTTAATTAACTATTATAATATCTATATATTTTGAATTATTATTTATTGTTGCCTATCATATTGTTTGACTTTACCAGAAACACAGAGATAAAGGAACGGACTAAACAGCCGTCAATTAAGTTCAAATAAAAAAGCGACGATGGAACTGGCTTGGACATGTGCTGAGGATGCCACAAGAAAGCCTGAATTCTGGTTGTCTCTTCTACCAACCGGATGGATTCCGCCGTCGTGGAAGGCCACTGATGACCATTTATAAGATGTATTCGACGGCGCTACGGGACGCTGGAATGACATGGGAGGAAGCAAGGAGACTGGCAAGGGACAGAGAATCTTGGAGGAATTACGTGGTGGCCATATACTCCGACTAGGGAGCGGATATGGGCACAAAAAAATCAAATTGCTATAAAAATGTATATTTAGGAAATATCATCTTCGGTGTGATGCAGAAAGGAAAAAAATAAGTTTATCAAATAAAAAAAAAATGTTTTAAAAAAACACTGGTCCAACGATAATAGTCTGTTTCCGTGCAACCAAATAGAAAATTCGACCACTCAATAACATAGCCTGATTTCATATTTTGCAGTGTTTTTTTTACTTAAAAATAACAACATCCTGTCGAAGATATTTTTTTTTTGATAAAATGTGTTGTATGTGTTGCGAAGAAGATTTCCCAGATGGTTATGAAGCCCCGTAAGTATTCCAGTCGTGCAACACTTTCAAGAAAAGAAATATGTTACACGCTCTAGCTAGGAAAGCATTTCGCAGTGTACCCAATCGCCCCAAGACACCGCAGAAAATAAATTACCTTGCTTTATATATCACTGCTCACCCTATTTTTAGCACATTTGATTTTGTTTTTATTTTAATTACCAACTAGTTAGCGGTGCTTAGTGTAATTTCAATATCAGCTGTTGTTAACTTTTAAGGTGTTCACTGTCAATACTTGATGGAATGGCATTATAATAAAAATAATAAAATATTTTTAGTACTTTTTCCACTTAAAATTTATTTGATCAGGACCGGTTTCGCTCCTCGCGAGCATTATCAACTGATAAGAAAAATAAATTAAACAGTGCTATTTATACAAGTTAAATTGAAATAAAAAGGTGTCAGCAACTACTAACAATGAAAAAGAATTTACAAATTACATTATAATTACACAATTAAAATGCTTAACACCTATAACATACAATTAAAAAATCATCAATAAATATAAGTGGCAAATGATATCAATTATAAACACAGTTAAAATTTGGGAAAATTTTTAAACAAAATGAATCTCTACATTATTTACTTTAGTAGTACTTATCAGCTATTGTATATCACTTTTAGAGTATTCACTGTCAATACTTGGTGGAAAGGCATTATATTATTACTTTCGATGGATTCGGCGGTAACTTTGTGAAACTTCATTTTAATATACAAAAAAATAACTTCTCGCCTCTTCCGAAGATGCCTCTGAAAAAGGCGAAACACAGTTTGTAGTACAATACGTGGAGTAATCTAAGTTATTTTATTTTATAGCATTACTATTATATTATGTTGCCGACTGTGTGGCCGAGTGGTCAGCGTTGTTGGCTTCGGTTACGGAGGGCACGGGCTTAAATCCCGGTACGGACAATTTTATAAATTGATTTTTCAATCGATTTATGAATTTTTGTTGGAAGGCATGGATGTATGTGATGTTTTAAATTCCTTCCTCCCACCCATCCTATCCTATGAACGGGGCGTATCGAGAGCAATTAGCTTACCACTAGTCCGGTCCTGGCTCTATCCTTCTATCCCTACTCTCTTTGGAAAAAGAGAGGTTGAGCAACTGAGTAACAAGCAGTTCTCGTAGAAACACTTCTGTTGAGATAAACTTCATTAGGAGTCCATATGCTCCACATTAGGAGCAGACATGGTTAAAAAAATATATATTTGACATTACAGCTTTTGCCAATGCGTCAAGTATTTTGAAATTGAAAGATCATACAAGATATAATACTCGATGAGAATTTTTGTAAGTCTGAAACTTGCTACTTGACAAGATTTTTCTAATCCTTTCCCGTTCCTAATGTAAAGCATATAGTTTGTTAACAGAGATATGTCGACAAAGTTTTTTTTACAAGAACTTTTCGTTACTAAATTGCTCAACCCTTCTTTTGTTTGAATTCATTTTCGAAAGAATAAGCAGTGTTAAGTCATTTATTGAATCACGTAAATTGCAACAAAAAGAAAAATTAAACCCAAATAAAACCTTAGTCTGCTTATGGAATCTTATTACAGCTGGCTGGCCAAATAAAAAATAGGAAACACTACAGCAAGGGTTCCTAACCTGGGGGTCGCCAACTTTTTTTGATTTTGGATTTGAACAACAAAAAAAGTTTCGGAAACAATCTGGGGAAAAAGTATGCAAATGGAGGATTTCAAATTCCTCGCTGAGGTAAAAAAAAAAAGGAGCTTCGGAGATATCTAGGGAAAAGGTATACCAAATCGAAGATTTCGAATTCCTCGGTGAGTTAAAAAAAATTAAAAGAGTATACCATAAATATGTTGCGGCCCACAGAGAAGCATATATTGGAATGCGGCCCGGAGGAAAAAAAGGTTGAGTATGACTGAACTAGAGCAAAAAGGAGAAGCTCTCAATAAAGCATAGCATACACAATCAATCTTTTATATTCTTCTAGTATATTTCAAATATGTACTACTCGAAATTAAATATTTAAGAGACGGAAAACAAATTTAAAAAAAACTCCGTAAAACAAACATGATAATACATAGGCATAGACTTTACGATGTGTGATGCTTTTAGCCGCAAATGCTACCACAAATCAAATATTCAAAAGTATTATTTCATAGAGCAGAGTTTTATTTGATGTATGCTATGTGTATGCCACTCGGAGGGCCTGTGAATATTGTGATACTGTAACAGTGTAACGTATACATTGTTGGTGATTTTTACGAGCTTACGATATTAATATGTAAAACCGATTCTTTCATCTCCAGAGACAGGTTTTACTATCATTACTTTTTTAAATAAAGTCATAAAACGCAACAACAGATTTTCATACATTAAATACTGAAAAATCACAAAGCTGTAAAGAAGTACATAATACGAACAAGTATTAGTATTAAGTCATTTAAATGACAAAAGCTAGCTGGGTCGTTTCGATCCATGCCCTTTGGCAAATGAGACACTATTTAGCGTTAAACTATAGTTATTAAAAAATATATAAACTCTAAATCTGACGAATCATGGCACCTGACAACCACTCAAAAAAACCGCATACTGAGCTTCGAGAATATTTGCTTTTGTCGGATAATAGTAGTGAAATCGTTTGGTTTTATGAGACATTTAGAGATGAGTAAACATAATAAATAGCGCCCCGTCACGTCAGTGGTCAAGCATAGACGTTGGAATTGGCTGGGTCAGGTGCTGCTGATACTTCCGAAGACCCTTAATCCTACCTGTCTCTTCTTTAGACCGGTGAGTGTCTTGGACGAACGTCGGGTATTATCCATATGATGTACTCGGTGGAACGGAGGAATGCTGAAAGAAGCAAACCAATTGGCGGGAGACAGGAAAACATGGAGGTGTCGCGTGGCGATCATATGTCCCACATAGGGACTGGATATGGTCAAAAGTTAAAAAAAATAAGTCAATTGTGTTTGATGAAACTATTGATCACACAACATGTTTGAAACAATTATTTTTTTAATAATTCTTCCGTTTGCCATAACGTAATCAATTATCAAATGTGTGCCGTGGTTAAAAACAACTTACATATTTTCTAAGTCTTTTAACTCTCGCGGCTCTGAGACTAGAAAAATACTTCTCGGCCGATGGGGGTCTTTTAGGGACCCCAGTGGTTTCCTCATTATTGGCCTTATTCTTATGAATTTCAAAAAAATAGGGCTTTGAATACCTCTCTGCATCATTCCTCATACATTTTTTTATAAAAATCCGTGGTTTTTAAATAAATAATCATATTTTAAGTTGCGCGTAAAATATACGTCGTTCCACTGCAAATATCAATGTGCTACTGGCCCGCATGTGGCCCGCTTTGCTGAGCGGCGTTCAGCCTATTATCTTACGAACGATCGCTGATAAGCGGGCGCTTATCTCTTATCTTATCGTATTTATATAAACTACAAAAGGTCCAAAAAACTATGATATAAGAATACCTTAATTATAAACATTGTATCACCCATATTAAAATAGATATTTAAGAAAATGTGGGTATTGGGGTCGCATTTCTTGAGCTTAGAACCGGAAAAGTTAAATGGTTAATGAGTTTTCCTTGAATGCGAAACACTCCTTAAGCTTTATACATATGATATTTTTTCCATTCGCATTAAAAACATAGATTAATTATATCGATCTTTTTAACTTTTCTCCTCGTTAAAATGAATATAACGCTAACTATACCAATTAAGGAGAAAAACAATTTATTCTTGAATATATTACATACCTTAATATCACTAAGAGCACTATCAAAAAGAAGTCTAGTTGTCGTCTTTTAGTTATTTTAGTAATTCCTTCGGTAATGAAGTAAAAGTTTATTCGTTACACACTAACCTATTTTCGGGATGCTTGTTTCCGAGAAAATAAATAGAGCTTTTATGTGAATGACTTAGAAAGATATCAATATTCATGCTTAGCTTAACATTTAAACGAGATTCGAAATCAAGGTTTGGGAAATTCTTATTTACGTAAAAAACTAAAAAAATAAGCGCTTGAAAATTAGTATTTTATAACAAAACCACTTTCAATATTTAAAAAAAGCTTTCTAAATTAAATTGCTAGTTTTGTTGCGCTTTTCGTTGAATAAAATCACGAACCATAATTATAAGTTTGCCCCCACGGTGGTCAAGTGAAAAAAATACAAGAAAATATTTTTCGTCTGGCAAAGGAAGTGGCGGAAAAAATTGTCTTAGATGTAAGACTGTAAAAAGGCGAGTTTTAACGACCCTTTTGGTGCGTCTAGTACTGCTCTTGAGTAAAGCAATATTTTTTGACCTTTCCGAAGTGTTTTAGGGTTCCCTTTAATTTGAGGCCACTTTTATAAGGTGTTTTACGACTGAGAAACCAGATTTCATTCCTTTTCTATAGTAATGAATGTTACGCTATAGGAAATGATATCACTGTATTCCTAGGCTTTGAAACTTAGCTCAACTGAAAACCGAAAAAAACCGTTATTTTTGTAAATATGAAAACCAGAACTGAACCGAAAACAAATATTTTTTTATTTTTTTTTGAAAATTGGTACATTTTCAAACACTCGTCTTAAAATAATCTTTCTCCTCAACTATCCTAAATATGGGGCGTAGCAAGAGCGATTAGCCAACCACTAGTCCTGTCTAAGCCCTAGCCTTCTATTTTTATAAATTACAAATTATGAATAAGATTTCGTAAATTCTTTTCAATGCCAATTGCTTGTTACACCTTTTTATTTCAATTTGTTTTGTATAAATAACACTGCAAAACTATATTTATTACTAGTTGGTAATGCTCGCCATGAGCGAAACTGGTCCTGATATTGGTAAATAAAAGTAGAAATAAATACAAAGAAATAGTGTGTTTTTCTTCATACAATGCCTTTCCACCAAGTATTGACAGTGATTTTTTTCTACGAGAACTGTTACTCAGTCACTCAACTTCTTTTTTTCAAAAAGAGTAGTAGGGAAAGAAAGATATGGCCAGTACAGGAATAGTGGTTGACTAATCGATATCGCTACGCCCAGTTATTAAATAATCGGAAAGAGTGGGAAGAAAATTTTAGATATCACAAACACTCGTGCTTTCGAAAAGAAGTCGATAAATTAATCGAAAAAGTTCTAGTCGTACTAGGACTCGAACCAGTGAGATCCGGCACGGAAGCCCACAACGCTAACCGCTGCACCATAAGACCCTGCATTTAAATAGCTTAATACGGTTTTTAAAACATATCAGTTGAGTAAAACATTCCTTATTATTCTATTAAGTTAACATTTATCTGTAAAACATAAACAGTGACGTGCCTAAGCAGTGACCTACTATTGTTTCCAATACATAATCACATCTAAACCAAAACGCACTATATTTTTTTGAAATTTTTACAAAGCGTTAACAAAGTAATGAAATTACAAATAAATTTACTTTTTATTTTTTTACCAAATTTTATTGGGCTCTTATAGATTAATTAAACGTTAAAATAGTATCTGTCAAATAGAGAATTGTTAAAAATAAAAAAAGACACAAATCCATTAATCAATTGAAAAATATATTTATAAAACAACCCGTACTGCGATTCGAAACCATGGGCTCCGTAACCAAAGCTTACGACGTTCACCACACGACCACGGAACTAGAAGAACAACAAAAAAAACTATTTCCATGTCGCTATGTTTACTGTATGATACTTTAAATATTTGCAACTTCTACTGGTGTTAATTATAGTTTCACAGTTAAAAATAAGATTAAAAATAATTTTCATTAAAACCATCCTTGATGCAAAAAGTATGATGTGTTTTTATCCTTGTGCTATTTTCAAGCTTGTTTTTTTGAAACAACATCACTATAAACTTTTAAAAAGTTTTTCTCTGCGTCCCAACGGCCGAAGCTTTTATATTCTGCATTTTTTCCTGAAAGCATATTCCTACTTAATCTACATTACACTTTGTAGAACGATGTAAAAATGCGAAAAAGTTGCATTTAATGTGCAACTAAAACTTTGTATAAAATTGTCACACTCCGTAGTCTAGTTGGTAAGAGCTTTGCCTAGCAATCAAGCCGGTCTGGGTTTAAATCCCAGTTATGTAAATAAATATCGAATTTGTTGTTTTACAAAATTAATTTGAGGCCTACGACATGGGTGTTTGTGATATATCTTCCCTCCGGATTGATCGCAAGTAAGCTAATATTTCATTATTAAAAAAACTAAAATTTTTCGAATATTATGTTTTCGAATACAATGTTTATGAATTATTTTCATTCAAAAAAATAAAATACCCATTTGTACTAATTCTTATTCGGTTTCGCGTATTACGAGCATTATCAACTGATTAGAGAATACAATGTTAGTGTTATTTATACAAAACAAAATTAAATTAAAATGGTGTAACATATAATTAGTAATAAAAGTAATTTACATATAAAGGAATAGAAAATTAATTAGTTACACTAAATTGACTAATAATTAAAATATGTATTAAATCTAAAATATAATTATAAAACTCATCAAATTAATTAAGCCAAAGTGAAGACTAATTGTAAATTTGAAAATAATTAAATCTCGGAATTTTTTACAAAATATTTTGTTATCTTATGTAATTAAAATTAATAACTAAACAATTATTTAACTACTTACAGGTAATCGATTAATAATCATCAAATATAAGTAATAATTTGGAGCTTAAAACCTCAAAAAAATAGATGAACATCCACACGTTTATAAAATCATAGTTTTATATGTTAACGGTTTATTTTGCTTATCGATTATGCATTGTCAACTATCAAAAAGGCGAAAAGATTTACCTCTCAAAATTTATAACTAACGGGTCAATTATACTTTAAGCAAAATCAACGTTTCTATACAATGTTTTGGTTTAAGTATACTTTAGGATTCACCTGCATGGCACATACCACAATGTAATTTATCGTTTTTTTTCAGCAAGTTTAATTAAAACTGCCTTTATATACCGCTTGCACTTTGTAAAACTTTTATCTTAGAACATTAAGTTTAAACTTTACTACTGCTCGTAAATGACTTATGCACTGTCTAATAAGCTGTTCTCAGTAATTTAAATTATGTTACTTTTCAAATATCACATGTTAATTAGAAAAATAATCATTTTTTTTTATTGGAAAGGTAAAAACACTTTTCATGGAAGTAGTGCTGAGGCGAATGTGTCATATTTTTTCCTACCTTTATTTTCCTACTGAAACTATATGTGGTGTCCGCGAAGCGGACTCCTAGTTTCCTGACTAAAGTTATTGCTAGGGTGGGTACAGACTAAGTCTTTATATCCCTTTCCCGCATGTAAGCTAGCTACGTAATGACTTTCTAAAAGATTCTGTCAGCTGAAGGCTTTGTGTGGGGAAAACAGTTAAGAAAAAACCCCTTACGAGAATGATTGGCTTTGAATCATAAAAAGTTCAATTCTTACCAAGAATTGCTCGTAATGTTTACGTAAACTTGAAGAGTTTACTGTTCTTATTTTAGACATGCCCAGTCCCTAGCTGAATAAACGAGCCTGGCTCGTATTATCGAGTGCGTATACTCCCTTTCAAGAGTACACACGCTCGATCAAACATTAAAGATTATCTCTTAGGGCGATTAAATGAAGGCCGGCATTGCTGTCGGCCACTTTCTCGTCCGACTCCGCTGTGAAAGAATTTCCTGTAAGAGAAGGGGAAGTGGAGCATAATAAGGATTGTGACATCATCTTGACAAGTTTCTTAGAGACCTTAAGTTGGTTTTTAAAATTTGCGATTTTTGTAGCTCGGAGAGTTGGAGCGAGGTGAGGCCCCTGCTTCAGTCTCTCCTCAAAGCTGGCACGGTGGAGACGTAGGGTCTCTTGGATGTCTGGGCCTTTGTACCAGGCACGCAGGTATCGTGTACTGGCATTTTTCCTCAAGCCTGAGATTATACGCAGGCATTTGTTTTCGACCCTCTGTAGGAGAAGGAGTTTGCTGTCAGGAATGTCAACAGACCAGATAGGGGAGGCGTATAACATGGTCGGCTTAATGACCATATTGTATAATGCTTTTTTATTTGCCATGCTAAGGTAGCTTCTGGCGTTGAAAATTGGGTACAACGCACCGATTGCAACGTGTGCTTTGCGTCTAGCTTCTGCAATATGAGTAGACCAAGTGAGGGAACAGTCCAAGTATACCCCGAGGTATTTAACTGCTGGACTGAATGCGCAAGGAATACCACAGACGGTGATTTTCCCTTTAAAATTTTTGTTGGCTCGCTTTCGAGTGAAGAGGATCGCCTCTGTTTTTGCGCCGTTTACTTTAAGCCTCCAGCGACAAAAGAAGTCAGTCAGCTGGGCCGTACCAGCCTCAAGGCGACGTAACGCTACGTCTCGATCCTTGTGGGTGGATGTGATTGCTGTGTCATCTGCGTATAAAGCGACGGAGCAGTTCGTAGGGTGCGGGAGATCATAGATAAAATGGTTAAATAGCCTAGGTCCCAGGAGGCTACCCTGGGGTACCCCAGCAGAGGCTGTGCGGAGAGAAGATTTCTCTTTCTTTACCGCTGCGTAGAGAGTGCGGTCTTTCAAGTAATTTTGAATGATCTTTGAAATGTAGGTGGGAGTGTTTGTCACAACGAGCTTGTGGACAAGGCCGACGTTGTGAATGTGTCATAAATTTTGGCATTTTAGATATATGAAAGCAAAAACTAATTGGTTTTATTTGTAATATACGTTTTTTGTTTAATTAAAGCATAAATTATCAGTTTTTTGATATTTAAATTTGGTCATCACATAAAAAATCTACATAATGGTATTCTTAATGGAACCCAAATAGTATTTATCAAAAATAGTACTCAGAATAAAGTTATAAACGATAAGTATCACTTATAATAATAATTATCACTGTAATTTTTGACTATTCAGACACTACCAACTAGGTTTTCTAATCCCGGGATCCCATCAAATTCTGCCATCCTGTAATCCCGGGATTGGTATGGTCGCGATTTAGGGATTAAGAAATTTTTAGAATTTTGGATTTGGTAGAGCTAAAAAAAAAACGAACCATTTTGGACAAATCGGCAAATTCCTGAATTTTTTGAAATTGTAAATAAAATAATGAAAAATTCCGACACTAAAACTTTTCTCAAATTATACAAGATTTCTTGTTGAGTGCCCAATCCCGGGATTGGATACCCTACTACCAACTTGTTTAAGTCACTGACTAGTGAACACAGATCATTTTTTTATTGATTTGGCATTTACTTGGTAGAACTCCATTTTAATAGGGTAAAATATCACGGTATTTCAGTTCTACAGCTTTGTAGTTCTGACGATGGCGTAAGCCGAAATAGCTATCAACCTTTAACTTTTTAAAAAAACTGTAGAACTGAAATACCGTGATATTTTACCCTATTAACACAGATCATTTTTACTAATTTAGCCGTTTAGATAGTATTTTTTTTCTCAAATCAGCTTTACTTTACCAATTCAAATAATTTAGTAAAGTAAAATAAGCAGAGCAAATCTTCTCATCGATTTTTTTTTTATCAATCATCATACTATAATTATAAAAGGTAGAAAGTATGATTTATTGTGACTGTGACTAGTAGAAAATGGTTAAAATTTAAAGCTGTAACTGTCTTAGTTACTTCCTTGAGATGAAAAATAAATTTCTGGACTGTCACAAAAAAATCTGCTGGAAAATTAATGTACCCGTTTCCGTATTCCAAAACTGAAAAAAATAAATTCGAAGAGATTTTGTGGAAGATAAATTTTCTCGGAAGGTTCGCTTATCATCGGGAAATAATAAAATTATTTTGTTTGTGTAGAACACCGTGGCTTGAAAAATATTTTGTGTCATGTAACAGTTTTATATTTTTCTTTTCACGAAGAATTGTATTAAAAATAACTGATTATATTAAAGATAACTTCGTTTCCATGAGTACTCCAAGATCAATGTACTCACCGCCATTTACTAAGGTAACAATGTTAAACGTGTTACACATTTTTGACAGAAATGCCTGAGGGAAATCTCTTGAGACTTGGGTGCTTATTTTGCAGTACTTTGAACCTTGTTGGAGCAACATAAAACCATTTAACGCCAGCGCCAAGTATTAGTAATTTTTACTCCTACGCAAACTGTTTGAAAATCAAGCCAAAAAATATTTTTTAATAATCATAGTAGTGGATCTTAATTCGAATATTCGAGTAATCTTTTCATCATAATATTCGAGACAAAACATCTCGGAAACAATGACGCGAAGAAATAATTGCGCTGGGACTGACAAAAATGATGCCAACACTGCAATATGTAACTATGTAAATCAGTGGTCGGGACTACTTAAAAAATATTTTTTTACCATTTATTCATTTAAAAAATAACTTTTAGAAAATAATATACATATTTTAATATATAACATAACATATTTATATGTTTAAATACAAATCACACACATAAAATTGATATTGGTGGCTTCCTTAGTATTATTGAATAAGTAATTTGATAAAAAAAAATATTATCATAATTTCTTGGCGGGTAACTCAAAATGTCGAAGTGGGTAATTCAATTACCCGTTGGTAGTAGGTTGCCGACCACTGATTTAAATAAATATCGACCTTGGAAAGGAAAAAGGACGTAGCCCACAGTTTTTCAAAATATTTTTTTTTCAATAATCACAATGTATGAAACTTAATACACGTTCTATCAAAAGGATGTAAGCTGCAAATGTTGAATTAGTATCTAAATTAAGCTTTTAAGTTTGAAAAAAATGAGCTTCTGAAAATTGAAATCAAGAAAAACGTCTGAAAAAAAGGTTTTTCCTAAACATTTTTTAAAATTAATATTAGATTATGTCAATTAAACACCAGTTTAGAAGTCTCCGCGCACTTCAAGGCTGTGTATATTTCATAATTTGCATATGGCCGAAAATCATCAAAACACGTTTTTTGCGCTTCCTGTAAAATTTGCTATGTGTGGATTACGTCCTTTTTCCTTTCTAAAGTCGATATGTTAAACTGTTTGTGCCTCCCTTTGCAATGAGGCACGTCTCCCTGGTTGAAAATCACAGGATTAACGTATATAGAGCCTTCGGATCAGAGCAATTGAAAAAAAGAGTCGGTGTTGTCTGTTTTTTTACGACTCCGACTTGGACTCCACATGCTGCACACTGGTAACGGACATGGTTGAAAAAACATTTGTTTATAATTGATCTAAGAATTTGATAAAAGTAAAAAAGACTTTGTTTTATTTTTGCGAAGTAGACCCATTAAATCTTGGTAGTCTCCCTAGTTTACCCATGTTAAAGTCACTTACCCAACTTCATGTACGCGCAGATTTCTCTGGAACAATTAATCACATAATGCGTTGGATAGCTGTATTTTGGTTTACGTGTTTTGATCTTCCACTAAGTAGCTTCTGTGGAAGATTTTTCACAAATAATAATACTATTTTTACTTTTTTTTTATCAAACGAAGTTTTATTTTTATACATTGCTGTAAAAAAGTCCTTTCCAATGATATTTTTCAATTTATTAAATTGAATACTAGCTGTAAGCCCGTTGACCTCAACGGGGGAATTTTTGTAGCATTTTTAAGAAGTCAGAAAATTACAAACCTATTTATTGAATAAGCCAGAAATTCTAAAAATAAAATAAATATATCTCGGGGCATATATCGACAGCATGACCTGTTGTATTTAAATTGTAAATTATTTAATTTTTGGAATAATGTTGAGTTTGCTAACAATTATTTTTCCTATTAGCAGAAATATACCTCGTAAATTACCTAATTTTTGGAATAATGTTTAAGTTTGCTAACATTTTTTTTCGTAATGACAGAAATTTCGTAAAATATTAAATCTTTGGAATAATGTTCAAGTTTGGTAACAATCATTTTTCATAGTAGCATAAATCGACCTCGGCGCATATATCGACAGCCCTGCAGTTTTGAATTGTTAATTACTTAATTTTTGAAATAATGTTTAAGTTTGCTAATAATCATTTTTCACATGCAAAATGGTATAAATTAATTGCACATTTTATCAAAACAAAATTATCAAAATGTTGACTGATTCTCCAAACAGAACTTGTTTTTTAAAATATATATAATTATTTTTACTGAAGTTATTTTATTACACATACTGAAATTATGCTTTCGCCAACAACTAACTATACCACGTATGTACCTAGATTAAAAACAAATCTTGAAATAATTGCGTCTTATATTTATTTTTTGAAAAACATATTTCGCTAGTCAATCGGATTTTGTTATTTTGGTAGCATTTATTTTCATACGATCAAGATGTACTGTGATTTAAAAAGAAAGTTTTCAAAAAAAAAATGTTATAAACCCAAAAAAAGCGCTCTAGGCTAGATTCGAACCAGCTTCCTACAGATTATCAGCCGAGCGACTTACCTCCAGGTTACAGTAGAATTGAGAAAAGCTCGTAAAATAAAACATATAATATGCATGCTGTTTTTTAAATAAAAAACGAAATGTTCCATTTTCAAACGAAATTTAATATATATTATGTATTTTCATCGTTTCTGATAATTGTGACGTTAGCTCAGTTGACAAAGAGCTCGGCTGATAATTCATAATTATGGGATCGATCGACGGTCGCGGCGCTTTTTTGTATGAGAATTCAAATTTTCAGCCATTTGATAATTCAACTGTTTATGTATGCATGTGAAGTATGCGTATTTTGGAATTTTTAGAATAATTTAAATGTGTGCTTAATATATATAATTAAATCAGATCGATGCTGACAGTTGTTCGTTTGCCCGAGCGGTAACGATTTCAACTCATAATCCAGAAGCGATGGTTCGAACCACGGCCGCGGCGCTTTTTTGTATGAGAATTCAATTTTTCAGCCATTTGATTCGTTTCGTCAAATAACAGTGTATTGGAAAAATATGTCTTTGGTATGAATAAAAAAATGGCGACAGCGCGGCTGGTGAAGAGGGTGGTGGAGGGGCAGGGGGAGGGGAAATCCAGGACAATTTACAGACGGACGGACATTATCGACTATTAATATATAGATATTGTTTTTTTTTTTAACCATGTCCGCTCCCAATGTGGAGCATATGGACTCCTAATAAAGTTTATCTCAACAGAAGTGTTTCTACGAGAACTGCTTGTTACTCAGTTGCTCAACCTCTCTTTTTCGAAAGAGAGTATGGATAGACGGATAGGGCTAAGACAGGATTAGTGGTAAGCTAATCACTCTCGATACGCCCTGTTCATAGGATAAGATGGGTGAGAGGGGGGAATTCAAGACATAACATACATCCATGCCTTTGAACAGAAATTCATAAATCGATTGAAAAATCAATTTATAAAACTGTCCGTACCGGGATTTGAACCCGGGCCCTCCGTAGCCGAAGCCAACAACGTTGTCCACTCAACCACACAGGCGGAAAATCGTATCAGTTGATAATGCTCGTCATGAGCGTAACCGGTCCTGACCTTATTAAATAAAAGTGAGAATAAGTACTAATGTATATTTCACTTTTTGAATATATGTAATGCCTTTCCATTAAGTATTGACAGTGAACACCTTAAAAGTAATTCATTGTATCAGTTAATATTCCAAATTTATAATAGAAACATACGTTTATTTTTAAACCATGTCGTCTTCTAATGTGTGTCCTAAATAGACTTCTTATTGAGTTTATCTTAACAAAAGTATTTTTCAGAAAATTGGTTGTTAGTTAGTTACTCAACCTCTCTGTTTAGAGAAGAGTAGAAGTACAAGGATATGGCTAGGACGGAAACAATAGTAAGCTAATGGCTCTCGCTACGCTCCGTTTTTATGATTTGTAGGTGGGGGAAATGTTTAAGCGTCACAAAGAGAGTAGATATAAAGAGATATGGCTAAAACATAATGATTGGTTAACTAATCGCTCTCGCTATACCTCTTTATTTTTGGATTGGACAGGTAAGATGGAACTTTAGACATCACATGCCTTTGAATGGAGAAATACTGTTTGTACAGAGACTTCAACACGTTAAATCCATCACAGAAGCCAATGACGTTGACCTCTGCGCCACAGGCATGAAATATGAATTGTTGTTGAAAGCGGAAAGACAGTTTTTCAATAAATCCCGGTTAACCGGTTACGGTTTAAGCAGGGTTGGAAGCCCTAGATATAACCAAATAACTAGCACCGTAAAAAGTTTTTTGACATCTGCCAACAACATTTTAGAGTGGAATAATATCGGCTTGGAAAAACACTCCTAAATAGAGATAACATATTAGAAAACCTATACTTTAACATTCCCAAAATTTTTGATATATTATACTTAGCTTATACGTAACTTCCCTACTTCCAATAGAAATAAGATACAGAGATCGTTTTTTATATCAATGATGTGTGTTTTACCAATTTAAAAAGTACGAAGTATAACTGTTCATTTTTGTATAAATAGCACTGTTAAATTATATTTCTTATCAGTTGACGATGCTCGTAATGAGCGAAACCGGTCCTGACATATTAAATAAAGTGGAATGAAGTACAAAGGATTATTGTGTTTTTATTAAGTACGAAGTATGTTATGTGTTGCTATATATACAATGTTTTCATTGAGTATTTTTCTTTTGCACGATTACTGCGGTGAAATCGGAAAAGACACAAATTGATGTTCAGTACTTCAGCAATTCAAGCATTAAAAATTGACGCATGTACGAGAAACTAGAGATGAAAAATAGATTTTTATACGAAGAAAAAGGTAATCCAATTTGTCTCTTTGATTTACCGTATGACAAAGATGGAACGTGGATGTTTTTATGTTCGTTTGTATTTTAACGATACAAGTTAAAATGGACAAACATTAACGATCAATATAAAAGGATAAAGCATAGGTACCTAAAATTGCAAATAATTATAATCAATACGCTAGATCAGGGGTGGGGAATCTTTTCGTTTCTAAAGGCCACATTCATTTATCTGATTCAACATAAGGCCGCAGTAAAAAAAAAAACGTTAACATACTGCACCTTTTTTTTTCGACTGTCGAACATACATATAATGAGTTGATTATGCACTTTTTCTAAACGGTTGTGGGTAATTTTTTGATCATGTGAAAAGGCCGCATCAGAGTAACCAAGAGGCCGCAGGTTCCACTGCGCTAGATGTTGATTTAATTGGAATTTACTTGGTAGAACTCTATTATGATAATGATAAAAACAACAATGTTTATAAGATCTAATAAATTAGAAGATCCGTGGCATAGCAGTCAACACCGTTGACTTCCATGCCGGATCTCACGGGCTTGAACACCAGTACGAAAAGCATTTTTTCAATCGATATATCGACTTCTATTCGAAGGCATGAATGTTTGTATTGTCGAAAAATCTCCTACTCTCTGATATTTATATATACTAGCTGTAAGCCCGTTGACCTCAACGGGAGGATTTTTGTTGCATTTTTAAGTAGTCAGAAAATTACAAACCTATTTATTGAATAAGCCAGAGATTCTAAAAATAAAATAAATATATCGGGGCATATATCGACAGCCCTGCCCTGTAGTATTTAAATTGTAAATTATTAAATCTTTGGAATAATGTTCAAGTTTGCTAACAATCATTTTTCATAGTAGCATAAATCGATCTCGGCGCATATATCGACAGCCCTGCAGTTTTTAAATTGTAAATTATTAAATTTTTGGAATAATGTTCAAGGTTGCTAACAATCATTTTTCGTAGTATATATTTTATTTAACTAATTTTCAAGTACGCTAACAAAAATATTTCGTAGAAAAAGAAAAAGACCCGAGGACATCAGTACGCACACATTTGTGAATTGTTAAATGTGATTTGTGAAAAGTGATTATTTTATCGACTATTAATATATAGATTTTGGAATTTTTAGAATAATCTAATATTCTAATTTTTAGAATAATTTAATATCTACTTTTTTTTCACTTCAATGGAATGTGAGAAAAAAGTCGGAAAATAAATGGGCAAAGAATTAAATTATATTTATATAAAAAATGCAATTTTCACATGCAAAATATTATAAATTAATTGGACATTTTATCAAAACAAAATTATCAAAATTTTGACTTATTCTCCAAATAGAACTTGTTTTTTAGAATATATATATATAATGATTTTTACTGACGTTATTTTATTACACATACTGAAACTATGCTTTCGCCAACAACTAACTATACCACGTATGTACCTAGATTAAAAACAAATCTTGAAATAATTGCGTCTTATATTTATTTTTTGAAAAACTTATTTCGCTAGTCAATCGGATTTTGTTATTTTGATAGCATTTATTTTCATACGATCAAGATGTAATGTGATTTAAAAAGAAAGTTTTCAAAAAAAAAAAAATGTTATAAACCAAAAAAAAACGCTCAAGGCTAGATTCGAACCACCAACTTTCAGGTTATCAACCGAGCGTTCTACCTCTAGGGTACAGAGGAATAAAGAAATGTTCGTAAAATAAAATATATAATATGCATGTTGTTTTTCAAATAAAAACGAAAGTTCCAATTTCAAACGAAATTTAATATATAGTTTCTATTTTTATCGCTGCCGATAATTGTGACGTTAGCTCTCATTGTTTGACAGACGTCACAATATTCCATTTTTGAATCTTGAATACAAACAATCGAAGTCAGTATGAAAATTTTGCAAATATCGTTCCATTTTCGAATGTTTTATTTATATAATGTATTTTTATCGCTACCGATCATTGTGACGTTAGCTCAGTTGATAGAGAGCTCGACTGGTAATCCAGAGTTCTGCGTTCGAGCCTGGGACGCGGATTTTTTTTTCAGCGATTTACGACAACACGAAATGTGCTTCTTCAAATCTCTACACAAATATATATATATGTAAGTGTATTGAAAAAATGTGTCTTTAGTATGAATAAAAAAAAGGCGACAGCGGGGCTGGGGAGTGGGAGGGGATCGTCTTTCTTGACGTCATCGAAAACGGACCGACAGACGTACGTAGATACTTAAATACTAACATTATCGAGTATTAATATATAGATTCTTAGTCATTCTAAATTTATTAATCTGAGATGACTTTTTATTAAATGTTAGATGTGTTAAACATTTTAATTTTGTATTATTTTAGAATCACTTTTAATTTAATTGTTAATTTCTTTTCAATGCCAATTGTTGTTTATAACTGTTCATTTTTGTATAAATAGCATTGTTAAATTATATTTCTTATCAGTCGACGATGCTTGTAATGAGCGTAACCGGTCCTGAGATATTAAATAAAGTGGAATGAAGTACAAAGGAATATTGTGTTTTTATTAATATAATGCCTTTCCACCAAGTATTGACAGTAAACACCCTAAAAGTGATAATAAATTGACTTTATGTTTTTCCCGAACCCGTCATCCAAATTTCAAAATAAACCTTAGATATGGAGAAACACCAATGGTTTCCAAGAAAAAAAGCAACAGTTTTTAAAGCAAAATAAAAATAAAATTTTGCGAATATTTTTTTTAAACATTAAAAATGGCGAAAAAAGGGTGCCGAAACGCCATTCTACCGCGTAACATCTGAAGAAATCTTTGGTTTAATTTAAGAACTGAGACCTCGAGATCCGCAATCAATACTATCGACAAAGACCAATTGACTACAGATCTGCAAAAAAAAACAATAAATTTTCAGTCCACTTTGTGTATTTACTTTTAGTTTACGTTTCAAAAACTTTTTACGAATGTCAACATGGAGAGTTTGTGAAATAGATCCACTATGAAATACAGGCGTAAAATTTGAAGCGTATTATTTTACAAAGCAATATAAGCAAGGGTGGCCTGAGGGCTGGGGGTTGGGGGTGGTCTCACTTCACTGGGAGCGCCTGTATTATATTTTAAATGTCACGTTTCCTAACACTTTTTGAAATCGTTTCTTTGTAGCTGCTTTTTACGTGATCAAATTACAATATTGATATGCATAAACACTTTGCTTATACAACAAAAAATGAGAGTCTAAAATTAGCCTTTTTTGTGTTAAAAAAATGAAAATTGATATTCGGGTACAAATTATTTGCACATCACGGTGGTAAAAATAATGTATTACATGGTTCGATGACTTTTTTGAATACGAAATTTACATACTAAAACAATATGTAACGCTACGTCTTACTGTATGTCTTACGTGGACGAAATCAAAGCGACTCGGTGCGGCACGAAAATATCAAACGGTCTCTTCCGCTCTTTAACTTCTCTGGATAATGCATTCATCAGCTAACCAGCTGTTGAAACTGGTGACTTGTATGATTGACTTCCGCGAAGAAAATAAGTTTGGTTATGGTTTTGATTACTCAGCAATTGGGAGCATTTATGTTGTGGTCATGAGAATATCAGAATTATCAACTCGGTCCCGAAGAAGAAAAGAAAAATGCTTTAAAATCTGAAACGATTTTAGAGCTTCAAGAGAGTGAAATAATTATTATTATTATTAAATCTATAAAAAAACCACAAATGTACCAAAAGTCATAACAGAAATGCGCCTTCGATAAGTGAAGTGAGCCAACTAGTAAAATGGTAAAACTTTTTTCTTGGACTTTTCAATGCAATCACGACTTTACTTAGTGTTTTGGTGGATTGCATATTTTTAATACAACTTCAATGTGTATTAACTGAGGTAACTTCACTTTTACAATACTTTAGGACGTGTAGAATATTACAACGCATCTACACCACTTGGATAACCTCACCAAATTGTGTAATGATATATCACGTGCAAACCCGAACGAAACATGTAAAAAATATGCCGAAACCTGTTGTTAAGGAAACCAAACGCAGAAAAAGATAAATTCAATATTTAGCAAATATACTGGCTGATAAAACAAGACATGTTTTTCTTAATTGGAAATACAATACATATGATGTAAAAAAATATATATTTATGTAATTTATAATTAAGCCTACAAACACGTTGTTTATGTCTAGGATTGCAAAGTGGACATATCGGGTTTGATTTAAGCCAGCTCTTATATAATGTGCGTACTTACTAGCAGTTATGTGCAATATTAAATAAAACAAATACATAATAACATATGATAAATTTAATTGAAATTTACTTACTTACCGGGTAATGAATGACAAAAAATTATGTCCTGTGACAAATATTTAATTCTAGCAATTATGACTAGGTGGCAGTACCACACGTCAGCGTCCACTCAATACGCTTGGTGTGAACGATGCGTTGATATTAGAGCTTATACAAAAACCGACTTTTGAAAAAACCGGTTGTCTAATGTCAATATTGTTAAGATTTACAAAAAATAGATAATTTCATTGAAATAGTGAGAAAAAGTTCAATTTTTTTGTTGTTTATTTATATACATAATAATGCACAACAAGAAATTATTTGGTGTTACTCTTACTAAAAAATATGATTTAAGAACACACAAAGCGTCCACTAATCATTTTGTAACAAAATTTCCTGATATCGAAAATACCCTTTCACCGGGTAATGATGTAGGTAGGGCATATGGTCTTTAAGCCATCAAATAAAAGATTAAAACTTTCTGTCCTTTTGTTTATATACTCGTTTATGGAAAATTTGACAAACCGGTTACGAAGTTGAAAAACCGGTTTTCGAATATCACCAATTTTGCCAAAAAACCGGTTTTTGAAAACCGACAAGCTCTAGTTGATAGAGATAAAGAGTGTGTACTCGTGTAAAAAATACTTGTTGGTATGAATTCACTAAACGCTCACTTGTGCATAAGCTGACAGAGTGATATAATTTTAAAAATGATAGCTGGTTTTTGTGTCATTTTTTTGATCTAACGTATCTCATGTTAAAAGAAATCAAGTTTACTTTTTAGTATCCTATACATCAGTGATTTCAAACCTGGGAGGCGTGGACTATTGCAACGGGAGGCGCGAACTGTCCAGCATATTTATTTACCCTTTAAAACGTGTCTTTATTACTATATGAAATAAAGGATGGGGAGGCGCGAAGATATTTTTTCTTCAAAGGGAGGCGCAGTAACATAAAAGTTGGAAACCACTGCTATACATTATATTATATATACGAGAAACGTAAAAAATGTTGATTGTGAATTTTTATTTAATCATGCCGCGATTGCCCATTTTTAACCATCCACATTCGATTAACCCTTATGCCGCCGCATTGTAAAAAATGGGAAATTAACAATTAACTGAGAGTATAAAATATCGTATATGTATGTATATACGAGAACTAACTTCATTGATCTAATTCTATTTCCAGAGCTTTAAATTGAAGGTCGTCTGGGAGATAATTTTCCTCAATCTAATTAAATTAATAGTCTAAGCCAGAGAGAGCCAACTAGAGGATCGCGGAACATGCAAGATTAAATATTTGTTTGAGTTGTACATAAATTAAGTTATTTATAAACTATTTGAAGTTATGAAAATATAAAACTGTCGTTATCATTTTACTATAGGATATTAATGAATCTTTGGATGTTATTGATTGTTTTTATTCCTTTGCCATCGCTGCCAACAGAAAGGCGTGATCGTTTCAGAGGCTAGAAAACCGCAATAAATTTGTTTCACGTGAACACCATATGTAATGATTATACATATCGACTGTGGAAAGGAAAAAGGACGTAACCCATACATATCAAATTTTACAGGAGACACAAAAAACGTCTTTTGATGATTTTAGACTAAAAGCAAATTATGAAATATACACAACCCTGAAGTGCACGGTGACTGATAAACTGGTTTTTTATTGATTTAACCTAATATTTATATAATAAATTGTCGAAGAAAAACCTTTTTTTAGGTTCTTTTCCTTGGATGCAATTTTCACAAGCCTTTCTTTTTTCAAACTTAAAAGCTAAATTTAGATACTAATTCGACATTTTCAGCTTCCATCTTTTTGATAAAACATGTGTCGAGTTGAATACATTGTGATTATCGAAAAAAACTGTTTTGGAAAAACTTAGGGTTACGTCCTTTTCCTTTCCACAGTCGATATGTTACATAGCTCCCCGTATACTGTACCCATAGCATACATACATACACACAATAAGTAAACTGATGAGATTTTTATGGTGTCAAGTGTAGTGTTTTTTAGTTGTATTATTTTAAAAAAAAACCGAACCTATGTTGGGTTGACGGGCAAAGCTGTTCTCTACCTTAAACGATTCTTATGTATTGTCTTTTCATAATATATGAAGGTAGAAAATTATTAATTATAATGTTTTTCTACCTCGTCGCATGCAAATACTAGAAGTCTCAAATTATTTTGCCTATTTCTCTCAAACATTGAAATGTTAAAAAGGGTAAAGCCTTAGTATGTTATGGTGGATAAAACGTTGCATTTAAAATTTTAGGTATATAAAATAAATTACTGTCACACCTAATTCTTGATAATATCACTCAATATTTTTACTAGAGATGTACCATTTTAACTTGACTGTGGCAGAACTCAGAACTAAAATTGTCGCCCTAGGACGTATTGACTATGGCAACGTTAATGATGCGATGGTGGCGCTCTCGCGGGCAGTCAAGTTACGCTGGTACATCTATAATATGTAAATCTTTTTTTTTTCAAATTGTATTAAAACAAAAAGTTTCTATTTTGAACATTTTCTTTGTCTTTAACGTTACGTTTAGGGCTTCCAATCTCGGGATCTCGCGATCCCGTAATCTCGAATTGTCTTAGTGCTAATCCCGGGAATTAGGGATTCACTATAATAGAGAAAAATATCTAAAAAAAGGGTTGGAACACGATATCACTGGAAAACGTAACTTTTTCAAAGTATGAAGCTAAAAAAAAGATTTTCGAGTTGAAAATAATTGTGAAATCTGTTAATTACCACTTTTTTCGCTAATGATCTCGAGCAACTGGGGTTTATGAAAAGAACGGAAACACGAAATTAAGGTAAATTATCAATCCCAAGATCCCGGGATCACAAAAATGATCCGTAATTGTATGCGCTAGATGCGCTCAATAGAAAAAGTACTAAAATCTAAGATGATGTTTTTGACTAATGTTAAAATAAAAACATGACACACTCAACAGGTTGACATTATCTGTTTAAGAATATGTTTCTATAGTCGAATAATTTATGAAGTTAATTTAAATTCGCGAAGCTCTTTTTTCCAAAAGACACTGCCAACTAACGGAATAAAATATTTCTTTTAGGGTGTTCACTGTCAATACTTGGTGGAAAGGCATTATATTAGTAAAAACACAATATTCCTTTGTACTTCATTCCACTTTATTTAATATGTCAGGACCGGTTTCGCTCATTACGAGCATCGTCAACTGAACTACTTGGAAGCGGGGAAAATATGAAACTATCAATAAGCCTATTCACTCTATTAATGTCATTATTAATGTCATTATTTTCATTGTATCACTTTGTCAAAGAATTCCTAAATTTTAATTATGTTTGTAATTACTTTCAATCCCCATTCTAAATTTATTAATCTGAGATGACTTTTTAATTATATGTTAGATGTGTTAAACATTTTAATTTTGTGCTATTTTAGAATCACTTTTAATGTAATTAGTATTTTCTTTTCAAAACCAATTGTTGTTTATAACTGTTCATTTTTGTATAAATAGCATTGTTAAATTATATTTCTTATCAGTTGACGATGCTCGTAATGAGCGAAACCGGTCCTGACATTAAATAAAGTGGAATGAAGTACAAAGGAATATTGTGTTTTTACTAAAATAAAATATTTGTTTGTCGAAACTCCTTTTTACCCGAATTAAAACATATGTCAAACGCATCGTAAATGTGTGTCTTGGTGAAAAAGGTTGAAACATACCCATACAAGCTATCACAATGGTGGTCAGGGTGGCGCAGATTTAGCATTTTTAATTAATTTTGGTAAGGAAGCACAGAGCTAACATTATTTTTCTACAACAATATAGTCTCTTTATTGTATTGAAGCTTTGGTGAAATATTTTTTATTTATAGCGGAATGAAAACGGATGCTTGCGAACGACAACACCTTGAGTATGTTCACGAACATCATAGCTTGCAGGCATATACTGCAATAATATTGTTGTTTTCATGGAAAAAATATTAATATTCCGCCTTTGATTTTTTTTTGATTCCAAAGTATTTCCACAAAAAGTATTCCAAAGTATCCCTACACAGTTTTGTCAATTGAAATAATTTGTATACTAGCAATGACATAATAATTAAGCTCACATATTCTTCAATAAAAACGTATTTTTTTAGTATTTGTAATTCAAACTTGTTTTAATATACAATTAAATATGACTTCTTTTTTATTGCACAAGCTGTGTGATACGCTTTTTACTACTTTGAGAAACATTTCCAGACATATTTAAATATAATACAATAATTATTGTGAAATTATTAACGAAAAAAATCAAACATTATTATAATTCTTAACTCAACAATAAAAAAATTAATGTTGAAATTTTTGTATTATCTACTGAACCTAAGGTAAGAATAAGATACAAACACTAAATATACACACTTATTAAAAAATAATTACTTTTATGATAGTGTGTAAGTTCCAAAGAAAATAAATTAAGCGACAGTGAACCGTCTTTCCTATTTTAAATTTAATTTACTTACGTGTTAAGCTTAAGTTGAAATTTTTTTTAAATGGCACTGTAAAAATATGCATTTATTATGATTACAATTCACTTAACTTTTATGAATATTACTTTATAGAGCGGAAAAAGTATATTATTTTAACGGAAAGAAACGAAAAGCTTAATAAAATGAAATTTGCTCATTTTAATTACAGGAAATAAGAGAAATTCTCCCTACGCCTTTTTTATTTTCTTGGTCTTTCGAATGTTTTCCGGACTTAATGCATAAAATTATTTCATTTCATTTCACCGCGAATGACGAGCTTTTGGTTCATTTTTTGAGCTTTTAAAGTCAAAGCTGCAATTATCTTCTCTAAAATGATGTGTATTCTTACTAAACAAGAAAGAGTAGTTTTGTAGGTAAGTTTTTAATAATAGTTCATTACATAAATGATTGAAAGTTAAGGAAAATTAGCTGGCTTATCAAGCTACGGCCATTTATAGGAACTATCAAAACATCGCAGCCAGTAATTTTTTTAATTTTTTTTAACCATGTCTGCTCCCAATGTGGAGCATATGGACTCCTAATGGAGTTTATCGCAACAGACGTGTTTCTACGAGAACTGCTTGTTACTCAGTTGCTCAACCTCTCTTTTTCCAAAGAGAGTAGGAAATAGAAGGATAGGACTAGGACAGGACTAGTGGTTAGCTAATTACTCTCGATACGCCCCGTTCATAGGATAGAATGGGTGGGAGGGGGAAGACATCACATACATCCATGCCTTTGAACAGAAATTCATAAATTAATTGAAAAATCAATTTATAAAACTGCCCGTACTGGGATTCGAACCCGTGACCTCCGTAGTGGTACCCAATGACGTTGACCACTCGAACACACAGGCGGCATAAAAATAACGACGTATTAATTCAAATTGTGCTAAAGATGGGTTCGTGTATATTATTGTGGAAATCGAATTTACCTTTCGAATTGTGCTTTATTTGTAATATATTAAATACAAAGTCTCGCTATGTTTTTTTATAAATAATACCATTAAATCAGCATCTTTATTGTATCAAGTTAACGGGATTCATCAAATATTTTGACGTATTCAAGTATGGATTGCGAAAAGGTTGAGCAAATATTGAACTTTTTTATGAAGACTGTGATTAATATCTGGTCAACGACTTTAGAGTCAACGACATGATCCATTTATCATTATTCTATCCAGCTGAGTAATAATGAATAATGGTATATGTTAAAATATTCTCGGGGTCCAATTATCGTATGCCGTTCACACTATATGTGTTGGTAATTCATAAGGTTAGCAAACAATGTGTGAAGTTACCTTTGTTTGAAGCTGGAAAATGGCGAATGCCTCTTGCATTCAATTACGGTATGTTAAATACGGCCGCGCGTGGAATAAAATGGATTACAAGGGTGTAATATCATCACTAGTGTCTCTTTTGTCATCCATTTAAAAACAAGGGTTTAAATGTTTTTGTAAGATCTTCAAAGGATTATTATTTTTCGTGGCTAGCATTGTCACTTGCATTTGAGATGAGAGAAAAGGATAAAAAAATATTATAATTAGCTCCTTCCGTATCCACAAACTACTTCAACGTTTTGTTTTCATCTTTTTGATAATCACCACAAACGAAATATTGTACTGCTACAAAATACAATCTTTTGTTTGAATTGTTTTTCCAATAGTAAAAAAATCTATAGTCTATCAATGCTTCTAGAGTCGCAACATATTCGTCTTAATAATTCAATGAGTTGTTAAGATGATCCATCTTCGTTCCCAATACAGGTCGTAGAAAGGTCTCAACAGAAGTTTTTTCTACGAGAACTGTTTCCAGATGTCTAGGTCACTTTGGCAAATAGGGCATCAAATCTCGGACCCTTTTTGGAATCCAGAGACCCACAATTTTTTAAGACCATAAAATCGTGTCCCAATTATTTGAGATTCTTTGAGAACTTCGGGATTCACAATTATTAAGGATTTGGGTTTTCGGGATACTAGGATTGATCACAAAAAAAATAAATCAGAAATTGTATAACACCTCTTTATAGCTCGCAGGCGGATTTCAAAAAGTTTTGCTCGTTAGCCGATTTTAAAAACCTGTTTCCCCATTATGAAAAAATGTGAAAGTTTTTTTTAGCTCCATTCTTCCAAAACTTTACTGCCAGTGACCATTTTATTATAGTATCGAAAAAATAGCTTCTAGTAAAAGTTTAAGTAATGGTGATAGATTAATAATTGTGTAGTCATCCGATGAATACACACTTTGCTCAACCACGCCAGTATCGGAGAAGTAATTATAGAGAGAGGAAGCTATGAAAAGACAAGTGTTGATGTATTTGGTCTCACTACGACCAATTCAAGAATCGGATTGGCGGTAAGAATTATTTAGACATCACGGAAATCCATTTACGGCGGGAAAAATAAAAGTTCATGAAAAAAGTTCGAGGTCTTACTTTATATTTAATAAATTCAAGAAAAGCCCAGCGGAATGATATTTATTTTTTTCACTCGGATGTGGAAAATTGAACTCGAATTTTACTGACGCGTGAACCCGAAGTATTATATATCAGGAATGATGAAATTCCAAAAAAAAAAAATGCGCCATTCCTTTTTTAATTTAGGTCAAGTATTAAAAGAAAATTCTGACTCCAGATATAATACTATTTGTAACAATGTTTTGGGGTTTATGTAAAAACATGATTAAGAAAATCACTTCTTGGAGTTTTCTTTATTAACGATTTTAATTAATTCAAGAAAACCAAAATTTTCAGAAATAATACGTATTTTTTTGTTTATTTATGTCACGGACTACCATATATGCAAGCTTACGAGACGTGCGCTTGTGGCTTCCAGATCTTAGAGTCTTTAGATATAGTCGAAATGTTTATATTTTTAATTAAAATATATAATATAATTTTAGAAGATTTCTTTATATACGTAACTTTGCGATTCGAAAAAAAGCCTCCCAATAGCCTATTCTGCTTAAAACTTTACCTACGGTGCTAAAAAATACTTCCGATATGTTGCTGGCCCTAAAAGAACCATGTGTAAAAACATGTTTCAACACTTACCGCCCTTTGATGGACGGTAAAAACTCAGGACGTACATTTAAAAAAACCATTTTTTTCACTTGGTTCCTCAAGGGCCAGCAACATATTGGAAGTATTTTTAGCGCCATATGGGAAGATTTAAGTTCCTAATTCGTAGCAAATAAACATATGCACAAAAAAGCAAGGAACTGTTGTTTGTAAAACACTTTTTTAAAATCTTACTTAACCCTTCCCTTTCTATGAAAAAAAGGACAAGCTCCTGAGCTATGTATCCGTTACACATCAGGCAAACAGGAGTGAATCATGACAATTATATGTAGTACTGCTGTAGTAGTGTTATATAATTGTCATGATTCACTCCCGTTTGCCTGATGTGTAACGGATACACAGCTCAACAGCTTGTGCTTTTTTGCATGGTAAGGGAAAGGTTAAATAAAGACAGTTAGTGCTCGGGTTGAACTGTTGAGTAACTAATAGCTTTCAGTTTGTTGATCGGTTATTTATAAAAATATTCATTCGGGATTCAAACCAAAAAACAAATTCGAATCAAATTACCAGAAAAAGATAAATAAATACTGTAAGCTACTGCAAAACAATTATTATTTTACCACCAGTTTACGAATGTTAGTTTCAGTGTTATTGCTTTTACCAATATTGATTCATTTACTTGGTATTACGATGAATTTATTTTCATCTTTCTTGGAATATCGGTATTAATATATTCATTGGGATTTCAATCCCCATGTTAATGAGCGTTGAAATCATTAAACTTCTAGTGCAGTAAGTCCTTGACTTACGCGATTAATTTGATTCGAAGGTTTTCGCATAAGTCGAAAAATCGCGTATGACGAACAAATCTTAAATTTGAGAAATTTTATATGATATGTGCCAGTTTCAAATGAAAGTTGAAAACATAATAGAACTACATGATAAATAATCAATAAAACAATTGTTTATAGATAATAATATTATTTATTCAGTAAAGTATATAAATCGTTTTATACAGCTTTATGTAGATTACTTATTAAAATACTGGTCCAGTTTTGTTTGTCTTTCTTTTCTTTCATACATAAATGATAGTATAGCATGAAATAGCATCATACACTGCTTTTGAAACTCTTGAAGATCGTTCTGAATCAAGGTCTTGAGCCTCGAAACCAGCTAAATAATTTTCGTTCATGCTTAAATTTTCAGCCATCTTCTTGGTTTCAAATAGCTTTGGTTCTTCATTTTCTTCTAAAAAAGTGTATTTTACTGTCAAATCTCCATAGTAATGGCACGTCTATTTCTTTTATCACTGTTTGGCATTGTTAAGGGTTATGGATTAATGTTGTGAAGGAAAAAATCGAGCGCGACACTTGAGTAACCAATCTCAATCCAGACTAAACAAAATGCATTGTTCAGTATGTCGATGACAGAGAAGGGGTATTTGCACATGCGTGATGGTGTTGTTTTTTCTCTCATTCTTACTCCCGTATACTAATTTATGTAAACAAACACCGCGAAAAAATAAAGATCAGAAAAGTAAAAAAGGCATTTTTTTTAAATCGCGTAATTCCAAAATCGCGTAAGTCGAGGACTTACTATATTATATTAAATACATTTTAAGCACTGCTATTTTCCGATTAATGCTTTCAGTTGCGATCCGATTTTGCGAATGTAAAATAAAATAAAAAGCAATATCCGGCCAGCTTCACTTCCTCTTGGCGTATAAAGTAGAGTAGTTATTCACGATTCTGTAGACTTGTCATCCATATAATTATCTGATCAGGGGTAGAAACCACTCACTGTGATCAATATCTACCCTTACGGAGGGAGAATATTCGATCCCAGAATTACGTGTGGCTTGGCACTATGGAAGCAGTGTACGTTTTGCCGAGGCGTAGGTTACAAATTTTCCCACAATCGTCACCAAAGAATGAACAAAAACATCTCAATTTAATAACAAATAGTAAAAATACTACATTACTAAATGTGTTAAAGATATCATATAAACTTTGCTTCAAATAAAATTTCGGTTAAATTATCAAATTCAATTTTATAATTCAAATGGGTTATACATACATACATGTACAAGCTATTTTTTTAACCCTTAAAATTTAGAAGCCTTTGGCTTATACGGTAATCCGTCACCCTTAATAGATTGTTTTGATAAAATATCTTTTCGATGGAAGAGGTTAAAACCATTTTACGATTGATAATTTTCCGCTTATATTTTTGGTCGACGAACACATTAGTTTGGTGTGAAAATGCTTACAAATGTAAAAAAACTTAGAGAGCATTATTTTTCATAACCATAAAAAGTTTTAAGATGAATATTTCTTGCTAGTGAAAAGTGACACTTTTCTACCATCTCATAATATTCATTTATCCTTTTAGCGGCCGTAGATAATAAATAGTAATTACCTAGCACGTCGGCTATAATTTGCAACTATTAATTTAATTAGTTATTGACGAGATAACTCGTCTCTGCAAGCCATCGAGTTGAAAATGTGAGCCACCAACAATAATATTTAAAAGTGATTTTAAGATTGCTTAGAAAGAAGAAATATGTTTTGAATATGTATTGATGTATTTAGAATTAATTGCCATACTTAAATAAAAAGTGTTTAAAATACAAAATGTGAGTTTTGATTCTAGATGCCTATATTTTTTTTTCTAAAACTCATTCAATCACGCAACCACTATTTTCCGATTAGTTAATGTATTGGTTTCTTCATCCCTAAGATTGAAGATTAAGTAGTCGATGGACAAGAAGAAACGCTTATATGACAGACAGACATACACGACTTTGGATACCACAAAACCAATCTATGAAAAGGGGTCGTCCAGAATCCAATGAGCGTTGATCAATTAACTACAGGACGCCCGATAAAAAATAAAAATTAAAATATTTTATTAGTAAAGATTTTATATTGTTAGTGAAATATAAAATAAAAACCAATAAAAAATACATCTGAATGAGACGATAAAAAAATTCGTTGAATTTTTAATGTTGAAAATTAAATTATATTTTTTTGTGGGTAGTGGAGTAAATATGAATAGACTTGTAATACTTTATTGCACGAGAGTAAAATAATTACTTAATTCGTTCAGTAAACATTAATTAGAAATTTTAAAAAAATTAAGATCTGTTTGATATCAACTATATTAATATTTTAGGTAATCACTTCAACAAAAAATATGTCAATAAATTAACAATATTTTTGAAAAACAAATGATTTCAAAGTGAGCAAGATGATGAAGTGTCTATTTCTCTCTTAGTAAGCATAACATATTGAATGTTATATGGGTGAATAAAGATCTATTGAAGCAAAGCTTTGACGATGGCATGGTGCTGAACTATCGTACAGTTTCTGTGTGAAGTACTTTACATTTTTTCCCACACTATATAGAGATAAGCTCAATGTTTAATCAAGATTTCTTTAAAATAAATCCATGTTAAAATAAAAAGAGTGGAAAATTTATAAAAGCCATTTTCACAAATAAAATACCATCGTGATTTGTGATGTCTAATTTTCCTGGAGTAGAATCCTTTGGTTCCCATATATTCCGGGAAACCCTGATAGACCACCGTGTTTCCATATAATCCGATAGTACGTGACGGCTAGCAACATCTGTTGCGTTCAGTCGCCAACATCAACAATAATCTCACCTTTGCCTTTGGTATTTGTTAGGGCATCCAATCTCGGACCCTTTTTGTGATACCGGGATTTCGGAATTGACGTGACCCTGTATAAATTCGGGATTGAGAATTTTTTTTGGTTTTGAAATCCTGGGATTTAACAATAAAATTTTTGTCGATTTGAAAAAGAGGATTGGCGGATTTCCCAAAATGAAACGTCGTGGGACCTTTTTTTTTTAGCTCATTCCAGAATTTTGTATCCAAAAACCCAAGAATTTACGGTTATCCTAAAATTTAAATAACTTTAATAATATTAAGCTGTTATGTAATTTCTACTCTGTCTGGCACTAGTCAGTGAGTTTATATACTTAACAGTGAGTGTAGCTGTTTACAGACCTATAATAAAAACAAATTTTTAATATAACAATAAGTGCTTTAATCAACTGGGAAGTTTTGAAAATCATATTAAGTTAGATTTTATCAATTACACGAATGTTTGTAAATAAGTCACTTCATAATTTATCTTTATTATAGACAGTGGTGGATTAAGTTCATGAGAAGCCTCAGACGCAATAAAATTTGGAGACCCTATTTTTCGAATAGCAAAAAAACGATAAAAAAATACATGTTAAGAAACCTAAACAGAAAATATATGGGTTATATAATAAAAGATATTTTTGAGGCCCCTAACATTTGGAGGCCTCAAACGCTTAGGGTAAACCACCACTGATTATAGGTGTTGCTGTTGACCTCTACACTCACTCACAAATAGTCAATTCATACATTGACTAATCAAAGTAAATGAAAATTGTTTTGATGTAAGCTTCAACTAAATGCTACTCAATGTATACATTGACGAGATTTCACACTTTAACTGTGGCATATACATAATTCGTTTTATTTCACCGCAGTATAACGACAAGAGTAATGCGATTAGTCAGGGAAGGCTCTTAGACGTTAACGTAATAATCATCTCGCTTTATCCACCATAGTAAATCTTTCAAACTCTTGTTTCTTTGCAAGACAGCGGGTTTTGTTAGCCATCAGACGTTATCTAATTTATCATCTCAAATACTTAGTGAAAATGTAACGTATCATTACCAAAGCTTTCTAATTAATTTCAAGGGATTAAACTTATATTTATTAGTCTTCAAAAACGTGTCCGAATTACTATTGTTTAATTACGTATGTATTTTGTAATTTAAGATTTCGACTGAAGGTGCTTCGTGAAATTTCAATATTAAATTTGAATCGTTCAAACTATGTACATTCTCACAGATTTTGTCACTAACAACCCGGGTTTCGCCTTTCGGCATCTTCAGGCGTTCAAGTGCACGGATGAACTTGAACTGACGCTTAGTAAATGATTTTATTTCTGAAAATTTCTTACATAAACACAAAACATTCATTTACTAAGCGTCAGTTCAAGTTCATCCGTGCACTTGAACGCCTGAAGATGCCGAAAGGCGAAACCTGGGTCGTTAGTGACAAAATCTGTGAGAATGTACATAGTTTGAACGATTCAAATTTAGTATGTTTTTTGTACTCGAAAGGAACAAAAAAAAAGACAGAAAATACGCTACTCACAATAGTTCCAGTAATGCGGACACATTCTTGAAGACTGATAAATGAGCCATCGAGAAGTGAAGTGAGCCAACTAGTAAAATGTTAAAAAAATCTTGTACTTTTAAGTACAGTCACGTCTTTACTTGGTGTTTTGGCGGACTGTAGTTACTTCACTTTTACGATACTTTAAGACGTGTAGAATATTACAACGCACCTAAATTTTTTTTTCAAAAATACCACTTGGCTCTAATGCAGTGGTTTTCAACTTTTATGTTACTGCGCCTCCCTTTGAAGAAAAAAATATTTTCGCGCCTCCCCATCCTTTATTTCGTATAAGTAATAAAGACACGTTTTAAAGAGTAAATAAATATTTTGGACTGCTCTCGCCTCCCTTTGCAATAATCCACGCTTCCCCAGGGAGACGCTGTTGGAAATCGCTGCTCTAATGAGCCCATTAATATAAATATAATCCCTTAAATGAATTAGAAAGTTTTCGTTGTCTTTTTTTTATGTCCTCCGTGTCCAGTGTTCAACGTCGCTGGCTCCCGCGATGGAGGTCACGGGTTCAAATCCCAGAACGGGCAGTTTTTATAAATTGATTTATAGATTTCTGTCCAAAAGCATGTGTGTCTTAAAATCCTTTCTACCCTTCCCATCGTCAAAAAACAGACGTAACGAGAGCAATTAACTAACTACTAGACTCCGCGTTACGGAGTCAGCGTAGACATAGATTAAGACTGGTCATAAAAAAATATGTATAACATTAAAATAATTATTATAATAAAAGATTTCTCGAAAAGTCTCTAAATGTATTGTAATTTTGATCATTTTTTCCTATTAACTGTCGTATTATAAAATATATATTAAAGAGTATCATTACTTTCCTTCATAACACAATTTCAGTCTTGTAAAATTGCCATCTCACCTAGACCATAATCAATCATGATAATTTAAATTTTTAAAGCTGTACCCACCTCACAACCTTCTCAAGGGTTCATCCCTTAAATAAACATTCTGCGTTGATCTATTATTGTATTTGAAATGAAGTAAGACATCGCGCTGTTATAAAGCGACACTTAATATTAAATATTTTGTCGAGACACTTGTAAACAGCATTAATGGATCATTAATTTGACAAACGTTTGTGAATTATTAAAACGATGATGTCGTTTTATAAGACTGCGTAAAAATGATCAATTTGTTACACTGTTTTTTGTATTCAACAAAAATCTCGTGTATTCTTAAATTCAGTCTGAGCTTATCCAACGAAACTTTTTGTATTATTGACGTCAGCCTCTTTGACTCCAGAAAATATATGAAATATTTAAATTAATATTCGTTTATTGTGATGCATTTGGTTGATTTAATCATTCATATAAAATAGTACATCAGTGCTGATATATCAAAAACCGTCACGCTGTAAAACACTATAATAAAAGGTGTTTGACGGAAAGGTTTACAACTTTACATTCTTCTCACTAATTCCATTGTTACACTCACTTTTTGTGAAATTGCATAGTCTTGTTGAAACTACATTGTTATCATACACAAAAAATACAATTCTAATGTTAAAATGTATATTGATATGCTTTTTAACCGAAGTCACTAAAACATGAAATTCTAAAAAAAAATTACTTAGGTGATGTTAGAATTAAGCCAACGATATATGTATATTATCACTAAAGTTACAAATTATTGATGGCGATCTTGATTCATTAAGCTATCGAATTGATATTGAAGACGTTCAATCTTTATTAGGAAATGAATTCCAAAAACAAATTCAATCTCTGTAGGTCATATGAAATACCACTATTAAAAAACAATTCGAAATGTCTTATTCATATAAATGACTACTGATTTTAAGAAGTTTGACTATTATAAGATTTTGTATTATTTTAAAAATTCAGTACTTTTGATAGGTGGACAAATTTATTATTATTCTACAAAGTTATTGATATTTTCATTCACGTGAAAGATATAACAAAGGCAAATTGAAAAGATTAGATTGTCTGTTCGAAATTAGTAATCTATTTAAATGTATTTTTTTCTCCATTCGTCAACATTTAAAACTGGTATAATATTTACCAGTACAAGAAAAATTATATATTTAATAACTTTTTTAACATTACCTTAACGTGTATAGAATAAATATGTTTGAAAATAACAATCGTACGATGGACTAAGAAATAAAGTTACGTTATGAGTGCTTATTTTTCACTTAGCGTAAAAGATTTCTCCAGGAAATGTAAGTGCATCATAGAACTAGAATGCTTTCCTTTTGTTTGAAAACGGGTTGTCATGACAAAAGATTGATTAAGCTTGGCATATTCGTGTCATCTGACAGCGTTCTATTGAATGCTTATACTATCTAACGTACCCTTATATAGGATTGATATATTTGTGTAATGTTTGTCTTTATAAAATATTTTTCTTCATTATAAAAAACACATTCATATTTATTAAATTATATTATATGTTCATAAAAAAGCATTTATTTAAAAGATTGCATTACAAATGCTTTTTAATACTGCATGTGGTTTTAAAGCCTCAAATTATTTCTGTCTAAAGAAGGGGGAGCAAGTCAGAAGAGTCATACATGTGAAATATATATATATTAAAGAGTTAAAAGTAATATGTTCAAGATTTTGTATTTCAACTTTAGTTTGAAAGGTAATCTTGTATAACAATTACTAGCTTAAAATTTTAGACAAGATTGTAAATTATCGTCTGCTAATTTTCTTCTAAGTTTATTTTTATTTAATGCATGCTGCAATCTGCCGGCTCTTGATCTAGTGCAGTGTTTTTTCTGCATTTTGAAGGCTTTACTGAATCCCACGTGAGAGATTAAATATTGCAATTATGTACTATTTATTTTTGCCATAATTGCAAGACCAGGTCATTAATCAAAGTATACGATAAGTTTTAAAATCAGATCATACTTAAAAAAATGTTTACTTTTGAAATTTAGGTTATAAAAATAATGTATGTTTAGTTTTTTTAAAACATAATGCCTTCCCATCAAGTATTAACAATAAGAACCTCAAATATACTTCAATAAGGTTAAAAAAGCAATGTTCTAGATCACGTCAAGAAGAACGAAATATATTTAAGCTTTTTTTTTTTACATCAAATCATGTCTAAACGGGCACCTACATATATTAACAATGTAGGCTGCTCGTTTAGTGTTAATATGTTCAATTGTATTCTAAAAAATACCGTGAGTACCATTACCCAAATGTGTATTTTTTTACCTGTCTGAACGACGTGTATGGGTTAAATAAATATATTTTTTTACTTTCTAAGACTCGAAGTAAGATTTTAAATAACATTTATTTGCGAAAAATCGTGACTCAAGAGTGCTTCGAAATTGAGTTTCCAAATGCTTACCATCACTGAACTTTTTGGATCGTGTCTGGATGTCAAAATATTACTCTGTTTTGTTAACTTAAATAACATAATCCCAAGACATATAAGATTATATAATTATAAGATTATATTTTGAAAAATCGTTATTATTTAAATCATATTCGAGTATGAGAAGATGTTAATGCGAGATTATTCTTCAATTTATTTATTTCAGACACTAATTAAGGGAGATTTTTAATACTTAACTTGATTTTTGCGGTTGACAAAAGAAAAAAAAATATTAATCTTACACGAGCTTAAGCTCTAGAGATTTCTAGATCAATTTTGTGAGCACAGACCACAGAGGCGGAAATTTTATCGTTTTCATCTAGTAATAAAATATGTTTAAAAGTAATTGTATTACATTACATACTTACTGTTATTATTGTTATTTAATCCTTTCCTAATGTGATTAATAAGTGAGCAACAAGGTCTCAAATTCTTGTATCAGGGATACCAAAATCCCAGGATCATCTTAATTTTTTGGATTTTGGAATTCACTATAACACTATAATACGAAAAAAAATACTCCCGATAATTCCCGATAGTGTATCTCATTTTTTTTGTATACATATTTTTGTATAAAATCTACATTTTAAATAAATTAATTGTAGTCTTACTCCTTTGTATATTTTGCAACAGTTGTAGACAGACAAGAAAATTGTTTTTTTTCCATTATTTTATACAAAATTCAGTTGCCATCAATTATTTTTAAGGTGGAATTAGTGGAATTCTGTCAGTGAAGCTTCTATTATTAAATTTACGATGGTTTTTATTTTACTGATATTTAAGAATACAATTTATAATTCTGATTCTAATACCTAGCATATATTGATGTTGTTTTCTCTTCCTTTGTAAATTTTTTTGATGATTGAAAAACAAAATTCAATGCTCAATAAAATATAAGTTTAAAATAAACCTTGAACATGGGTGCTTGTGATATCTCTTCTCCGAGAATTAATCTCAATTGTAACTTAAAAATAATGTAAGAAAATTGTAACTTAAAAGTAATGTTAGAAAAAAAAATGTACTAAAATTAACGTTGTACAAAAATGTAAGCATAGTAATTCCGAAAACGTTCCGGATTGGTTCCTAGTGAGCAATATTGGTCTTGACTATTGTATGAAATTGTTTTTTTTTTATTTACAATAATAACAGATGTCCAGGTACTCGGAAGTTGAACCTAAATCCCTAATCGGGTATAGATTTTGTTGCCGACATAATTCATTCTATGTGACATATTAACTTGGCCGTGTGGGTATACTTTTTCTGGAATTTCGGGAAGTCGAAACGTGACGGATTTATAGAAACGACGCAAACTTTTCCGGGACGTGCTTCATGAAATTGAGATCTAC
Source organism: Himalopsyche anomala (assembly GCA_031772345.1). Taxonomy (NCBI): domain Eukaryota; kingdom Metazoa; phylum Arthropoda; class Insecta; order Trichoptera; family Rhyacophilidae; genus Himalopsyche; species Himalopsyche anomala. The sequence goes on from CM062831.1 coordinate 5,414,042, forward strand.
AGTGCTGCGGCATCTATTACTTTGAACAGTTTTTTTTTGTTATAGATCAGGGCATACCAGCCTTTCAAATCTTACGGACCAATTAATTGATAATTATTTTTGAATCCTGCAGTTCAATAATTATTTTTAAAAATTTACACAAAAATATTTATTACTAAATTGTACACTTATTTAAATATTTTAAAATTAATTTATTCATTATTTGTTGCTTAATGTATACAATAAGTATAACTATTGTCGCCCGCTGTGGTCTAGTTGGTTAAAGCTTGATTCATCGACCAGGTGAGTCTGGGTTCGATTCCCGGTAAGGTCAATGTAAAATTTAGATTTATCATTTAAATTTGAGACCTAAGACATGGGTGTTTGTGATGTCAATTTACCTCGAGTTTATCTGGATTGACTTACAATACAAAATTTCTTATTCTCGTATGATCTTACAACTTTAAAATATTTGGCGTATTGGCATTAGCTGTAATGCCAAATATATTTTTTAATTAAAGTATACCGATTTTTGACTGTACAATTACGTTGAAAAATTAGGGATTTTGAAGTCTTGGCTTTTTTCATATCCCGGGACTCGAGACATAAAATTCTCATTTCCCGGGAATTTTTCGCAACCTGAGACTGTAGTCCTATAGAATTTATGTAATAAAATAAACAAATATTTTTATGTTTGAATTAAAGCTGTATTATTTAAATATGTACCTACATTTTTTTAAAACAAAATTATAAAAACTGTTTTGAATTTGTGTTTCATATCACATAATAATAATATGCACCTGATCCTTTTTAAACGCGATACATTGGTTCCAAAAATTTACGCGTAAAATAAACCCCATTTTCATATAATTATGATAGCATCAAAAATATATGAAAAACTAAAATTTACCCTTCAAAGTCGCGCAAAAAAAAGTTATTTTTCTACGTACAATGAGAAACAGATACATATGTATACATGCATGCATAATCGTATGCACTTTTTAGTAGTTATTCGCTACTGCCACTGTCGGTTGTAAATTATAATTACTTTTAAGGTGTTCACTGTTAATATTTGGTGGAAAGGCATTATATTAAAGTTTTCTTAATAAGATGTAAGTTATAGCGGTATAATTTTTACTAAATAAAAATCATAACAACTGAAAATATATTTGGTTATCGTTGACCCCCGATCGGTATTATTTAAGTCAAACGATTATTATGCGAAGATCGTCACCAACTCAATAATAACTGCTTGAATATGTTTTCGGCAAGGCATGGTAAAGATTTATTATAACAGTGATATTCTATCGCGTCAAAGTATTATCCAAATTGAATATTGTCGAAGTTTGCAGTTGAATTTACATTAAAGCTTTACTTACTTCATCGAAAGCTTACGAAGGTAAACGAGGAATTCGTCGACGACCCAGACTCTCCACCATGGAGTGACAGCGCAGGAAATTACCATATAGTTTCAGACGACTCATCACCGTCTCGTTTTAACGGTAGCTTACTTGAATATTCAAGAAAATTGAGCTGGTTAAAAGCTCTACTGAGCTTTTAGACTAGAACTATTTTTACTATGAGCTACAATTTTGAAACCATAAAGAAATTTCATTAAAAATATTAAAATTAACTTATGTGGTAAATGTTGTTTTGTACTGTTGCCGTTATTTTTAACCAAAGTTGAATCGATATACTTGACTGTCATAGATGCTACCATACTCACTCATCCGATACCATTCGCGTACATTCACACAATTTTTGTTACTAACGACCAGGGTTTCGCCTTTCGACATCTTCAGGCTTTAAATCGTACAGATGAACACGAAATGACGTTTAGTAAATAAATGTATCACTTAGCTTAAAGCTATTGCTGGCGAAATGGATTCACTCATGGGAATGCCTACAGATATGAATGGTGAATAATTTCAAGAATTATATTTATTTTGTTTGGGAGAAGCTTTATAATTATATTTACTTACATAAAGGACACAAGAGTGGAGAATTTGGCAGATTTACTTGTTCATTTAAAATTGGTAAACTATTTAACTGTGTCCTATTTATTTTTTAAAAGTCCTGGAAGAATAACTTATGCCCGTCTGTGTTTAGGTGTAATATTTAAATCCCTTTGTCCGTGTTGAGTGGTTCTCAGACTAAATTCATAAATTTATTATGTTTATATTTAAATATAATTTGCATTGTTCTGTGAAATCCGTTAAATAACTGCAGCATTTGCTATGTACTCGATTTTAGTTCTTCAAAAAAATGTATATGATAGAACTTTTTTTTTTTTAATTACTGACTTCTATATGAGGAATTGCCAATTCTACACGACAATTTTCGATAAAACACAAAGACGATCGTCTTTGTTTCTACAGGCCTCATACATATAATATAAAATACACCTTATCATTGCCAAGTAAAAATCAGAAAGATAAGAAATTTTCCTATGTTTGAATAGTTTAAAAGTGTCATACTTTGTATTATAATAACGGAAACTTTCTCGTTGAAAGGTAAAGGAATTTTAAGATAGTGAAATGAGATAACTAAGTACACTTTTAAGGGCCATCGGCGTTGTTATATCTTTGATCGTGATAAAATAACTAAACGATTACACCAAAGAGCGTTTGCTTATTATTTTATATAAATTTTAGATATTTTTGGTCAATATAAACGACAATTTTGTCGCAGATGAATAGAGGTATCTTCTTTATTACTGTTCAGTTAATCTCCGTGACTAGACTAATAAAGTTTTATGTATTCATTTTTCAGCGAAACATTTGCCTGTTGTATTTTAAAGCTTTCATTCCCCTAATGTAAACGGGGCAAAAAGAGCTTTTAGTACAATCACTCTTACTTCTGTTATAATATTCATTTTTGTAGCGAAATTAGATAAGTGGAAACAAATAAATCTTCACAGAATTGTACACTTTCAAATAAAGATTTTATTTGAATGAGAAATTTATTAACCCGTAACATGCCATCCTAAAAAATCACGTTCCCTGCCATGATGGCATCTCAGTTTCACTGTTTATTGACAGTATTTAAACCTAAGTTAGCAGCTAAAAAATAATTTTAAAAATGTATATGTGCTAGAATACCTAAAATGATAATTACTTATTGACAATATTAAGAGAAATATTGAATGACTTCATGGCTCAACTATTTACGATTAGATCATGGGCATGGAAGTGTTGATATGTTTTTCTTTCGGTTATGGGTCAAACGACGTTGATTACAACGCTCCAGGACTAGCATTTGATCAGGGGTAGGTTCGAAAAATTTCGAAGGGCCTCTTTTCTGAAACTAAAATTATTTTAGACAATTTAAGTATAAAGTTTTATGTATGGAATTGATGCGAAAAGAATAAAAGTAGTATAAAGAATTTTCATTCATATCATCTTCGTCAAATAAGTAGGTTTTTCAGATTTTTGATATAAATTATTTTACGGGTAAATTATACAAGTATAAAGTGCCATTTAATTAAATAATAATTGCGTATAATTGAATAAGAAAAAAATTGATCCTTCTCCTGAGTAGAACAGAATCTTCTTGTTACCGTATTGGAAACCCACCGCTGCATCCAATTTTTATAACCAGGTATAGCATGAGTGATAAGATAGTTACATTATTTTATATATACTCACTCAAAAAAATAGAAATTAAAGGATTGAAAAATACCAGTTCATGAATTTACATGTTTTACATAAGAAGCACAGGTTTGAAAAGAAAAATAGCAACCAGTCATTTTTAAATAAAAACTGTCTTAATTAATGTATTCTTAAATACATTATAATCCGTGTTATTTCGAAGCCGTGTACAAATAAGCATATAAGTAGAATAAAGAGAACATATTATTTATATTTGAGAACTAAATTTTATACGACTTTGCGTATAAAATTACATTTCCTACAACTTTCAAGATTCATTCTTTCTTTGATAAAAAATCATAAACGCAAACAAAGAATGACAATAATATGAAAAGCTGCAAAACTTTTTGAGTGCTTTCAAGCCCCTGTGTACACATGCGTTTGTGGCGCATTCTTTGAAGGCTTTGCGGATCTCAAAATGTGCTTTGCATATAGTGGTTCTATAATGGCATTATACTGGTATCAGCAAGTAAGGATATTTAATTAAATATTATGTATAATGTGTATTATGGTGATGAGAATTTGCACGAAGATGTATCTTTACTCAAATTAATCAAACAGTTTCTATAAATAATTATCTAATATATACAAAAATGAATGTTTGTTCGTTCGTACATTATGCGCTGCCACACCGTTCATTTGATTGCAATGAAACTTTGACAATATTTTTGCTTGCTCTTTCGGGAAGTTTATAAGGATAGTAAAATTAACTTATAGTAGGTCTTATATATAAAAATCAATGTTTGTATGTCTGTCATACCGTCCATGCAACTTGCGCGAAGGTTATAGGCGTAGTAAAATTAAGCTATAGTAGGTGGCGCATGTGTCGTATCAAAGACAATCGGCAGCAAACGTCAAACAGACAAAAAAAAAACACGCACTTCAATAAACACTTTCTTTCTTTGAGTAGCATTGCAACGCTTGCCGGGAACCGGCTAGTATATAATTAAAAATAGCTATTCAATAGGAATTAAGGTTTGAATTAAACAGAATAATGGTAGTTATACAAGAATTATTCAATACTCACTTTTAAGGTGTTCACTGTCAATACTTGGTGGAATGGTATAATAATAATAATAATAATAGAGTTTCACTTTGCTTAAAAATTTCCCGAATTTTAATTGGGCTTATAATTGACTTCATTTGCCACTTATATTTATTGATGATTTTTTTAAATTGTACGTTATAGGTGTAAAGAATTTTAATTTTGTGTAATTATAATGTAATTTGTTAATCCTTTTCATTGTTAGTAGTTGCTTACACCTTTTATTTCAATTTAATTTGTATAAATAGCACTGTTTATATATTTTTCTTATCGGCTGATAATGCTCGCGATGAGCGAAACCGGTCCTGATCAAATAAATTTGATGTGGAAAAAGTACTAAAAATCTATTCTTTTTATTATTCAATACTGTTAATTGATCAATACTTGGTTATTCAACATTTTGCCATGGTCAGAACTAAGATATTATTAAACGGATGAACGAACGGATCATATACTAAGTCAATTATTCTATGGCAAAAGTGTAGAATTTGTGTGTGTTTTATATATTATATCGATTGATTCGTACTTTTGAAAATACTAAATACAGATATATTTAATATGCCATCATTTCGTGAAACAATGACTTAAAACTTTAACGGTACGGTTGTTTTCGTCTTGCCTTATTCTTTAAGACAATCATTACATTTCATAGTTACATATTGGGTGGAATGGAAATAAAGGTTCGTTCTACGAACTAAGAGACAGAAAAACTGTTTTAAAAGTAAGATACAACAGTTAGGAAAAAAGTTTTTTTTAAGCTAGCGAAACGAAAACGTAACTACTACCCTTATTATGCCATCCGTCTATCCTTACCGAATAATCTACAACCTACTTTCAATTGCCATCTACCTTTTAAATGCTTTATATATTCGAAAATAGGTACACATGAAAGAATATAAAACATTCATTCTTTAAAACAAACAAATTTACTGTTGTATTCAATGGATTCTTGTCATAAATAATTCCTTATACAAAATTAAAATTGATTTAAATTAACGGTATCGCTTTGAGTGGAAATGATTTCTTTCTTATTACTTGCCGCGGGAAAATATCTTTATTATTTTTTCATTTAAAATACTTATAAGTAAAGACTTAAAAAAATCTTTTCTGAACATTGTAAAAATATTATAGCTAGTCAAAAGAAGCAAAGCATGAGTACATTAAAAATAAAATATTTTAATTAACACTTTGTAAGCGGGCGTTTTTTAGTGATTAGCGCAAAAATATATTACATTCTTAAAATCAACACAACTTCTAAGCCAAACAATATTTTCGGCTGAAATTTTCAAAAAAATCATATGTAACATTTAATCATTAAAAATAAAATAAAAACATTTTGAATACATCATAATTTCACTACTTTCGTAAGCTGAATATAAAAACCTGTTATTAATTTAGTAGATAGCACTCCACTTGTTATCAATATGAAATATTCAAAATATTCTGTATAAAAAATAACATTAATCCATAACATACAATTATATAAGTAATTATAGTATAAAATCTTCATTCCTACAAATTTACAATCTCTGGAAGTCTGAAATCTGATGTCCTAAATATTCGAGAAACATGTGTCGCCTTTAAAAAAAAAATACTATGTGTGAACGAACATTCAGAGCATAATAATTTTTGAGGTTTATTGCTTACTTTAAAAAGGGTCACTTGGCGCGGTAGTTATTTTGAAGAAACCATTAAATTGAGTCAATATACCAACAAAACCGATAAACGTATTTTTACGTTTCCCGCCTATAATGTGTTATTAAGACATTTTCGTTTTCAAATAACCATATTTTATCATAATATTTCAAATTTCAACGGAAAAACGTTCGTTCTCAATATTTTTTTTTTTTTTTTCAACGAATGTTTCCTTTGCTATATAAAGTGTTTAAATAAGCACAAAGCATACGGAGTGTACAACCTTAAACTTTGTAGATTAAGTCTTTCGTAGCCTTCATGAAAGTACTATTTGAAGGCGAATTATTATTAATACACGTCAAGTATGGGGAAACTAAGTGCATATAAAGGAGTATGATGATAGAGTTTTACTTCTTGAAAACATTTCAATACCGAAGCAGGAAAGTTTCGATCCAAATTCAGAAGTTAACTAGGTGGTTACTCATTTTCTTTTATTCATGATTTCAGTATTACAAGAGAACTTTTTGTGTGGATTTATTAAGTTTAATAGTAAGGCCAAAAGTTCTTAACCCAAACATATAAGGTAAAATGGCGTTTAAACACAAAAAGTGTAACGGTTTTTGGGGTTTAGAAAAGTAAATTAGAATATTTAAATTAAAACTTAAATATGTACAATATATTCTATTACCCTTTAATACTCTTACACAGTTTTTTTTTAACTTTGCTAAAATATTTAAATGTTTTAAGTTTGGTTTTTTAATCTTATTTAACACTCGCGGCTCGGAGACAAGAAAAATACCTCTCTTCCGATGGGGGTCGTTTAGGGACCCCAGTGGTTTCCTCATTATTGGGCCTTATTCTTATAAATTAAAAAAAAATAGTCTAAAGGCTTTAAAATATCTCTCTGCATCATTCCTCATACATTTTTTTATAAATATATAATAAATAATCATATTTTAAGTTGCGCGTAAAAAAGACGTCATCCCAGCACACATATGAAATCGCAACTGACGAGATTTAGCAAATGCTATTTTACGAGCGACCGCTTATCTTTCTGTTATCTGTAATGGTTATCGCGCCTTCTCATGTTGCCAGAACTTATATAAAATGAGGCATCGATGTAAGTAAGATATTGTGTTTTTTTTGAGAATAGTATTCGAGGATACATAAATTATTATCTTTAACTTCGTACACATCAAACCGTTTTTTGTTCTACTTTGAGGATCTTTTTTATTTAGTTGAATTTTTTCTTTTCTGTTTTATTTAATAGAGACGGAACTAGCGATCGAATATTTTTTTTTCTTCTACAAAAAGTCCAAAAAACTATGATATAAGAATACCTTAATTATAAACATTGTATCACCCATATTAAAATAGATATTTAAGAAAATGTGGGTATTGGGGTCGCATTTCTTGAGCTTAGAACCGGATAAGTTAAAGAGTGGTCGACGTTGTTGGAGTTTCGAACACTCAGTTGCAAAGCTTCAGCTTCTTATCCTGAAATTGAAACAATATACGTTGATTTTACAATTAAATATAGTAGTCCCAGTATTATCTGATTTTGAGAAGAAAGAGTAGTGAGGAAAAAAAAATGATACCTGTCCTTTTATCTCCATTCTTCCTTTCCAACCCTCTCAAAAAAGAGTGGTTGAACGATTTGCCTACAAATAAAAAATGATTTTTTTAGAAATCAAAATAGTAATGTTATTTGATGCAAATTATGTCATGATGACGGAATAGCTATCAATGCGGTATTCTTGCTGTTTTTTCAGTACTGTAAAATATCGGTTTTGAAAATGTAAAAATACCAAATGTGAATCGTTCAAATCATGTACACTCCCACAGATTTTGTCACTAACGACCCGGGTTTCACCTTTCGGCATCTTCAGGCTCTGTTTATTTCCAAATAAACAGAGCACAGCTGCATCGCGATAAACACGAAACATTCATTTACTAAGCGTCAGTTCAAGTTCATCCGTGCACTTGAACGCCTGAAGATGCCGAAAGGCGAAACCCGGGTCGTCAGTGACAAAATCTGTGGGAGTGTACATAATTTGAACGATTCAAATTTAATATTGAAATTCCACCAAGCACCTTCAGTCGAAATCTTAAATTAAGTAAAAATACCAATATTTTGATAAAGAAAATAAACCGAAATCGAATTTCAAATGTATGACAGCATATTAAAAACTAGATAAAATATTTATTTATAGTTCTTTTAATGTCAATAAATATCATAACGTTGACAGTTGATTCAATTAAATAAATATTATCACTGAAGAAATCATCAAAAAGTAATTTATTTTCTTTCGTAGGGCTTTTTGAAATAAGCCTCTTACGTTAAAAACACATAATTAAAATACTCTTCTAAAATGTCATTTCATATCTACGACGATTGAATGAATTTCAAAAGGTTAATATTTGTATCGGAAAGTCAAAGGTTTGACCAACTTTTCTATTTACACAGTATACTTTGGTGATTTTTTTTTTATAATCTGAAGCGATAGGTTTCCCGATGAATTTCAAATATCTATTTGAAAATTACTGACCCAAAAAACACTTACGGTTTATGCGGCAATTGAAGAATAATTATGTAGGAAATTTTCAGATGATTTTTTATTTATTTATTTGTTTTTGTTTCTAATCCATCTTGAATCGTAAAACAGATACAAATTTATTTTTGGAGTCTTCAACATTGTATAAATGAGTATATTTTTTTTATAAATGATATAATATTTTATATTAATTTTGATATTTACAATGCTCTTATTTAATATTTAAATTATATTTTAGCGATTCTTTTTTTTATCCGTGTATCGCTTTGATATAGAATAAATATTTAATAAATTTATTATTATAATTTTTTTTTTCTTTCTAAGGTTGGTCGGATAGACACAAGAACATGCACATGTTGCGTCAGATTCAGGATGCTGGTCACATCTTCTGAGATTGTCATCTCATGAATAATGAACGTAATTAATCAAGTCGGTCCGACCAGCTTTCGGACCCGTAGGCCACGTTGACTTGGCATACTTCTGCAAACCACTAACCTGAGGTTCGTTAACATCGATTTCTTCTTTGTATAGCTTGCTTTCAAAAGTTTTTGATAACGTGCACTGGTGTATCTGTCAAAAATTTCTCAATATGGCAATTATGTTGAAAACATTACAGAGACTTTCATACCCATAAAAAAGAAATTAGAGAATATTTTATCTTGAATTGTAATCTATGCATTTAAATATTCAAAAGAATAAAAACATTATTAACTTAATGTATATTATTAATTTTTTTTCTCCATATTTAACAAATATTTTTCCGCATTAAAGAAATAATAAAAAAATGTTTCAAAAACGTTGAACCGTAGAAGTAACCAATCAGAAAATAACGATACAAATATATTGATTGCGAATATTTTTACACATTGAATTGAAACCATATTAAATTAATAAAAATAATGTATTAACCTCTTTTATAAAAGTATACCAAATCTCTAAACGCGTAATGAAGTAAATAATAATTCAAGATAAATTATTTTCGACCTTAAAACTATAATCTTTTCACTATGCTCTTGGTCAAGAAAATATAATTTAATGAAACCTTTCAAAAAGCAAATTACGTTGTATAGAAAGTGTACAAAGAAAAGCATAACTGGCAGAGCTTTTATGGACAGCAAATAAAAGCATGTTTGATGACGCCATTTTCCCACGTTTTATTCTTTACCACATCATTAAAGGCAAATGAAAATCTACTCTTCATCACATTACACAACTAGCAGTTACTTTTAAGAGGTACATATGATATTTTATGAAGTTTTGGAGCACTTACAATCAGAATGAATGAAGGATTAATAGTATTATATAATGTTTAATTCTGTAAAGGGCTTTCATCCCATTATTATTGTCTTTAATAACGACATATTAAATATGAAGCATATCAAAGCTTTAATTTACAAAGACTATACAAATGTTTTATATGCGTTCATTTATTTATCAATTGGCATATAAAAAAGTAGTGCTTTTATCACTCTCCGCTCACATTAGATTGAATCCTAAAACTTAGACAGTCAGCAAAGCAATTTTTTGTACTATTAATTCGTATATCACAATTTCAATGTTTATATAGTATAGTTTATAGTTTACACCCTCCCACCCATCCTATCCTATGAACGGGGTGTATCGAGAGCGACTAGCTAACCACTAGTCCTGTCCTAGCCCTATCATTATATTCCTACTCTTATTGGAAAAAAAGAAGTTGAGCAACTGAGTAAAAAGCAGTTCTCGTAGAAACACTTCTGTTGCGATAAGCTACATTAGGAGTCCATATGCTCCACATTGGGAGCAGACATGGTTAAAAAAATGAAAATAAATTACTGGCTGCGATGTTTTGATAGTTCCTATAAATGGCCGTAGCTTGATAAGCCAGATAATTTTGCTTAACTTTCAATCATTTATTCAATGAACTATTTTCATTGAAAAATTACCTACAAAACTACTCTTTCTTGTTTAGTAAGAATACACAGTTCTCGTAGAAACACATCTGTTGAGATAAACTCCATTAGGAGTCCATATGATCCACATTGGGAGCCGACATGGTTAAAAAAATAAATATAGTATAGACCAGGGGTGGGGAAGCTTCTCTTTTCTGAAGGACCACATTCATTTATCTGATTCAACATAAGGCCGCAGTAAAAAAACTTTGACAAAACCTCCCTTTTTTTCGACTGTCGAACATATCGGAAAGGTAAAATGACGTAACTCACAGTTTTTTCAAAATAGTTTTTTTTCGATAATCACAATATATCAAACTTGATAAACGTTATGTTGAAAGGATGCAAGCTACAAACGCCGAATTAGTATCTAAATTTAGCTTTTAAGTTTGAAAAAGATGAGCTCGTAAAAAATTGAATCCAAGAAAAAAGACTGAAGTAAAAGTTTTTCCTAGACAATTTCTTTAATTAAAATTAGAATATGTTAATTAAACACCAGTTGAGAAGTCTCCGTGCACTTCAAGGTTGTGTATAATTCATAATTTGCATATGGCCCAAAATCATCCAAACACGTTTATTGCGCCTCCTGTCAAATTTGATATTTGGGGGTTACGTCATTTTTCCTTTCCACAATAGATATGTATAATAGGTTGATTGAGCTTTTTTTACAAACGCTTGCGTATAATTTTTTTAACACAGTGAATATTTTGATCAAGTCAAATGGCCGCAGGTTGCCATCTACTGGTATAGACTATAGAGCACCCAAGTGTTTGTTACTCCTGTTAAAACAATCCGGGTAGTCATTTCAAAGTGTAAATGTGTCACAAAAGGGCACTTGATACGCCCAGTCAGTGCTGTAAACCTGTACGAGGAATGGTAAGTACAAAGTAGGGCTTATCGGTCTTCAAAAATTAGTTTTAAATAACAAGTTTTTAGATAAATTTACGATATTTGAAAGCCAATTTTTTCTATTTGATAACCCGGTTTCAAATATTAACATTTGAGTACCGAAACGTCAAAAATAAGATCGAGGAGCGACAGTGTATAAAGCTTGCATTTATTGAGTTATCATTGGATATTAAAATTAAAATCAGTAGATATATTTGGTATTCAGCGAATGTTTGAAATAAGAGGAATCTTGCTATATCCCCACTAGGAACTCAAGAATTAAAATACAAACTGTTTTTTTTTATTATTTTTTATTAAAAACATAAATATTTCGACTCTGAAAGAGTCTAAAAAATGAGTGAATAAATAAATAAATAATATATTACATGTCATCAATAAATACGAATAATATATTACATGTAGGTTTATTTGAAAATATTTTTGCTGTACATTTTTTTTGTTGAATATTTTTTAGCGACGTTGAACTACGAATACAATTTTAATAATTAGTCTTTTGCAATAGTGTAAGTATGTAGAAATATTCTACGTGTTAAATAAAACATTTCTGCATACTAACTTTTTTCCCTTTTTTGATACTTAGTACCTATTTTATTTCGTAAATTAAATTTAAGATTTCGTCGATAATACCAATATTAAATTAAAATTTTTCAGATTTTCCAACAACTATTTACCAAGCCTTAGTTCAAGTTTGTTCGTGCACTTAAATGTCTGAAGATGCCGAGAGTGAAATCCCGGGTCGTTAAAGACAAAACGTGTGGAAATGTACAACAAATTAATAAACATGTAATTTTTCATTTTTTTTATGTACACATAATATATAAAGATTTTTTTTTTCTGTAGTACTGTTGTTGTAGCTGTCATGTTAATTCTTTATCACAGTATTTGAGAAAAGGGGTAGCTCCAAAAAGAATATGATAACAATATATACGCATAGCAATCGACAAACTCTTAATGTTATTAAAGATTTATGGTGACCAATAGCATAATTATATTTCTATTTTATGAGTTGGAAAAAATCTAAGCAAGGTCCATGCTATTATTTGAAATTGGCGTGTTTTACAATTTTTACGGTGTATTGTAAAAACAGATCTTATCAGAAAAAAAGATTTTTTTACTGTCCCTTTTTGTTAAATAATAATACAATTAAGTGCATGTTTTATGGACGTTTTAATGTGGAAACATAAAAAACCTAAAAAAATAAGACCATTAAAATCTATATCAAGAACGTTTCAAAACGTGACGGTGTCTAGTTATTATTTTTTTAATGTTTTTACTACCTTCACAAGCATTGTAAAAAAGTCTTGTTACATGAATTGATTTTTAGTAAATTTTTACCTGTATGTTCAGAACATATGTGTTTGAAAAATCTAGTTTTTGGTCCATTGAGTATCCGACGATCTGATGCGGTTAAATCTGATACAAAAAGGAACCCTAATAGGTCATAGCCGAGAGCTAACAAGGGTATTTGAAAAGTTTTCCTTTTACAAACATTTTGTCGATGATAGCTGGGTGTATCAGAAATACTATAGTTCGTTCACTCTAAAAATGTAAGATCAAACATATAAAAAATATTGATACAGACAAATATAGACCCGAGATTATAGATTTTTGGCGAAACAATCTTATTAATGGTTCTTGGAAGAATACATTATTGTCACGTTTGTTAGCTAGCACGTCCTGGTACTTAAAGCTCCATAAATTTGATATCCAAAAAAAAAAATATATTTTTGGGTTCAATTGAATATGTTCAAAAGCATAACATTGAATTATTAATTGCAAATAATGTCCGAGTTAAATTTATATTAATTAACGATAGACGTTTAAGTTTGATTAAAATTTCATTGTATCAAAATTTATCAGTACCAATTTTATTTATCTTTGTGCTTTATTTTTAGATTTCGTCATTAAATTTGGTACGACTGGATTAGCGTTTTTAATTTTGTCGTTTTTCTCCGCGATAAATTTTCTTTTTTGTCTCGTAAATATTATATAATTTAATTCATATTGGGGAATTTTTTTTTCTTGGAATGCGACCAATTAGCTGTGTTTTTTTTGTATATTTCGTAAAACTTTTAATGATTTGACAAAATTTTATCGTGTAGAATTTATAAATATTTTTTTTCAGATAAATTTTGCTTTCATCTTTAAACTCTTATATAAAAAAACAATATATACGAATTACGAACATATTCTCAAATGTTTGTTACATCCTAATAAATATCAGTTGATTATTCTCGTATTGAGCAAAACTGGTTCTGATCACATTAAGTAAAAGTGTTTTTATCCATTTCTGCTCCTAATGTAGAGCATATGACCTCCTAATGCAGATATCTCCACAGAAGTTTTTCTACGAGAGCTGTTTGTTACTCAGTCGCTTAACCACTGTTTTTACAAAGAGAGTAGTAAGGATAGAAGGATAAAGCTAGGACAGGACTAGTGGTTAACTAAACGCTCTCGCTACGTCCAGTTATTAAAGGATCGAAAGGATAGGAAGGAGTTTTTAGACATCACAAACACCCATGCATTCGAACTGATATTGATGAATTGATCGAAAAAATGCTGTTCGTATTAGGATTCGAACCCAACAATGGAAGCCAACAACGTTAAGCACTGCACCATAGGACGACAAAGTGAAATGAGTACTAAGCAAGTAGTACAATTAGATTTTTTTTTAAATATAACGGTTTTCTACCAAGTAAGTATTGACAGTGGACACCCTAAAAATGATATACAAATTGGCTTGTTCAGTAACTTGGTATTAGTATTTTTGTGATTTCCATTTTGTGTTGGTAAAAACATTATAATTCTGGATTTTAGCTGTAGAATTTATATCCTAATCTATCTCCTGAACAAACAACTTTATGAATAAAGTTTACGATGGATGCGGGATAAGTCCTTATCCTATATGTATATTTGACGGTTTTGTGCAATGTGATAATTACCATTAAAACAATTTCGTATCCTTAGTTTTATTATGAAAGTTGTTATTGTCTTCATTTGATAATCAAATATGCAAGCCTCAGATCAATGATGCACAAACTATTTCACGATAAGATCAATAATGTTATCCATTTTCCGATTGTTCACGTGCTGTAAAAGTTTTTCTTGACTTTAGGCATATGTCAAATATTTTTGTTGATTAAATAAATGCATACCAGATACTGTAGAACAGTGTTTCGCAACCTTATTTGTGCCATGACGAATTTCAACGCTACAACCTCCATGCCCCATTATATTATATATGTAGTTACCAAACAAATTCTGAAAAAAAATGTTCCTTTAACGTCTATTGGCTTATATAAAATGCGCTCCTTAAAATTCTATGTTTGTTATAACAATAATAAAACAATTTTTTGTACTAATTATACATTTTTTTAATATTATCAAGACCAGTAATTTTTAAATGTGTAATAAAACACTGAATTAATTAACATGTACTTTAATTTTACCTAATTATCAATATCAACAATTTTGCATATCCGATGCGTGTATTTTGGTATTAACTTTTCCGGTTCTAAGCTCAAGAAATGCGACCCCAATACCCACATTTTCTTAAATATCTATTTTAATATGGGTGATACAATGTTTATAATTAAGGTATTTTTAAATCATAGTTTTTTGGACCTTTTGTAGTTTTTATACATACGCGATAACGAGATAGGCGCCCGCGATAAGCGATCGTTCGTAAGATAGCTGGGCTAAACGCGTCATTTGCAAATTCATATGTGTGCTGGGATGATGTCTTTTTAACGCGCAACTTAAAATATGATTATGTATAAAAAAACACAGATTTTTATTAAAAAAAAATGTATGAGGAATGATGCAGAGAGATATTTTAAAGCCCTTAGACTATTTTTTTTTTGAAATTCATAAGAATAAAGCCAATAATGAGGAAACCACTGAAGTCCCTAAGCGACCCCCATCGGTAGAGACATATTTTTCTAGTCTCCGAGCCGCGAGAGTTCAAAAAACAGTCCAAATACCATTTTGAAGTATTGCAGCCCATAAAAAGCTGAGAGCACTGCAAACAAGTATGGAGCATAATTCTCAGAGCTAAAGCGATGTCAAGATGCATCCAGGGGATGTATTATTGCAAGTCTGCAGAAAATGTCTAGCTGACCGGATTCTATTGTCCAGTGGTATGTTTGAAACCGGATACTTGCCAGTCGTAACCGAGAATTGAATAGGTTTGAGAAAGCTGGTAGTCGCCAGTTACAAATGGCAATATTGAAGTCAGAGCTGCAAAAATAACACTGTGAAAACTTTCGTTTTACAGTTGAGTCGCGCGGAATTGCGGGTATAAAGCACAGATATTTATTTCCATCAAAGACTTTTTCTTTTATTTAAAGCGCTGAGTTGCTATTAACTTTATCTCACATTGAAACACTTGGTAATGTTTTTATTGATGAATTTTAGCTGTGAGTTTTATTATCCATTTCCAATCTAAGAAAGTGTAATATTGGAGGAAGTATATAATGTCGGCGGAAGTTTCGGAATAAGTCAAATTTTTATTATCAATACATCGGTTTCAAAGTTTAACAACTAAAAAAATATCGTTCGATTTCGACTGAAGGTGCTTTGTGGAATTTAAATATTATATTTATTATATTTATTTGTTTGTCGGAAAAGGTTTTATGACTATATTTATATAGGGTACAGAAGTGGCGACCCGGCATATGCAATATTTCATTTAAAATCGGAAGGCGATACATATAATTCTTAAAACCACTCACTACTCAAATCTTTGGGAATTCCCATGAGCTTATCCTTTTCGCCAGCAATGGCTTTAGACTCAGTGATACATTTATTTAATATATAAACACGAAACACTCATTTAATAAGCGTCAGTTCAAGTTCATCCGTGCACTTGAACGCCTGAAGATGCTGAAAGACGAAACCCAGGTCGTTAGTGACAAAATCTGTAGGAGTGTACATAATTTGAACGATTCAAATTTAGTAATAATTTTTGTTACTTTGAATAAAATTCTGGAATTATCTACAAAATTAAGTTATATTTATAATAATATGAGACTTTATATTTTTTTACAGGATTTCATCAGAAGTTACAGTTTAAAAATAAAATATTTTCGACAGATTTGGTGATAGCTTTAAAGAAGTTCAATTTTAATATTAAATTTAATTCAATAAATTCGTTATTCCATTTGTTGTCAAGAATGACTTAAAAGTATACTTAAAGCCCTTTTACAACGGTAAAAATATAAAACCTCAGAAGGGGGGGGGGGGGTAATCCAAGTAATTACCAAGGGGGTAAAATTCCAAAATTACAGTATTGTTTATAAATGTATTTCATGCAATAGGTTTATTGAAGGAAGGGCCTATTAATATTATAAAAACTGATTACAATGCTGAAGCACTCGAGAACACTTCCTAATGTGTATAAAAAAACGAGCAAGGTTCACAATTTGTTGATTCGCCAACAGAAATTACTATTTTCATTTTCACTGTATATAATATATTGTTGCTCTTGCCTATTTGGATTTTTTTAAAATCCAGATCCACTATCAATGTAGAGTATATAACCTTGTGATGAAGGTATCTCAACAGAAGTTTTTCTACGAGAACTGATTGTTACTCAGTCACTCAACCTCTCTTTTTCAAAGAGAGAAGTACGTATAGAAAGAGAGGCAAGGATAGGACTAGTGGTTAAATAATCGCTCTCACTACATCCAGTTATTAGCCTTTTAGCTGCCGTAGATAATTAATAGTAATTACCTAGCTCGCCGGCTATAATTTGCAACTATTAATTTAATTAATTGTTGACGAGATAACTCGTCTTTGGTGTGTTGAGCACAAAAAAATACGAGATATCTCGTCTGTGGCAGCCATCGAGTTAAAGGATTGGAAGGTTGGTAGACATTTTTTCGACATAACAAATACCCATTTGTCCGAATAGAAATCAATAAATCGATTTAAAAAATGCTGTTCATACTAGGACTTGAACCCGTGAGATCTTGCACGAAAGCCAATAACGCTAATCGCTGCGCCATAGACCCGAAATTCGAATTTTCTAAAAGTCAAAAAATATGAGAAAGCCAAATTGGTTTTTTAGTATGCTTCAAAGGGTTGACAATGACTGGACGAGACCAAACTCTGCAATAATCTTGGCTTAATACAACAATTAATAATGGTTGTGTGCGAGTCAACACGTTGTTGAAAGACCGTTGACGGAAATATCGATTGGATAATTCCATACTTAGATTGTGATTAACACAAGATTAAGTGCCAATTATATATACTACATATTGAAGAGATTGAATCAAACTCGACGGGTCGGAAATTTCCGTATCTCATATATATTACGAACATGTAATTATGTTACTTGTGCGAACACACAAATAATGAATATTATATTATTAATTGAACTGAAATTAATGGCCCTAATTATTATCATATTACGCAAGACTATTTAATATCGTCCTTCTATTGGTAACAACTTTCAAAATATGGCAAAAAACATAAGTCAATTTTTTTTAACATCGTTAGTTGCTTTTAATTAAAACTTTTTCTTATGTCAAAATATAGTGATTAAATACTTTCGATGGGTTCGGCGGTAACTTTGTGGAAGCTCATTTTAATATAAAATATAAAAATAACTTAGATTATTCCACGTATTGTGCTACAAACTGTGACACGTGTTTTACCTCTTTCAGAGGCATCCTCAGACAGACTTACTTTCACAAATGCTTATTTAAGTACGAGTGATTTTAATTTAACTCTTTTGATATATTATAAAAATAAAAATAAGAGGCAAGGAGGGGATAATAGAAAAACAAACGAACAATAATGGTAATACAAATGACATTTACACTAAGAAATGATTAGCTAACGAGTTGCATCAATTAGGACGGGTTAAGCAGTGGCAATTTAGCTTGTTTTATTCAAGATATTATTTATAATATTTCTTTATTGTTAATACTTTTATTTATTTCTAAAATAAAAAGCAAACATTTGTGAAAGTAAGTATGTCTGAGGATACCTCTGAAAGAGGCAAAACACGTGTCACAGTTCGTATCACAATACGTAGAATAATCTAAGTTATTTTTATATTTTACTAGCTGGCCCGACGAACTTCGTACCGCCTCAGAATCAATAAATGTTGTGTTGGCTGAATTAAATTTAGTTTAAATGAATACTCAAAATGAATTAAGTTAAATAAATGTGCAAAATTCAAAATGAAAACTATTTTAATTACATTGAAATGATGTTATTCAAGTGGCACAGTCGATATATTTAAAGGAATGTAGTAGACCAACGATTTGATTTTGAATTGTGAAGTTGAAATGATCCACATCTATGTTATTTGCTGCAAGAATTGCTCGTTCAATCAACCAATTATGATGTTTGTGATTAGCAATGATATTCAGGAACACTTTGTTGATTGTCCTTCGATGAGACAAAATTGCAAAAATTCGGCAGAAACGAAATCAATCCATTCGATTCGTCGACAGGAACACGGCCGTTACAGATAGTCAGCAAATGCTTGGAGAAATCTTTTTATAATTTTACGAAAGTTCATTCTAAATTTTCATATTTTTTATATTACGAAATGATATAAATTCTCATTATAACAAAGAACGCAACATTTTCCAAATCTTCAATATTATATTTATGAGATTATCTTTCATTAGAAAAAAAATAAATATTTTTTTGTTTAATGTTCCACACATACAAACAGTTAGTTATACAGTCGATCCTGTTTTTATGCGGTATATGGGTTCCACGAAATATCGCATAAAAAACTTGACTTCCATAGAAAAAGTGGGGTGCGTTACTTAAATTTTAAAATCCGCATAACTTTGAAACAGCGAGTTAAAATATACACTAAATCGCAAAGTATAAGAAAATTAGGGGAAAACCACGGCGTAAAAATATTAAAAAATAGTCACTGTATGACAATTCTATGTGTGTTTTAAAGCATGTGGTCACTCTTTTTCGGAAAAAATAGTATGCGCATCAATTTCATAAAACTATAGTTGTTTTCTAACAATGAAATTAGTGATCAGAGTTTGTTCAGATTTTCTTTTTCGATAATTAATTGGTTATGCAGTTTGTTATACCCATATATAATTTTTTTAAAGTTATCGTTGAAACTTGAATGCGCGATCAGAATATGAATCATTTAGAAAGAAATGATCTTCTAATTTAATGAAAAGTTGGAGACTTTCTTCATTTATTTTCGCAGTGAAGGAACTGGAATTTCTTTCAGTTCGTCATTATTTTCTGGTTTTTTGTCAATAATTAAATTTAAATTATTGACATCTTCGTCACTTAAAGCTTTATCTGTAAGTAATACGTCGATATAATTTTCGCTAAAGGTATCAAACCTTTCTTCGCCAAGTTCATGTGCTAAAGTAATCATTTCAGCTGATATTGCCGATGTTTCAATGGTTTCATTGACTGTAACACACCTAAGTAGGTGGACTTAATTCAGCGATGGCAGATGCAACATGATTTAAACAGTCCGAAATCGCATTTTTTTTTCAAATGCCGGTTGTGTTTATGATTCTCTCTATTCTATCCAAAAATACAACGATATATGCTTTCGATGTAATATTTAACATTTTTATATATCGTAAAATATTGTACATTTAAAAAAATTCATTTCTAAAAAACCACATTACTTCGAAATCGCATAAACAAACCGCATAAAAACAGGATTGACTGTATATAGGGATCAAAAATAAAATAATGATTTGATAGTATTCTATAACAATATAATATTCATGAAAAGTATACTGATTTTTTTTACGTACCTTCTGATTTTATGTACTTTCATTCGTCTTTTCACATTTCAGTATATATTTTAGCGACAGTGATGAACATGAGACATAAATTCCTAAAAGTTTTTTTTTTAAATGGATATTAAAAATTTAGTTTCGAAATTCTGACACAGCCAAGTTCGTCGGAACATCTCTAATTCAAAGTATGAAACAAATGAATTTTGGAAATATCGCCATCTAGTGTATGAAATCAGCATACAACGACATTTTCATAACTTCAAGCTGTTCCTCATTTAAAAACTGTATGAAAATATTAATTTTACAATCAACGCCACCTAGTGTATTAACCGCAAACAGCATACAACGTCATGTTCCGCGTTCGATTTGGAAATTTCGAAAATACGAAATGTATGGAGAAATTTATTTTATTCATAATTTCTTTTCCGTGATATTTTTCCGATGTTTTAATGCTTATTCTGCTATTCTAGGCAAAAACGAATTTTATAAATCAAATATCATTGAAATCCTTGCAGCAATTCTCGAGATATACGTGGTGTAAATAACCCCACTTTGTTTTATATATATAGATATTAGAGTGATTAAACATACAATAAAAACATATGATCAATAAATTGACGGTAATTTTTTTTCTTAAAAAAAAATGCAAAACATATTTTTTTTACTGTGCAACATATGTGTAAAATATATTTAAAAATACGCATGTATTTCTGTTGTTCAATATAATTTTCTGATCGCAATAACAAAATGACGTTTATATAATATATTTTGGAAAGGCCACTAGTTGGCTGATTGTTTCTCTCGTTTTTTTGATCGTTAATAAGAACGAGATGCTTTCGTTCCTATTAACCTATCCCACTATATGCTCTTAAAAACAAAACAATAAGACAATTTCAATCTTTTGACAATTTTTCTACGCTTACCTACCGTTTCCAAAGTAAAATATTTAACGGTACTTTAATATAAATATAGTTAATCAATTTCCTTATAACTTTTCCTTTAGTCTCTAATATTAGTTTTGTGACACTCTTATTTGAAGCTCAAAAACTTTGAATTAAAAGGGATGGTTTTACAAAACCTTTAATCTAAAATGTCATTTAATATAGTAAATTCTCGATTACGTAGGTTAATATTGAAAAAAAACTATCACGGATTATCCAAACCATTCATTTTTAATTAATTTAAAAAAAATTATCACGTACTTACATCATTACGATCATAAGTTTTGCCATGTTTAATACTTATTCTTTTTAAAAAGTGTGATTTCGTTGTGTTTAATTAATGAAATTTTGAAACGGTTTTCTACTATCAATTAGAATATTTCGTATATCGTTATATTACCCGTTTTCGTTGTACTCCAATAAAGTGTCTTAGTATCGTGTTATGGCTAATACAATTGATATTTTCTTTGTTTTATTCTTCTTTTTTGGTTAACTGAAAATGGCAACTGTATCTCCTGAAATACACTAAAACTTGGATCACATTAACTGTATTATAATCACTCTTCAATGTAAAATAAATTAACCTTTTTGAAGCCTTGTAAATTTGGCATACAATATCCGTCTATGACTGGTACATTTTTTCTTCACAATCAAGTAACTTTATGTATCTCATAAAGTGTTGTCAGTTTTTCCTTTAAGTTAACTGTTTTACATATAAAATAAGTGCCATTCTCACCATTCTATTATTTCCGTTTTCAATAGAAAAATTTAGTTAAGTAGCTTACAACAGGTCTTGAACAAATATATCTGATGAGATAATTTATTCTCCAAGTTATGAACAGGCACGGTTTAAAAAAAATTCTATCAAACTTGTCTTACTCTTATTTTTACGAACACACCAGAGGAAAATATTTTATAAATGTCAAGACCTGGCCCAATGTTGCGTAAATAATAATATGGCTTCGTTATTAATACATCTTTTTAATTAACAGCTTATCGATAGGCTCAAAACCTCATCGCTTTTGATCTCAGGGTTGCTGTACTAAGACTCGATCGATCGCGTAACTGCCTGCTCTCTTTGTGAATGAGAAAATCTGTCAATTTCATGCGTTTCATCCTATTGCCTATCATATGTGTACGTATTTATATACGATTATATATGTATTTTATGTTACAGTTAAAATGTAAAATGTTTTCAATATATGAACTCACTATTTAGTGTGTTCATATATTGAAACCATTACTTTTTTATTTAAGACTTTGACTGAACGTGCATGGTGAAATTTAAATATTAAATTTGAATCGTTCACAATGGAAATAAATAGAGTACAGTTAAATAGCTTACCAATTTCGAATGAGCAGGTAAATCTGCCAAATTCCCCAATCTTGTATCCTAAATGTAAGTAAATATAATCATATTTTTTTCCAGCAAACAAGGTAAATATAGTTTTTTTAAATTATTCACCATTCAAATCATTAGGCATTCTCATGGGTTAATCCATTTCGCCAGAAATGGTTTTAAACTTAGTGATACATTTATTTCTTATATAGGCATGGTACATTTATTTACTGAACGTCAGTTCAAGTTCATCCGTGCTTTTGAATGCTTGAAGATGCCGAAAGGCGAAACCCGGGTTTTTAGTGACAAAACTTGTGTGAATGTACATCATTTGAACGATTCCAATTTACACGATTACATTTTGGATCAATTTACTTTTACTAAGCAATGTAAAAATTATCGTCGAATCTATTTTACAACATGCTAGCTACTCTTTGCCTCTCCAAAAAAATACTGAATCCCGTAAAAAGCAATTCAATTATCTGTGAAAGCTTATATGAAGATTCGAAAATATTTTAATAATCAACGTTGCAATCGAGGAAATCGATAGTTTATGCGAATCACGAAAAATTGTCATGCTTCGTCTTGTGTGGGCGGTCACTGCGAACACAATTGCAACGCGGTTTAAAGTGAATCAAAATATCAAATGATTGCGGCGCGCTTTTCGTCCCATAGGACACTCTATAGCTGCGGAGACCATTTGATATTTTCGTGCCGAACCGAGTTGTTTTGATTTCGTCTACGTAAAACATACAGTCAGGCATATTTCAATTTTGCTCAATAGTTTGTTCTAAGAAGTGCTTCCAATTGTCTTGTTACGTTGACTGTTTCATACTGATATTACATTCACACAATATCACGTAAATTATCAGTTTCCTGGATTCCAAAGTATAATAATTTAGCATTTTAGTATTTTTTATCAAATTTCCGACAGATCTGCTTTGTAATTAAGATAATTTTATTTATTTTCAGGTATAAAAATAGTAGCATGTTGTACAGCAGGTTTACTAAATTATCTTGTATGGATATAGTTTTATGATAAAATGTTGAAAAGATCTTAGAAACAAGATGTAAGATAACAGTTTTCCAGCTACAATTTAAACATTTCAAATACGTGGAGCCAGCTTATGTTAGGTAAGGTGGATTTGTGTAAGTGTTGAATATTTAATATTATGTTAAACGATGACTGAGCAGAAATTTTGAGGTAAAACCAAATAATGCGCTAGACATGAGAGCATTGAAAATCTGACATCTGGCAACCCGAGCTGTGCGAGCGTTATTATTTCAATGTTTGTGAATACTACGTCTATATATTAAGTTAGTGCATGCATTGAAACATGCTTATTCATTCTTTTATTTAACTTTAACTTGTTTAGCTATAAAATTTGTTATGTTAACTAGTGGATGCATATGTCTACTGAGTGTACACATTAACTGTAACATGTACACGTTTGTACGCTGGATTGCGCTGTCATGCAAAACCTTTAATTAAGTCTTTGACCCTTATCGGAGGCAAACAGTTGCGTAAGGGTGTAGGAACAGCCAATATAAAAACGTAGACACAGGTGGTTTTTATAAAGTTTCATTAACAACAAAAAAAAACAATATCTGCATTCAATGAAGATCATATTGACTTCCTGTATATATGTAGTGTCAACAAAAATTGTTTCTACGATAAATTGTTAATACTCGGTTAAATACGAATAACGCTGTTAATTACGCCACTTAAAAGCGGGAAGTCATATTGTGTGAGAGTGGGTACAACGATTAGTCATTAAGTTAATATATTGACTTCGTCTGAGAAAAACTTTTACGAATACTGAATTATTTCTAATCGATGTCTTTCGAGTACAACTCAGAGGCAAGAACGTTGCACGTACAATTTCTTCTTAATTTTTAATTCATTTCTGATGATATGATTATAAAAATTGTAATAGATAACCAGCAATATGGAAGAAATATCTAGCATAGAAAGATAAAGAGTGCATATCATCTCTGTTCTAGCAGAAAATTGTAAGTAACAGTTCTGAGTAAACAGAAAATGAAAAATTTCAGCATTTAAGATAAAGCCTCTAGCATCGATATTTTACAGTCCATAGATAATTTTTATATCAAATTTTAGATGCGATAATGCTGATCTGTCACAAATAAAAGTTTTAAATTAATGGGTAAGAACAACTACTTGCTTTTAAATCCACAATAATAATAATTTCTCATAAAAATAAATGCTTATTTTGTCTATATGGTACAATCCTTTTACCAAGTGAGTTATTGCAAAAAATGAATTGAAATTAAAGATAATTTTTGTATACTTAACTATTTTTTGTTTGTTTCATTACTTACCAACTTCTGCTAGAAAGGTGACAATACGGAGTTTTAAATTATTTCAACGATCTTTTTGAAAACTATGCCCTTGAATGAGACATACGATATACTATTTTGCTAGCGTTGTGAAACTTTTTACAAACAAAATATTGTTTACTTGTAAAATAGTTCACTTAAAAAAAGATTTTCATTTATTTTATTTTTAAATTAGTTAACCTTTTTATGTTCAGAAACTACGTACATTTCTCACAATGGCAGCACAAACTACACCTTGTGGTGCGCTGTCTCAATAATAATTATTGCCGAATAATAAATTTCACGTGTTACCAAGAGAGGGAGAGAAGGGAGTTTACCGCTTATCAAAACATTTTCTCTCAAAATTTGTGTTATTGTTACTTTAAATAATTTTGGGTGAATTGATGCAAATGGTTTTTCAGGAAGCTTTGAAACAATATCGGATGTTTGAAAACTTTGAGGTGAAAATTCAATCATCGCTAACACTGCAAACAATTCGATACGGTAGAATTCAATTTAAAAGAAATTTAATAATTGCATTTTTACTTTTATTTATTTAAAAATGTTGGAAAATAGCATTGCTTGATTTGAACCATTTTTTTAGACCGATAATGGTTCTGCTCGGACCCATCATAGATTTTATGTTTTGTCTAAAAATAATAAACTATTTTATAACGAACTTAGCATCATGAAAATGACTCTTTTTAATTGACTTCTTTGTGCACTGTATGTGTATATGTATAAATGCTCATGTGTGTGTATATGTATGGATATTATATGAAGAGAAGCGTATATGATGTGTTTTGAAAATGAATGCATTTAGAGTCCCAGTGACCTGGCTTCACTAAGGAATTATTACCTCTGTAGCAATCACGTTCTTCCATCTGCAACGATGGTAAGGGATTCAATTTTTAAAAACATTAGCGATGAAAGAAACTCTAATAACTTCGACGCTAATGAGTCCTGGTATTTAAGCTTCATAAATTTGATATCCAAAAAAAAAGAACCATGAAAACTCAATTAATACTATTTATAGACTTAGCGGTAAATCAACAAGTTTATTTTTAAAACAATCCTTAGCTTTTTTTTCATGTGATTTGCCATAATTTTAAAAAGATCCATAATTATGGTATTTTTCATTTTTTTAGAAAAGACACATTATAACTATTTCAGCAGATTATTTTTCAAAAACAGTTATTCAATTATTAGTTTCATGAAAAAGCTACCGATTTTACCAATATTTGATTTTGCCATAACGCATTTGATTCACCCATTTGCAGTCACCTGTCTACTTCACGGTGTATTGTCATACATAATTCGATTCAAAGCGATCATTCCAAATACATACCCAATTTAAAACTAATCAAAACTGCTTTAAATAAATATTTTAAACATTTTGACACTTGGATGGGCATATAAAAAAAAGTATTGAAAAATATTCCGGAATCTTTATTTCACTATGTGCTTCTTTAGTATTTATAAAAGCTCTAGTTTTATAATGTTAATTTAGTTAATAAATGCTTTCTATTCTGTATTAACATTAACAACAAATTGTTCATTTTATTAAGGGTATTCGCGTTTCACCTTTGTCAAAACAAAACAATTTCAAATAAGTGGTCTAATTTTAAAACAAGTCAACTTCTTTGTGTTCTTTTAACGGTAAGTGTTTATGGACTTGAGTCAAAATGAATTTATACTAGGAAAACCTTTGCGTATTGTCGCAAACAATTTTATATTATATTTCGTAATTTAATTACAAACACATTCTATAATCCGATGTTACAAATTATAGCAAATTTTCGTGGCGACCTCAGTTTGCAGTTCGATAATAATTAATATTACAAGCAAATTATTACTGTCTTTGTCATTTACATTTCTTCTGTAGTTGGTGACTGCCAAAAACAATTGTTGATTTCCGTATGTACCGAAATTACTTTTCAATACGTTCAAACATATTATTTATTGTTGTCACGTTTTATATATTTTTTTAAGCAACAGGTGGGAATCGTATTTCCTGTCGGTGACAGCTTATAAAAAAATGAGGAAAATTGAACAAGCCATTTGAAATCGTCAATAAATCGTTTTTTACGGTGGGTAAAAATTCCATTTTGCCCCATTCTCCTGATGAAAGACAGTGTCCACAACATTTAAGAGACGCTGTTAAAAATAATTACATATTGAAATGATGCAATCAGTCATCTCTCTCAATCTTTGTGAAACGATAAGGCTTATATATTTTCGTTAATGTATTCGAGTTCTTCTGCATTAAAATTTTATTTTTAATTAAAATTAATAAATTAAATGAAATAATTATTAGCAGCAGTTTATTTGTGAAATTATACATGAAACCGATTATGATGTATGCTTCCCAATTCGGTATAACATAATTTTTGCCAAAAAACTACTCCTCTGCCAGATGGAGCAACATTAATGTCTCTAAATGATCTCTAGAGTGAACTGACTCACTACCACGAGATTCCCTTTACTCTAAAGAAAGAGCTAAAAAGAGGTCTTACATTTTTTAATTTTCGAAAATCTGTAAATTCCCAGTATTTCAAAATTGACGACAAAAAAGTATGAATCTCGAAATCCCGGGATCATAAAAACGGTCTGAGATTGGATGCACTACTACCGGCAGGCATTTTTTGAATTGGCGTAGCAATGATATGCTTATGTCTGGTTTTTAATGCTGAGATTGTCTCGGGAGCAGTTACCCAAGTCTCGGCATCTTCTTTAGAAAATACCAAATAGTAATTAAAAAAATTTTGATAGAGATAACACATTTAATAAAATACTTAAACATAAATTATGCAAGAAGTCAATATTTCGGAAAATGGGTCAAAAGTATTCTGGTAAAAATATAAGAAGTCTTTTTTTTGAGACTAAAATAAACCTGTTTAATAAAACACGAAATTAAATTTATCGCGAATTTATTTTTTGAATACACTAAATTTCAATACAAGCGCTTAAAAAATGTGTTTTTTCAGTGAGAGAAAATTGAAAACGGAAAATTTATTCGTTTAAAAATACAGCGAACAAAAACATTTAAATCGGACACATTCGAAGTTTTAGCTGTTTTTGAAAACAAATGAATATTTTGAATAAACACAACACATAACTCCATTACGATGTAATACTCTTGCGAACACATAAAATGAACATACATTTTATGATAAAATGTTATTATAGCCTTATTTGAATACATTTAAATTAATTCAAAGAGTTAAATATTTTAAATTTCCATCTCACGCTTAATTAAAATCTTTTTTAATTACAATCTTAAATGAATAGTATTATATTTACATTGTTTTGTAAAATAGTACAATAGTTTCAAATCCTTTTAATTAAGACTTTCTCCTCGGTGTCTTTTAATTTGACAATAGCACTACACTGCGAGTTAGAAATGTTTATACTCGACTAGATTTGTCAAGAAAATTTCATTACTTTTTGCGTATTTTTATAGTGGTGGACAGATTCGAAAATTTTCTATTTTATATACATGTTTTTTTGTTTAAGCTTTTTTTTCGCTTAATCTCTTATATTTAAATTGTCTTAGATAGGTATAACTGTTGACTGTTGTCATTGGACAATCTAAATGAAGTATTTCAGTACAAAATTAAAGTTTGATAACTTTGTTACTCCAACTGGTGTGTTACAAATTATAATATAAGTAAGTGCGGATTTTCTTGATTAACCCTCCAAAGACGAGAGCTTTTTTTGATAAAAAAATATTTTTTAAGCCATATTGAAGTCATGGATAACTTTTATTCCTAACAAAAAAAAAAAAAAAACGCAAAACGTCGTTGTATAGAAACCCCGCATGACTATGTGGTCATGCTCATCCTTTTATAACCGTGTAATATTGAGTACGGACAGTAGTAAAGATGAGCGTGACCGTATGGGCACGCAAACTTTTGGTGCTGAAATATAGCTAAACGTGAATTATTTACAATTTTACCTCTTTAGATCAACATAATTTCAATACAAATATATTAGCAAAATAACTGTAAATAATTTGATGTTTTGATAAAAAAATAACTAACAGTTTCATTAAAAAAAACGGAAATTCAAAAATCGCATGTGCTTTTGGTGGCCGTTTCTGTCCCCGCGGCTGATGATTGACTGAGGTCTGTATCTTTCTTAAGCAAATATGAGTGAAAGCAACGATATTCAAGTAGAAAAAGAATGAATAGTGGGATCAATAGACAACGGTGTTTAATGTGACCATATGGTCACGCTGATCCTTGGACAGTTAAAATAACTCAGTCAATGCATTTATTAAACCAGTTGACCCAAAATCAGAAGTAGGGCCGTCTCTAACATACAGGCGAAATAAACAACCGCATAAAGCGCAAACCATTAGGGGGCGTATAAATGGAGTATAAAAAATATTTTTATATTCTGTAATAATAATACATAATAGTAATCTACATTTTTATTTTATTTTTATGTTTGTATCTGTTCGTTCTAATTATGTATCGTATTCTATATGATTCGAAAAAAAGAGCCTGATCGATTAACAGTTTACTAAGAAACACAGAAAAACTTATATTGAAATACCTTCATTTAGAGGCTATTCGTTAAAGTGGACATGGATCCTTTATACATGTATAAAAATGATACTGAATTGTTTTTTTATTATTTCGAAAAAAAAATTCCTGTCTATAAATTTTCAATTCTTATGTATGGCAGATCGGCATACAATTATATATGTTACAGAAAATATCCATGCTAGAGACTTTAGCCTAAAAGTTAAAAATTTTCATCTATTGTTTAGTCAGAACAACCAATCTATTACTTACCAAATTCTGCCAGAACAGTGACGATACGTTATTATTCAGTTGGAAATGATCGTGATTAGCAAAACCAGTCTTGACTACTAATCTTAAAAAAATAGAATACAAATAATGTATTGTTTTTTTTATATGATGCCTTTCCACCTAAAACACCTTAAAAGTATTTAAATTATGTATTGGGTATATAAAAAGAAAAATAACATTTGAAAATTATTATTTTGAAATAATATGTGCTTGTTGTTTACAGTTTTTTTTTCATTGAATATTTAACTTTAAGCATATTATAAGACTTTCCTTAAAAAACTGTTTTTATTTGTTTTCTTTAAAACCAATTTTTTTGTTGTTTATATCCCTCATGTTTATGTTTCATTTTATAGCCATAAAAGTATGTATACTTTTAACGAATAAAGAAAACAAGTTTTTTATTATACCTTTACGTGAGGCAACTCAAAATTTGTGAGAAAAAGTACTATACTTACTCGAAGAGAAATAATTATGAGCTACTATTTAATAAAAGTGGATTTATCACATTTTTCATTATAACCGTTATACTTTTTATATTTTTTTCCATGCTATAAATTTAATTTAAAATTAAGGGTGCTTAAAAAGTATTTTTATTAAAACACCACTTTAACAAATATGCTATCCTAAAAGTGGTTATAAACTTTTTGCGACTAAAAAAAAGAAACTTTGTTTTTTGCGTTACGTAAAAATTATTACCTAACGCTGGGATAAAAGTTTTATTAAGTAAAATTTTAGAAATTTAGTGTATTTTGGTTTCATTCGAACAAATACTGAAATAGTTATATACGTATATAAATGATTAGCAGAAGAAATTAATACTCCCAGATAACCATAAAAAAAAGAAAGCCTTGCTATTTTTGTATATCTAAGACTGAAAAAAAAGTCAAGCATGTAGCGTAGTGATCAACGTCATTGGTCAAGGTATCTGACGAGTTTGGATCCGATTCGGTGACGATTTATCGATTTTTTTTGAAGGCATGGGTGTTGGTTATGTCTTAAAACTCCTTCCATCATATTAACAGGGGTATCGAGAGTGAAAAGTTAACTACTAGACATGTCCTGGCTCCATCCTTCTATCCCTACTCTCTTTAAAAAAGAAAAGTTGACCATGTGGGTAGCAAACAGTTCTCATAGAAAAACTTCTGTTGAGATATTTACATAAGAGATTTAAAAAATCTAAATCCTTTCTTCTTCTTCTTCTTTGCGCTGCAGTACAGGATGAATCTCACCCGCCTCAATAAAACTTCTCCATTCCACTCGATTCACGGCCCTCCTACGTCAGGCGCTAACCTGTGACACCCCATCCATCCAGCGAAGTCCTTCAAGGGTAGCAAATCTGAGACATCTGTTTTGTTATCCAGATCCTTCAATTAATAAAAAGTCGCCTGTCCTATTGTTTTAAACATTCATTTCATACTTATATTATTATCTCATATAGATTGAGAAAAAATGTGTCTTTATAAATTCACGCCTAGTTTAATTTTTTTTTTTTAAATTTCTCTTTCTGAGAGTTTTTAATGTAAAAATAAATGAATACATATTTATATTTATGGTAATTGCAGATGAAGTTAATATTAAGCCCTTACTAGCAAAATATATTAGTCAACTGTTCAAACACATAGATTTTTTTTTAAAGAAGCGCCTGTTAGCGCATTTTAATATTTTTATTGACTAAATCAACTTACATATATTATTAAAAAAACACAATTTATAATACGGTGAAAAAGTATCAAAATATTTTAGAGTTCTACAATCGAGTTATACAATCAACAATTAATATTACTTATTCATTATTTTTAGTTCAGCACTGGTTTTGCTCAGTGTACGATAATTTTCATCTGGTTCTGATTTGAATATCAAATTATGAAATAAGTAACATTCTTAGAAGCAAACTATCTCTTCGTCTGGATTGAGAGCTGTTGACTCACGTGATAGCATTAGATAAGAGTTGAGAATCACGTGATAGCATTACATAATAAGGCAATGCTTCCGGTTTGTGGCTCTTACCCTTGAATTCTAGAACATAACTAAAAAGCTTTTTATTTACATAAACATATTGTGCGATACGTAGAAGATGACAAAGAAATTCTTGAAATATTTTCACATCTCTGCCCGAAGAGAGTGATGAAAAATAATTGAGCTTTGGAATGTGAAAGCTAAGGCGAATATAATGTTACCAAATGAAGCTCTTCATGTTTGGCTATTATATGTTTTTATTAAATATGTTTTTTTAGAATAAATTATATACAACGTTAAAACCCCGCTTTGTTATCGCATGGTTCGGTTTCTAAACAGAACAGATTACAAATGTTAAGAAACAGAAAAATAATATTTGTATTGCTTACTAATTAGTTCGTTTTGTACTAAATTGAAACGGCTTTCAAATATTCATATTAGAGAAATATGTAAATCTTTTGTCTCAAGAAATTGGATAATATATTTCAGACTAATAAGCTTTCGCTAAGAAAATTTTCAACAGTACAGAGAATTCCCAGACAATTTTCTGGCTGTGCTTTTTAGTATTTTGCAGCACCTGTGATGTGAAAGGCATTTTATGGCTTATTTTATCGAGAACTTACCTACCTCGGCTTAAATTTTATCGGGACAGGTAAAGGAAAAAGCCTATTTGAAGAATGTATTACTCGTTTATGTTAGTAGGAATTATGTGTCTTATTATTTTCCCTTTAAGATTAAATATTGTTTTTTATCGAGTGCTTCAATATGGTAATACGAAAAAAATACATTTTTATATGTTATTAAATTTATAGCGTTTATATGATGAAAAAACAGTTACGAGTTACAGTTACGTAGTTAGTTAGTTAGTTTTTGGTAATAATTACATTTTATTTGGAATGATAAAACAACATATAATAAATAAGCAGAATTTTTAAAAATGAATTTTCTTTTTAATTTCAATAAGGGTTCATACAGATTTAACGTTACTTATGTAAATTAACGATTGGCTTTGATAATCGAAAGTTGATTTGTTTGGCATATAATTTTTTTTATATATTATTATCTGAACCGCAAATCATATGGTCAGAGCTTATTGACTGTAGAAATGCAAAAGAAAGAAGCACAGACTTTTTTAAAAATAATTATCATATATCCAGCAAGTTGGTTTCCCACCACCACCCGTTGTGTATCTGCAGCCAACGTTTAATGGCCGCCTTCCACAACGCTATCGACAGAAAAAAAGGAGTGAACCCCTCACATTCATAGCCCGAGCAGAACTGCACGGGACTGATTTTGAACCATGCACTAATGTGCATAAAATAATAATAATAATAATAAAAGTGTGACTAGCTCAGCCACTTAAATCAAGTTGATATTAAGTATCTTGTGTATAGTCCGTATACTGAGAACTCGTCGATGTAGACGAGTTTAATGACTCTAGAGAGGAATCAAGGTTCTGACGATCCCCATATGAATTGGCAAACTTTTCAAATGCCGTGAAGTTAGCTCTGGTTGCAATCAAGTCAGCGTGGCCTATTGAGCCCGTGTGAGGACGAACCACAGCAAACAATTTTGCTCGTTCGGACTCCATCTCAGAGCAGTCGCACAGAACGTGATTAACGTCCTGCTCGGCATACCCACAAGAGCAGTCCGGCCTTAAAACCAACTTGCCCAGCGCCATATATCCAGCTATATATATAATTCGTATATGTTATATGACAGTTTATTTCATGTAGTATCTTGATTGTGATTGTAAATGTGGCAATACGCCACATGGCCAAATCCTTAAGAAGTTCTTGGATATAGATAATTAAAGTGAAGTTACTCAAGTCAGTTCAACTGACCGTTGCAAAAAGGACGACTTATGTTGCATAGTATACTTTACATGTATAACAAATACATATTGTCAAATAGGAATTATCAAGGTAAACATTGAAAAATTTACTATGTTTTGAGTTACGCCTGTAAAGAGCTATCCTACAGATCAGAACTTTTTCTACAAGAACTGTATTTTACTCAGTCGCTTAACCTCTTGTTTTCCAAAGAGAATAGTAGAGATAGAAGGACCAATACAGGACTAATGGTGAATTAATCACTCTCACTACGCCCAGTTATTGAAGAATCGGAAGGGTTGCGAAGGAATTTTTATAAAACACCCATGCCTTCGAACATAAATCGATATATCAAATTAAAAAAATGTTGTTCGTACTGGGACTCGAACCCGTGAGGTCTGTCACGGAAGCCCACAACGCTAACCGTTGCGTCAAAGAACTCGAATATCTCGGGTATATCTTGTGTTACTACCCTAAAAAGCTTTACCTTAAAGGTCAATCCTTATAAAAGTTTGTCAATTTTGTGTTGAATGATGTGATGAATAGCTGGTATAAAGTACAAACACACATTCAGAAGATAGAAATTTGAGGTAAAATTATTTTTAAAATATATATTTTTTAAACTACATAGTTCTAGCAATGTATGTCATACAAAAAACAGGTTTCACTCACTGTGAGTATTTTCAATTGATCCGCCTGTTTTTTTGTCACTTCCCGATGAAGGCATCTCAACAGAAATTTGACTACGGGAACTGTTTGTTACTCGGCTGCTTAACCTCTCTTTTTTAAAAAGAAGTAGTAGGAATAGAAGGATATAGTTAGGGAAGGACTAGTGGTAAACTAATCACTATCGTTGCACCCCGTTAGAATTTCCCTGATTGAAAAAACACTGTTCGTATTGAGACTTAAACCCGTGAGATTCATCGCGGAAGCCAACAACAGTGCTCTAAGACAGTTTCTGTAAAAATAAAAATCTTTTTAGAGAAACTGCCTTTCCAATAAGAATTGATGGTTAACTTCTAAATGATGATTTAATTGAAAACGTATGGACGTGGACCGTTGTTATAAGCATACACATACGTTCGATGATTGACGAGTTTACTCCCGCGCTGTGGTTTTGAGAAAAAGTTAAAAGGGTTCACTTTCGTCAATTTCCGGGAAAGTTGAGAAGGGTTGCCGCATACCCTGCAAATCTATAATAAGAATATTGTCGATAAAGCTTTCCGGTATACTTTTAAACATGTTACACAGTTATTGATTGAGTGCCTATGTCAGGAGTTGATTCGAGAAAAGCCTTTTTTTTGGACTCATACAATTTAAAGAAAAAATAAAATAAAAACGGGAAACAAGGAGAGGAGGATAGAAAACAAACAAACAAATAATTATACTACAAAAGACATTTACATTAAAAAATGATTAACTAATGAGTTGCATCAATTTGGAAGGGTTAAACCAATTGGAAATAAATTTAACAGGGGCGAGCAGCCTGTCTTATTTACGATATTATTTTTATTTTTATAACATATCATGTTAGAATATTATATCAGTCGTAATTATGTCGCCTGCTGTGGCAAAGTTGGTTAGAGCTTGCTCTACCAATCACGCCGGTCTGGGTTCGATTCACGGTGGGATCACAGTCAATTTAAGACTTAGTTGTGATCGAAGACTGGGTGTTTGTGATGTCAATTCTCATTTTTTCCTCTCCTATCATCCTTCTGATCCTTTAATAACTGGGTTTAGCAATAGCGATGAGGTAACCACTAGTCCTATTCTAGCCTTATCCTTCTTTCCCTAGTACTCACTTTGAAAAAAGTTAGGTTGAGCTATGAGTAACAAACAGTTCTCGTAGAAAATTTTCTGTTAAGATACCTTCATAAAATAAACAAGCTTTGTGAAAGCAAGATTATCTGAAGATACCTCTGAAAGAGGCAAAATACGTGTCACAGTTAGTAGCACAATACGTGGAATAATCTTAGTTATTTTAAATTTTATTGTTAAATGAACATTCACTGAACGCATTATTACAATTTATAATCTTAATGATGCAAAAAATTTTAAATCTTAAAAGATTCTTTCTTCTCTTTTTTTAATTAAAATCTTTTTTTCGTGTTATTTAGAAAAAAAGCTACTTTTTCAGTTAACCTTTCGGTGACTTGACCACGACTTGCTAACTTATGCACGTTTAACTTGGCTGATTATCTACATAATATGTGCCATCCATCTATTCTTCCAACTTGCCAGAGTAGAAAAGTTTTAACTACTTCTGAAACTTCGTTGATACTCATTTTCTGGACCAGTGCAACCAGTTTGGTACGTGCGTTTCAAGAACAGTATTTGTTTGATTATTTTAATTGTATTCAAAGTAATTGGTCATGTATCATGTCATTCTTTGAAAATATTTGTACAATATAAAGTTGATTTCGTCAGAACTATGCTTAAACTAAAATTAAGGTAGCAATTTATAGTGACTTAAAAAAAATCACATACACAAGTTGTTAAACACAACAAAAGCCCCCTATAAGTATAGATGGTTATGACATAACACATCTTCTCAACTATTCAAACATTATAACTTATATTGAAAAATACTGTTTTAGAGTAATGATTTAATGGACTTATTGTTGTTCCAAGAACTGGGTAATTGAACTGCATAATTATTATCCTTTATATGAAATAGTTAATAGTTTGTTGTTGAGTATCCCACTACCACCCGTTATGTGTATGCAGCCGCATTTTCACGGCCGCCTTCCATAATGCAATGCGGCCAAGAAAAAGAAAAGAATTTATTCTTTATATAATTGGACCGACACATAGCTGCACGGGACCTATCTTTTAACCATACACTGTTGTGCTTAAAAGATAAAGATAGAAAGAAAAAAGAGAATGTGACTTGCTCAGTCATTTAGTTTAAGTGATACTAGCTGTAAGTCCGTTGACCTCAACGGGGGAATTTTTGTTGCATTTTAAGTGGTCAGAAAATTTACTGTCGTGAAAAATAAATTACAAACCTATTTATTGAATAAACCAGAAATTCTGATAGTAAAAAAAATGTATCTCGGGGCATATATCGACAGCCCTGCCCTGCAGTATTTAAATTGTAAATTATTTAATTTTTGGAATAATGTTTAAGTTTGCTAACAACTATTTTTCGTAGTGGCAGAAATTTCGTAAATTATTGAATTTTTGGAATAAATTATATATAGATTATATTATCGGGGACATTTTTACAATCATACGGACATTATCGACTATTAATATATAGATTAAGTATCCTGTGTATCCGTATACTGAGAATCCACCGTGGCGGAAGAGTTTAATCTACTCCGCGTTGAATTTAAAGAGGAAATAGTTATCTGTTTTTACTAAAACAGAAATGATTCACCTTAATTATCTTCACATATCACAAGTCCTATGTCTTATCCATCGTTGATTTGGCCGCCATACAAACCCGTAGAAATTATGTCTATTCAGAAAAATCTGACAAATTTACTGTCAGAAAATTAATTATCGTTCTACACATTGAATTTTTCCCATAGAAGAGTATTTACGGAGCTCAAAATGTATTTAGTAGTGTCTCATGCGGAAGTGAATACGTTTTGATTTATCTTATACGTGAAACTTTTCCCGTAAATAAGGTACACATTATACACAAAACAACTTAAAAGTATGTTAGTTACTTGAAATTATTACGGTCCTCTCCAAGTTTCCCACACGATAATATTACACGATAACTCAACTCTCTTGTTCTGTTATTTGTATGTAATAAAATATCTCGTATTACATATTTAAAACAATATGAAAACCGCATCTGTCTTTTATTGGTTATCTGTTATAACTATATCTTATTTCGCTTTGTGATCTGGGCTTAGATTCTCTTGCTTGGTAATAAATACATTTTTTGATCGATACTTAAAACTTTTAGAAGAAAATTTTTAAGCTCTTAAGGGTACACATCACAGAAGATGTCAATCTACGTAAAAAGTTTGGGGTATAGATTGGGAATAGCTGGAGCAACCTTTAACTCAACGAAGAAAATTTGGGACTCACAGTTGTACTCGGTCAAAACTAAATGTCTCATGTTTAACGAATGTATGTTGATAGTGCTGTTTTATGATTGTAAGTCTTTATAAAAACACAGTCACCGTTTACTGTATTTGAAAAACAAATGCTTGTGTCAAATACTAGGGGTACGTTGGTTTGACTTTGTTGAGTACGCGGAGATAAGAGAGAAGGATAACCTTTTTGATTTTTTTGAATTTTCTATCTGAACCATCTGAAAAGATGTCGAATCATTAAATTGATTAACTAAGCGATTGAATTTCATAGAAAACTAGTTCAAATAACATAAAAGTGTTGCCATTATTATTATTTCAATGAAAAAATGTTGGTTCAAACTGTTACTGGAAAAAGTAAAATACTTATACCAATATTTTATTTTAAAAGCATTGAAAAGTAAGTATTTTCGTTTACAAGACGTGTAATTTTTGTTTCGAATTGAATTATTAGAACTAACTCTAATTTATATGATTACTTTTTAAAAGTATATTTCTTTTATAAGATTTTTCGTAATAATAATTTCAGTACCTAACTTCTACACATTAAATTTGATTTCTTTTAAATTGCTGCAGTAATAATAAATTACTCTATTCATGCAAAAGTCAGAAGGAAAAAAATATTTTTTCTCGTATACTTTCCTTAAATTACTGTGTAAAAAGTAATGTAATTTACCCCTTATTTTTTTTTCATTTCTTGCCGACAACATAAATCTTGCTGGCAAATTAAGATTTTTTTACATTTCACCTTTTTTAGCTTGTACCTACTTCAAAAAAATGGTTCACTCTGTACAGCCTTTACCCATGTATGATATAGTATGAATAAAATTATCAAATTTATTTTAAAAACCGTTGAGAAATATTTTTGATCTATTTAGGTATATTTAATTTATTATATATTCGGTTATCATAATTTTATTCACTACAATTTTTCTTTATTCTTCCTTATAACGTTTTTGTAAAAAAAATAATGTTTTGAACCAATTAATGAAAATTAATTATTAAAGATCTGGGCCTGTTCTGCTCATTTCAAGCATTATAAGGGTGGTAGTAATAAGTTGGTACTTCTCGTTATTAATAAAACGACTTTTACCAAGAAATGACAGTGAATACCTTAAAAGTGGTGCTTTAATTTTAATGGTCAAGAAAAGCTTTTTTTGACAGCTACAATGAATAAAAAAGTAACATCCTTACGCTAATTTTCAAGACAAGAAAATACAACTGAGAAACATAATTTAATTAAAACAAATTACACTTTTTTATTTTTCTGGAAAATCAGTAAAATGTTATAACGTTGAGGCACTTTTAAAAAAACATTACATTTAAAAAAATAAACACAATATTCCTTTGAACTTTATTTATAAATGGCAAGACCGGTTTCCCTGAAAATGAACATTGTCAATTGATACTCTTGATGCTCTTGCAACTTGTCGCTTACAATAAGCGAAATCGGTCCTGACCTTTATATATCAAGTGTGACATAGAGTACAAAAGAATATTGTGTTTTTTCTTAATATAATGCCTTTCCACCAGGAATTGACAGTGAACACCTTTAAAGTGAACACTATTATTGTTCTACTTCCACTTTTATTTGGCAAGATCAGGGGGCCGGTTTCGCTCATGACTTTCATCAGTTCATGATGCTCATCATGAGCGCAACCGGTCTTGATCTTGCTAAATAAAAACGAAAGTAGTACAAGAAAATATTGTGTTTTTTTAAACTATCAATATATTACCAACCAACTTCTTCCAGAACAGTGAATACATCCATCACAAGTCACATGTATTTATACCTTTGAATACAATTAAAACAACAAGTTATGAATGAGCCTGTTCTAGAATTTGAGCCCATTTTTCATTCAAGTATTTTCACGGTGAGAGCTCGGTTATATTCACAGTTTTATAAACAACAAACGTATCATTTTCAATCAAGAAAAACTCTCAAAAAACACCAGTTTTACAGTGCTGTGTATTCAAAATAACTTTAATAGAAGGTAAAATAAGTGAACAATGTTACAACATAACATTTTCCATGTCAAATGCTGTGTTTTATATTACGCTACAAGGAATCCCACTTGCCATATTTAATGGCCAAAGGGTTCGAGAACAAGAGAGTTTTTTGTTATACAAAGTTTAGTAAGATTGTTACGAGGCAAACTTGCAAGATGTTACATTATAATATTGATGTAGACTCGCAGAAAGCTTTGTGATTTACTCGTCCATACTCCAGAGGATATTTCAACTTCGCTAGCTATATTGTTTAAAAATATCTAGTATACACTTTGGAGTTTACGTTTAAGCAAACTTTTTATTATTATTTGAAAACAAAAATATTTTAAAGGTTAATTATGGACTTAATGCAATATGATTATTTTATTATGTACTGACAAGACGTAGTTACTCCTTATGAAATCAGACACGGCGTGGGATGAGTAACGATTAAGTTATTCAATCCCGGACCCTTTTTGTGATCCCGGGATTGAACACTCAACATAAAATCGTGTATAAATAGCGATTTAGAAATCATGGAATTTTTCAAACAATTTCATGTCAATTTTAAATTCCCAAAAATTTGCGGATTTCCCAAAACTACCAGCGTGGGATCTTTTTTTTTTTTAGCTCTTCCAAGAATTTCATATTGTCGCTTGCTGTGGCTCCGTCGGTTAGAGCTTGCTCTACCAATCACTCAGGTCTGGGTTTGATTCCAGGTAAGATCACAGTGAATTTGAGAATTATTCAATTCAAAGTTGTAGTCGAAGACTGGGTGTTTGTGATGTCAATTCACACTATTTTCCCTCCTCACATCCTTCTGTCTGATCCTTTAATAACTAGGTGTAGCAATAGAGATTAGTCAACTACTAGTCCTGTTCTAGCTTTATCCTTCTTTCCCTACTACTCACTTTGAAAAAAAAGAGGTTGAGCGACTGAGTAACAAACAGTTTTCGTAGAAAAAACTTCTGTTGAGATCCCTCCATTTGGAGGCCATATGCCCCACATTGAGACGAACATGGATAAAAAAAATACAAAATATTTCCTTTTTTTTATGTGACTTTGTTCAAGTTAAATGAAATTTATTTGTAAATGTACGATTATATAATATATAAATTTTAATATTATCAATTTTGTAAAAAAGTCTTTATTTTATTTATTTATTACCAGACATTACCCGCCATTAGAGAAACCTGTCTTAAAATAAGTTTAAAATGTAAAATAAAAAAGAAACACGACTTGACTAACTTAACGTCTAACACGTTGAAAATAAAATAAATATGTTACTTATTGCTCGTCCCCGCTCTGGCATAAACGTTAACTCGTATTCTGAGTTATTTAAGTACTTCAGTTTCTAAGCTATATCGTCTAGCACGGTGATTCCCAAATGACGTTCCGCATAGAAGTTCCTAAATTTAAAATGATTTTCACTCACTTTAAGCCGAAAGTTTCAGGTATGGTGAATACTTATTTGGTAAATGAACAAATCAGGACTACATAGCTTACATGGGAAAGCTTATCGTCAAATAATTAATATAATAATAAAAAAATCAATACATTAATGGTTAGTAAAATTACGTATAGTTTACTCTGGGACGAAAGTGCTGATGTGGGCAGTGATACTTTTACATCGACGTTGTTTAAACCACGATTATCTCTCGACCAAAATTTCATTGACTTGCTGTTTTATTAATATTTCTAAGTAGTATATTTATCGTTTAAAACAACGCTCATAATTTTATTAAGGTATTAATCATGTCCAGTACTAAAATAAACTTTCTTCATAAAAAATCAAAACGAAAGCTCCGACAAACAAATATTTACTACTACCTTTACAAAAAATATTAATTTTAATTGAAACAAATAATACTGTAGAAGAGATATTCAAGATGCTTACATGCCTTTGAGCAAAAAATCATAAATCGATTGAAATATCAATTTGTAAATGTGTCTTTAATGGGATTCGAGCCCGTGATCTTCGTAAACGAAGCCAACGTCATTGATCACTCAACCACGTACCTTTTGAATTCTCTCCTTTTGTTCATTTTATCCTAAAAACGGGGTATAGCGAGAGCATTTAGCTAACCACTGGTCTTGTCCAAGTCCTATGCTACAATTCCTAGTATCTTTGGAAAAAATGATAGGCAGAGAAACTAACTAAAAAGTTGAAATACTTCTATTAATAAAAACACAATATTCATTTGTACTTTATTCCACTTTATTTAAAATTTCAGGACCAGTTTCGCTCATTGCGAGCATTGTCAACTGATAAGAAATATATATAAACAGTGCTATTTGTACAAAAATAAATTGAAATGAAAAGATGTGAACAACAATTGGCATTAAAAAGAATTTACAAATTACAGTATAAGTGATTCTATACTTTTGATGGATTCAGCGGTAACTTTGTGGAAGTTCATTTTACTCTAAAATATAAAACTAGCTTAAATTATTCCACGTATTGTGGTTCAAACTGTGACACGTGTTCCGTCTCTTTCAGAAACCTCCCATTGCCTCCTATTTTAATTATAATATATCAGAATAGTAAAATTAAAATCATTCGTACTTAAGCAAGCATTTGTGAAAGTAAGTCTGTCTGAGGATGCCTTTGAAAGAGGCGAAATATGTGTCACAGTTTGTTGCACAATACGTAGAACAATCTTAGTTATTTTGTATTAAAATGATTATATAATTATATAAAATTAAAATATTTAGCACCTCTAACATATAATTAAAAAATCATCAAAGATTAATATTTTTTTGTATTGACAGTGAACACCCTAAAAGTGAAATACTTCTGTTGAGATAAACATAATTGGGAGTTCATATGCTCTACATTGGGAGCGGACATGGTAAAAAATATACTTCATTATGAATAAATTTTGCTCGCAATTACAAGTGCTTTTCAGCTGAGCATTATCTGTACTTTTGTTTACTTTTAAATTATTTCAATACCAAGTGTGTCCGCCGTTCAAGGGGATGTTTGGTCTCGCAATGCCACCCCCATTCAGAGGTCGTTGATTATATTTACACGTTAAATTTCACACTAATTCCTCCAAAGGCGTGGAATATTTTCCAGCCACAAGTACGTCTCCATGGAGCCGCCTTATTAACATGGCCGCTTAATGAAATGGTTAACGCTAAACCTTGTATTTCAAAAGTGTTACTTATCAAAGTTATTATCATATCATGTGTTTGTTACTCATCAAAGTTGTTTATAATATTTATTGGATTAATTCCGGATATCACAGTTCTACTTTTAAGTGGTTCATTCTTGGTAAAAAGGCATTATTAAACAAACTTTTTAATAATAATTTTACATTATTTATCATCACGAATCACGATACGTCTAGTAGTTATGTGGTCAAAGTTCTTCAGCGTTCAGTTGTATTCATTTGATTAAGAAAAAACACAATATTCCTTTGTAAGTAACAAAAAATGTGTCACCTTCTTTTGTAGATTATTTTTAAATTCAATCAATTTCTGACTTTTCTTCCAGTGATCAATCTCAAATCCCGAAAACCCACATCCATAAATAATTGCGAATTTCGAAATTCTCCAAGAATCTTTAACAATTATGGCACAATTTTTTAGCTCTCTAGCTCACTTCGAAAAAGTTGTGAATCCCGAAATCCCGGGATCACAAAAATAGTCCGGGATTGGATACCTAAATTTTAAGTTTAT
Source organism: Himalopsyche anomala (assembly GCA_031772345.1). Taxonomy (NCBI): domain Eukaryota; kingdom Metazoa; phylum Arthropoda; class Insecta; order Trichoptera; family Rhyacophilidae; genus Himalopsyche; species Himalopsyche anomala. The sequence continues at coordinate 5,457,458 of CM062831.1, forward strand.
TCGATATTTGAGAAGAGATTGATTTAAAAAGTATGTGAAATTTACTAAAAAGATAGACACATCACTTTTAGGGTGTTCACTGTCAATACTTGGTGAAAAGGCATTATATTAATAAAAACACAATATTCCTTTGTATTTCATTCCACTTTATTAAGTAGGTCAGGACAGATGTTTGCGTATGTAAATAAAGAAATATCATATAAACAATCTCTCATATTCACACAAATATAAAACGAAATATCGTTTTATATATATTTGGATTTGAAAAACGGTCTATTTCAAAACGATATTATTTAAATTATTACTTCTTTACAGCTTAGATGCGTCAAAGCTTTGATCAGGCATAACTCAAAACTCCCAATTTCTAGCTGTAGTACTATGGAACTTAACTATCGATATTATGTTTCAAAACTTTCACAATATGCGCGCAAATATATCGTTATTTTTTCGCCAAATTGTTATGCAACAAACGAAAAAGATGATAACCAATTGATGACTTAGGAGTACATTTATCGGATACGTAGCTCGCACTTCTTATTAATCTGAAAGCATTTTCTACAAAAAGATACAACTTCAATAAAATAACTCTGCTACTGTTTTGTGTTGTGTTTTGTTTTGAGCTGTCAATAATAACAGGCTTTAATAGACAAAGATCGAATTTATTACGGCACCCGCCATTTCAATAAAAAAGCGATGATAGCCAATCATAATCGAGTGACGTCATTAGAGTGAATTTATAACGGATAATAATACACGTTAACTGTATTTTGATTGCTGTGACACGCTACACCGTGTCAATAAATTTGCCCCAGATCGTCGGTAACAGCCAGAACTTCTCCGGTTACAAATTGCTCCAGAGTGGTCTATAAACATCTGAGCAGCAATAGTAAAAACCATCCCCTTCAATTCAATTCACCGACGCACTCAATAATAGCTCAATAATTATTGTAGTATTTTTAAATTAATTTCGTCTCATTACGAATGAAGCAACGTTATCGTAATGCCACTGTTTTTGGAGTAATGCTTACATTTGACGACATATCGTCACCTTTCTTACAAAATCTGGTACAGATTGATAGTTCTGAGTAAACACCAAAACTTAACCGTTGGAGTAATAAAATTGACCTGTTTCAATGTTAAATTGCGCATATGTACACTAGAGGTCTGCACGGGCCGAAATTTTTCAAAATTACCCGGTCCGAGTCCGAAAGACTCAGGCCCGACCCGGTCCGTGCCCGAGTCTAATATCACAATTGTTACCCAAACCCAACCCGAAGCCCCGATTTATACTCCTCAGCCCGAAAAAAACTTGTTTTTTTACAAATTTACAACAATTTACGATTCTTTATTGAACTGGTCATAATTAAAATCATCACGGCTGACTTATGTATGACACGAACATAGTCTGAAATATTTTTCTAATGGTATAAATTTCTTAGCCGGGCCCGGTCCGAGCCCGAATCTCAATTGCACTTACCCGCCCGAACCCGACCCGCGGGCCGGGCCGGGTAAAGGCCCGTGCAGACCTCTAATATACACCAACGTTCCCTCTAAGCTGCGCGCGTGCGCGGCCGCGCAGTAGTTGGGAAGCCCCCGCGCACTCATTTCGGGTTGGCGCGCACTACAAGACAGTTGGTCAATTAATATTTAATTGGTCCGCGCAGCCTTTTGTATTTTCATTGTAGTGATAACATTGGCGTGTTTTTAGTGTTGAAGCATATAAACACTTACTAGCAAAATAACCCAAAGGTCTGTCGTCCGGCAATGACTGCATCCTTTCATTGGATGACTGCATCCTTTCATAGGAAGAGGACATTGTTGCAGTTAGTGATAAATATGAGACAGCAGAAATTTAACACGTTCTAGGGATTACACAGCATATCGCGGTACTCTGTTAGCGATAAGCAAGAAGTAATACTATTGAAACCTTTCAAATTTTGATGGTAAATTACTCAAGACTCATCAAAATGATGTTAACATTGGATATAATAATAAAGTCCGGCATCTCACAATGACTTACTTAAAAACAGATTTTTTAAACAATATCTGCACCTAATGTAAAACATATGAACTTATTATAGTTTACCTCACCAGTGTTTTTACGAGAACCGTCACTCAGTTGCTAATCTTCTCTTATTTTAAAGAGTGTAAAGACAGAAGGATACGGCAAGATTAGTTGTTAACTAATCATTCTTACCACGCTCATTTTTTTTTAATATTGTGGGTGAGAGAAAGTTGAAGACATCACATGCATGCGTGACTTTAGACAGAAGTCCATTAATCGACTTAAAAAAATAATCTTTACCTGTCCATACTAGGATTCAAACCAATAACCTCCGTAGCCAAAGCCAACGCCGTTGACCAATCGACCGCACAACAGGGGAACGTAAAATCAGTATATGTATTCACAAAAATCTTTAATAAAAAAATCGGTAAATGATAGATATTTTTATGCAAAAAATAAAACAAACAACATCTGTAGTCTTTAAAGCAAAAAGGCAGTCTTTTTTTATCTCTTTGTTGCAATAACTGCTTGTTGGAAATTACTAAAAACTACACTACGATTTTTTTTTGGATATCAAATTTATGGAGCTTTAAGTACCGGGACACGTTAGAGTCAAAAATCTCTGAGTCTCCTTCATTGCTAACGTTTTAAAAAGTTGTATTCCCTTATCATAGTTGCAGACGGAAAGACATGATCGCCACAGAGGTAAGAAACCAAGAAACCAAACTAAAAAGTCAGTTCACGGGGACTCAATATGCATTGATTTGTTAACCAAATTCTATATGCTCTATATTCTTCATACTATAGCCTTATTTTTGGACTAAAAATATTTTTATCGATAGTTTTTTAGTGTTAGTTACTGCAATCTGAATCGATTACTAAAATCTTCTTTGGATAGGCATTGTGCTGATTTTTTAAAAATGTGGGGTTGTAAGGAGATTATAAATTAAAGCTGTTGCATTATATGATTTGATGTTTTTATCGAATATCTGTGCAATCGTATCTATAGATTAAAATATAATATTACCATTCTACTTGTAAGCCCTTAAACAAATCTCAAAATCATTTCATTCCCTGAAAACTTCACAAACAAGATACAGACTCATGAAGTTTAAGATAATGTATACAACAAAAAAATATTTACGGTCCACTTTTTTATCAAACATTTATTTTGAAATTTTCGGCTAAAGTTGTGTTATAAAAGCTATTCATCAGAAATAAGAAACCGTAATCAATGGACGCTTTGAAAATTTACAAGTTTCTTACTTTTTGCCTCTTTTTATGCGATAACGTAATGTAGAAAAAATAAAATATATCACAAGACAGAGTGATTTTTGTGGGTAAATTCTTAGGAAAAGGGAGATATAGGTAAAATTCCTACACATAAATAGGAATGTAGCTTTTATCCACTGTTTGCTCAGGTCCTTGGCGTAAATTTGTCTGGGAGCTTTCAAAGTTTACTTTGGAAGTGTAAATGAAATCGAAAAACCATTATGGAATAAAAAAGCTGTCAGCGTAGATATTTTCAATGTTGATAATCATCTAGAATTTTGTATATATATATTTTTATTTTTTATTTAAATTAGACAAATCTATCAGTTGGTTATCTTTCTTATTATTTTGTTCATTTTTATTTTGGTATAGATTTTTTAGTATTATATTTTCCAGTAGACCAATATATTTTAAAAAATAAAACACATATGATAGTAATTTGTGAAGTGATCAGACCACTTTTGTTTACTGTGAATTTCAGTTAAAAATGCTTGCGATGAGTGGAGCCGTCAGCCGATCCTGTTGATTACATACAATTATATACATGATATTACTTACGTAATTACTTTGTTATAGGATACGCCTAGTAAAGGCTGTACATTTGTAGCGAGTGGTGGTGGTTACAACATCGAATACCCTGAGACATTAACGTTGTTGCAGTTTATCAAATTAAAAAGTGAACACTATCTTAACTTTTCCTGTTCTAAGCTCAAGAAATGCGACCCCCAATATCCACATTTTCTTAATTATTTTAATATGGATGATAATATTTTTATAATAAAGGTATTCTTATATCATAGTTTTGTGGACCATTTGTATAAGAAAAAAAAATATTCGATCGCTAGTTCCGTCTCTGTTAAATAAAACAGAAAAGAAAAAAATCAACTAAATAAAAAAGATCCTCAAAGTAGTTCAAAAAACGGATGTGTACGAAGTTAAAGATAATAATTTATGTATCCTCGAATACTGTTCTAAAAACAACACAATATCTTACTTACATCGATGCCTCATTTTATATAAATACGCGATAAGCGGTCGCTCGTAAAATAGCATGTGCAATGATTGGTGAGCTAAATCTCGTCAGTTACGATTTCATATGTGTGCTGGGATGACGTCTTTTTTACATGCAACTTTAAATATGATTATTTGTTAAAAAAATACGGATTTTTATAAAAAGTGTATAAGGAATGATGCAGAGAAGTATTTTAAAGCCCATAGACTATTTTTTTTTAATTCATAAAAATAAGGCCAATAATGAGGAAACCACTGGGGTCCCTAAACGACCCCCATCGGAAGAGAGGTATTTTTCTAGTCTCCAAGCCGCGAGTGTTAACAACGATAGGATATGGATCCGGCTAAAATATTATACTTAAATCAATTTTAAAAAAGACATTCAACATAATTTCGATGGTAAATAATATTTCCACGTAGATTATGAATGCGACCTACAAAAAAGCTTTTCATTTGAGACGGGTTAAAGAAATCGGAGAACAAAGTGAGGAACAAAATTCAGCACAGAGCTTTTAAGGCTCGAACGATTCTCAAAGTTAATTGCGTTGAAATGTAATGGACCGTTTTGTGCAAAAATTTTCCATACCATCACCTGGCAGCTTTGTTTTAATGAGAGCTCCATTTTTTCATAACGACTCGGCGATTACATTTTAAATGAAAACATTAAAACCTTCAGGATTAAAATAATAACCGCGTTGTGTATGCTGTTAACGTAAAGTTGAATCCGAGATAAAATTAATCGACAATATTCCAAGAAACAATTAAAAATAACTCTCAAAGTATTTTGAATGCTATTATTGTGCACAAGACATTAATTTCTCAGTTCTGTGACCGCTTTTTAACCTTTTAAATTAAAAATTTAAACATTAATTAAGAATATAATAAAGTTATATAACGTTTTGAATATCTTCTCACTCACCAACGATCAGATCATTAAAACCAGAAGTGTTAAGTCTGATTCGAAGTCCTATAAAAAAAATACTCCTTTTATAATGACTCCAGTGTGACATATTTTTCTAGTCAGAATTTATATTACATCGGTCAGAATTTTTATTAAACGGTCATAATATATTGGTCAGAATAAATAGTCATAATTTAAATGAAATATAAAAAATACCTTACCTAACCTTACCTAATCTAACCAAAATGACTTTAAATATTCTCTCCGTATAATATTTTTATTCTGACAAAAAAATGATTTAAATTTTGACCATTAAATTTGTTCTCTTTTATAATTCTCATTTTGAAGGATATTTAGATTCTTGGCTTAACGTTTTTTCAATTGCAAGTCAATTGAATGTTATCATTATTCATTCATGGTACTGTTGAAAGATTAGGCTACCAGATCAGTTCATTATTAATATCTTTGATAAGAAAATAAACCATTTAGTAAACGTTGCGGGCAATCTTACCAGTACATCTTATGGCTTGTTCCCACTAACACAGTGAGTTAGTCGGTTAGTAACTAATCTCGTGTGAACAAGCAAAATTATTCAAGTAATTCAGTAGGATTGTTGACCGTTACTATCCATTTAATTCTTTTTTCGGACTATTTAACAATCAACGTGGACAACACTAGTAAGTGAAGTTTATTAGAAGACGTAGAAATGTCTTGCCGTTGGAGTGAAGATACCATCGTCAAATTTATTTTGGCATATTAAAACCATAAGTGGCCTTAAAATTACAAATCTCCACTGTAAAAAAATGGACGAAAAAAGCAATCTGCTTATACCAACTTGGAAATTACAATAAATATTATTACCGCATTCGAAGTGTTGCGCTATGTTTATCCCGACACGTCGCTATTAATGTACTGTTTATGGACACTTTTCAGTTTGCCTTACCAACTATACTTATTCACTATAATAATCTACTGGACTAGTAGGAACAAATGTACAGACAACTTGAAGAAAAAAACTCATGCAAGCATTCGTATCCCAAAGGTATTAAAATGTTTTAACTACACCTCAATTATCTTTTTCCAGATCATCAACATGGAAATTCTTGCTCGTTAACAAAGCTCATAACACTGTAGACGACTTTTTCCTGCTAAATAATATGAATGGGTTCGTCCGGTATTAAATACGGACAAGTCAGTTTGACTTGATTTTTCAGAAGAGCCGAAAGTTTTTTTGACTATTTTTTAACTAACGAAATTAATGAAAAAAAACCCAGACACTAAACGTTAACATATTAAAATTTAAGCGCTTACATTCCATTCAAAATACTAAATTGAATTCAGTAAGCTGAATCAAATTTTACGATCTGACAATCTTCCAATGACTGGCTGGAATGATAACAAGATTTTTTGACTTGGTTAATTTAAAGATAATTATCATAAATTGTAGTTTGATTTTGAAACTAAAAAAAATATTGAATTAAATTCCCTACTGGAAACAATAAAAAAGTGTTTATGTGTGCGAAAGAATGACTTGGCGGTGTTTGATACTGAACGCATCATATATTAATGTTAAACAACGCACGTACGTATTTTATCTAAATTAAAATTTATTAATTAATTAAAAACGAGAGGCTCTTAACTTGATAAAGAGGAAGCTTTAACAGCTGTTATTTGTATAATATTTAGAGAGTGTATAAGTTGTCACAGATGTTTTGATAACTATTTAATCTATATCTAACATATAAAAATGAATGTTTGTTTGTTCGTACTTTATGCGTTGCCATGTCGATCATCCGATTGCAATTAAACTTTGACAAACTTTCTGCTTATACTTCTGGGAATGTTATGGGCATAGTAAAATTAACTTACAGTAGGTCTTATATATGTATACAAATCAATTTTTGTATGTCTGCTATACCGTTTATTTTGTCGACGTATGCTTGCACTTGCGCGAAGGTTTTAGTATAATTAATTTACAGTAGGTGGCGCGTGTGTCGTGCCATAGACAATAGGAAGCAAACGTCAAACGTCAAACAGACAGAAAAGAAAACATGCACTTCAATAAACACAATTAAAACACAAACATTTTCTTTCTTTGAGTGGCATTGCAACGCTTGCCAGGAACCGACAAGTATTATATAAAAATTTGTTTGTTCCGTATGCGTTCCTATACCGTTCATCTGATTGCGATAAAACTTTGGTGAGATGTTGTGCGGACACCTGCGAAGGTTTTTGAATTAATACAGCTAGCGGTGGGTTGCCAATACGTTAACATTAGGGCTCGCTCTATATCAAAGCAATTTTCGGTGTTATGGGGAGCCAGTGGTTTTTTTATCACTCCTATGCAATTATATGTAATATTATATTGTGTACCCAAAAACACTTCAATGAGCACAATTAAAACACACTCTTTCTTTATTTGAGTGGCATTGCAACGCTTGCCGGGTACCGGCTAGTTAATATATAAAAATGGATAGGAAGCATGGATATTTGTTTTTACTTGTAAAAAATAAATGGTTTTATTCCAACTCTGAGAAAAAAATTACGATCTCATAATTATTTAAACAAAGCTAACATCGTTTTTCCGTTTTTTTCTGAGAGGCCTGTAAAAAATATATCAGATGTTTACTTTAGTCAGTCAACAGTAGGTAACTCACCTTTTTATGATAAAAGTTTGTGAATTATTAAAATGAAATTGCGAAAAAGAGTCTAATTTTGATGTTTATTTACATGTAAGTACAGTTTATTTGGTCTACGTCCAACATTGAGAATTATTTCTACACTTTTAAAATAACTCTAAAAGAGAGTTTTATATAACAAAAAAATTTAGAACTAAAATAATATTTTTTTAATACAGGTTGAGATAAAAACGTTTATATTGACTTCATTTTATTATTCGCACAAAAATCTTTAGTTATTATAACATTATGCATTTTCATTTAATATTCTATAAGGAGCCTTTTATAATTTTGTCTGGTTGCATGCTTTCAACAACTTTTCGGGATTTTTACACTTTTTGTTCTTAATCCCGAAATCCTAAGATTAATATTATCGAATTCGCGAGATTTTGGGATCATAAAATCGGACAGAATCCCGGGATCGGAGGTCCTAGTCGTGACCTATTTAGGTAAATAATTAGTCTTTTGGATAATCTACAAACTCTCTCGTACGTATGTAAACTCATTTTAAACTTTTGCGGGGATGCTAAAGAAGATATAACATTTGCACTTTGTATTGTTAACAACGTATTAATAATTTAATTTACGTTTTTTTTCGTACAAATAATTATGTTTGAATTTATCGAGTTCTGTTTTCATGGCTTTGTTAAATAATCAGGACCGATTTTGTTCATCACAATCATTTTCAACTGATGCAAAGTAAAATGGAAAAGAATTATTTGAATTACATTTGTTTGTGTCGAATGAAAATGTTTACAAAACATTTGTTATGAAAATACCTTTTCAACGTAATATTGTCAGCTGAATCGAGTTTCATGTTTGTAAATCGAAATTTTTGTTGGAAACATTTTGTTTCATAAATTTTTATTTGAAATAAATTACAAACTCAGTATAAAAAAAGCTATTGTGACATTGCAAATACAAATTAATGCTAAATTTACAAACAAATATACATAACAATAAAAAAAAGCTTTTTATCATCAAAACAGAAAAACAATAAAATAAAATAATATCGCCCGCTGTCGTCTGGTTGGTTAGAGCTTACTCTTTCGATCAGGTGAGTCTAGGTTCGATTCCCGATAAAACAGCCCAAATATTGGTATTCTGATTTCGATTTTTTTAAAATCTATGTCCGATCCTAATATGTAAGATATGGTCCCCTAATAGAGTTATCTCAACAGAATTTTTTTCTACAAGAACTGCGTGTTACTCAGTCACTCGAACTCACTTTTTTCAAAGTGAGCAGTGGGGAAATAGGAACACGGCTAGAACAGGATTAGTGGTTGACTAATCGCTGTTGTTCCACCCAGTTATTGAAGGATCAGAAGGATGGGAGGAGAGGAGATCATGTGAATTGACACCACAAACACCCAGTCTTCGATCACAACTTTGATTGAATAATTAACTGTGATCTTACCGGGAATCAAACCCAGACCTGCGTGATCGGTAGAGCAAGCTCTAACCAACTGAGCCACAGCAGGCGGCAATTACATAAACATTTTAAAGTACCGTATTACCGATTTCGGTAATACCATTATTGAAATCTATAATTATTTTTCTAATAACTTATTACGTTGCACGACAAAATAAGTTACTAACACTCCTAGAAACTTTTTTTTTTACCATGTCCGCTCCGAATGTGGAGCATATGGACTCCTAATGGAGTTTATCTCAACATAAGTGTTTCTACGAGAACCGCTGGTTACTCAGTTCCTCAACCTCACTTTTTCTAGTGACTAGTGGTTAGCTAATCGCTCTCGATACGTCCCGTTCATATGATAGGATGGGTGGGAGGGGGAATTAAACACATCACATACATCCATGCCTTCGAACAGAAATTCATAAAATCGATTGATAAAACTGTCCGTACTGGGATTCGAACCCGTGACCTCCGTAGCCTTAGCCAATGACGTTGGCCACTCGACCACACAGGCGGCAACCTTGTTACTTTTAACCTTGAAACTTTACCACATATATAAAGTCATTATTTGTAGCTCAACGAATTGCACTCAGAACCCTTCCAGGACGTTAAAACCTGCTTTACTGGAAGAAGGGTTGTTTACTATTCTGAGAAAACTACTTCACATGCGACCCTTCGTCTTAGTTATGACGTATGGATGTTACTAAAAGCTGAACAACTTACTATCTCATTTCAGACTATCGTAATTTTAAAAGTAGATTAAATTCTATCCCACAGTTGACTTAGTTTTGTCTTGTCAGTCATATAACTAATGTAGGAACAACAGTATAATATCACTTTTAGAGTGTTCACTGTCAATACTTGGTGGAAAGGCATTATATTAATAAAAAAATATCAACTGTCAGTTGACAATGCTCGCAATGAGCGAAACCGGTCCTGATCTTTTTAATAAAGTAAGATAAAGTACAAAGGAATATTGTGTTTTCATTAACACTGTATAATATTTAAAAAATCGTAAAAGCCTCGTGAAATTATGCATGCAAGCATAATTATTGACAAAATTGACTGAGGATTAATCTTATATATATATATATATATATAAATGAATGTTGCTTAATATTCGGACTCTATAGACTCGAAAGCCACTGATCCAATTGCAATAGAACTTCGACAACCTTTTAGCTTGCACTTTCGGGAGGGTTATAGCCTGTTATAGGCATATTTAAATTAGCTAACAGTGTCGAAAAACTAAAATATTCGTAGATTTCAATGTTTTTTACACTGCAGTATAACAAAACAAAAATGACCGGTGTTCGAATTCTTTCCAATTCTTTTTGAACGGCGGCCTTTTTTTTTGTTATATTGACAATTCAAATTTGTCATTCCATTGTTTGTGTTAAAAATGGAATCCAATGTGAGTGTAATTTGAATAACTTTAAACATCGTCATATTAATTCTATTATATCTTCTTCTTCTTAAGATATAACAATGAACGTTTGTGTATTCGAACTCTATGGCAGCGGTCGGGAAAGTGTGATCCTCGAGAAAATTATGGTGGTCAGCAGAGAAATCTGACATTATTTAAATTTTCTAATCCTACCACCAGAAAAAAAGTCTTAGACATGGTAATATGTAGATATTAGATTCGTTTGGAGCGAACATTCAAGGTACTAATTTACGCACGAAGATGAAAGAAAGCCTCATCGATCTTTCATCGAAGACACTCTCAAAGTTAAATTTCATTTATCCTTTAGCAAGAACTCAGTTTTGATGTTCTATAAAAAGTAAATTCTCTTTGCGTGAAGTGGCGATGAAAATTTGTATTCAATTCTCCACAACATATTTATGCGAAAAAGCTTTTTTATTTGTCACAGGAATCTAAACACGGTATCAATCTTGGCTTAAAATGCATTTAGTTAGTATATTTCAAATCGTATGGTCTACATTTTGACAGTACATTTAAATGTGTTTCGTGCATTAGGTGTGATTGTATGTTTGTATTTTATGCGTTGCCACTCCGTTCATCCGATTGCAATAAAACTTTGACAAACTTTTTGCTTACACTTGAGCAAAGTTATAGGCATATTAAAAATAGCCTACAGTAAGTATTTTATATAAAAATCAATGTTTGTATGCCTGCCATACCGTTCATGCAACTTGCGTGAAGGTTATAGGCGTATTACAATTAAATTGCAGTAGGTGGCGCGTGTGTCGTACCATAGACAATCTGCATCAAACGTCAAACGGACAGAAAAAGAAAGCATGCACTTTCTTTCTTTGAGTGGCATTGCAACGCTTGCCAGGTACCAGCCAGTATATATATATATATATATTATTCCATGTCCAAGATGAAGTACATGGCTTCTTAATGAAGGTACTTGACTGAACTTTAAAACTAGAAAAAAAACTACACAGATGATTTAAATCATACCAAATCATTTCAAATTTGAATCATTCAAATGTTGAGCATTTACAAAAGTTTTGTTACTTTTAACTCAGGTATCGCCTATCATTATCTTCATGCATTCAAGTGCTCGAATAAACATTGACTGACGAATCTTAATATTTTTTTGTCATATTTAAGCATAAGAATAATTCATTTTTTTATTATTATTTAGTCTTAAATTTCAGTAGAAATTCTAAAAAAGAATAAGACAATCTCAATTGGTTGATTGAAATTACGGTACAGACCACAGCACTGTTTCAAAATTAATCACGATTTTTTTGTAGTAAGACACCATGTCTTTCACAATATATATTAATTTAAAATACATTAGATTCTCGTTGTTTTAGTGGAATATTGGAACATTTTTAGCGATGGAACACACAGCATTTAAAATATTCAGCTAAATTTTAACCACTTGAATACCAAGCGGACACAGGTGTCCGGAACATATGCAAGCGAACACGGATCTTCAAGACATTTAAAAAATCAAATACTTGGTATTCTAATATAATATAAGCAATATTTTGATGAGAATGTGTAGTTCCATCTATACTGAGTCAATATAGGTTTTGAAAATATCGAATTCAAGTGTATATTAGGCAAAATTACTTTTCTCAAAAACACGCAGTATCTCTGGGACATATTAATGATTTATTTGCGCGGTATTCAAACGGTTAATTTCACTGGCATTGATGGTTTTATTTATTTCCAATACTCACATGCGCAACTGACGAGGAAAATAAAAAACCTTTTTTGCCTTGATTCAGACCAAATAGAATAATCTTTATCTGCATAGAAAACGAAAGATATCAAGTGACGACTTCTGCACAAAAGAAGGCGATTAGGCGAAATTCAATCACCGAAATGGGATTCCTCTTAAGTCGGGAGAAGCGATCAGGGTGCCAAATCTACTGTGAAGTTGATACATTCAAGGCTAATCGACCCAGTGATTGAACAGCCGCAAAATGGTTTTTTTTTCAACGAATCTCCTAAGGAATTCAACATGATATCTGAATATGCAGGACAAATAAAGTGGAACGGATTTCCGGCAATGGTTAGATACATTTATTTATCTAGCATAGCTATTGAACATATTTCGTAAGACGATGAATATTTGGTATAAAAAACGTATTCTTAATAACACACCAATAATTTTTTATAATACCAATGATGAATCTGTTTGATATACTTGTATAAGAGGCTAAGATTTTTAAGTTTAATGACACTTTAGTTGTTTGCTTTTTCTTTTTTATTATCGTGGTGACTATTTTGATGCACTTCATTATTTTACTTGCCCGATATATTGATTTTATTTTAACTAATCGAAACAGGCTTTCTATAATTTCTGAAGGATAATGTACTTCCTCTGTATTGTAGATTTCCGTTTAGTAACCATACGATAACAAAATCAACTCCTGAAAAACTAATATCAAATGTATTTTGTCATAAAATTGATAATATAGTATAAAATATTATATTATAATAAAAATCAAATAAAAATGGGAAATGATAGAAAAGCAAACAAACAATTATGGTAATACAAATGACATTCAGATTAATAAATGATTAACTAATGACTTGCACCAGTTAGGACGAGTTAAACCGTTGGAAAATAAATTTAGCAGTGGCGAACCACCTGTTTTATTCAAGATATTATTTAATAATATTTCTTAGTTGTTAATACTTTTATTTATTTCTAAAAATTATATATCAGAATAGTTAAATTAAAATCATTCGTACTTAAGCAAGCATTTGTGAAAGTAAGTCTGTCTGAAGATGCCTCTGAAAGAGGCAAAACACGTGTCACAGTTTGTAGTACAATACGTGGAATAATCTAAGTTAGTTTATATTAAAATGTACTTCCACAAAGTTACCGCCGAATCCATTGAAATTATTGATAATATAGTCATAAAAAGTCAAACTATATAAAAAAGCTCTTAACTTCACAAATTACTCAAACTAAAAACAATTCGAATGAGAGTTAAAATCAGTCTTATGTATTAAGGAAATAATTTTTATAAAGTGACTTTTTTGTGTTTTAAAAACTCGATATTACTGAAAATCAAAGGTTTGGGGGTGAAAACATATTTATGTTAAAATGATGAAAAAATTTGTAAGACACGAGGTTTGTAGAACTTTTTCAAAAAATATAGTCTTTAAATATCATTAGACTAACGGATGATTAAAAACGGTAATTATTAAAATGTGTAGTTTATAGTTAACAATACAAGTTATAAGCGAATGGAAAAAGTCATTAATTATGTGTCTTTATTTCCGCTTTGAGTGTTGTTACACAAAAAAAAACTGTCTTTAGAAGAAAATGATACAATCCACAAGACCTTTGAATGTTTTTTGCATTTATTTTATTGTAAGTTTCTTTGGACAAAAAAGACTAGCTCTGTATAAGGAATAAATTCCAAGATAACAGCCATGCAATATACAAACTATTTGTAATTAGAAAGCATCCAAAAAGCTTCAACAAAGAACTTTCTTAGCACTGCTATTCGAAAGCACAAATGAAGAGCTTTGTGAACTCGCTGTCTATATACATGGGCAACTTTTTGTGTCGCCAGTGCCATTCGGTGCACTGCATATTTGTACACTTATTATACATTTTAGAATCTAGCAGTAATAGACAACGGAAGAGTTTGGGAACATTTTCACCTTGTAAATCAGCATTATTGGTTTATTTAATTAACATTGCACAAGGTTAACAAATTATAAACTTAAAACTTTTACAATGAAGAAAAAAAATAGTACAATTTAATATTAAAAACAGTAGAAAAAAATGACAAGGAAGTCAACTGAGTAAGCTCCGACAAACTATACTTTAATACATAAAAAATAGTATGGGATATGTCAACATCCGAAGCAATATTGTTGAACACCGTTAAAGCTCTCCCCAGTGGCATCCCCATTGGCAGGCTGGTTCTACACCTTGGGAGAACAAACAATTCATGTCCACGATTTCTCAAAAAATAATCGGGAACATTTAGACTCTTCATTATTCAAATGATAGCCCTCGATAAATCTACTATTTTAATTTTTTATTGTTAAAAAAACATTTGGCATTAACAAGTACAGCCAAGTCCATATTGGCATGCTGAAATTTTGGAGACTTCATAAACCCCCATGTCCAAGATCATAAATAATCGAAGATCATTAACACGTTCTGATGACTTATCCGAGACTCAAACTAATACCACTTTGATCCTCTTAAAAGTATTTTAACAACAAAATTTTAAATGATATTAATATTAATTTAATTTGACGCTAAAAAAAATAGCAACGCATCGATTTGAAAAAAATGTTATTTGTATTTCTGACCCTGTAAATTTCTTATTCGTGAACTTGACTTTGTGCATCGGTTTGAGTAAATAAGGCGGTAGTTTTATACCCATTCAAATAATTAGAGTATACTGTGTTTTATAGTATTTTATATTTATCTTCAAAACAATATTTTAATCCTATGCAATTCTGTACATAAAAATCTATCACTTTATTTTGTAGCTATCACTGCCTATTTGTCACTATATTTTGGAGTTAACTTATTATTATAAATTAAATAATTAAGAATAAAAAAATTCTCTTGAAATTAATTTTCTATTAAAAGACCATACAGATCTAGAGGGTTACAAGTTTTCGACCTCTGAAGCTACTCTCATAAAAGATACCATTTATACAAAGAAAATGATTTGCACGTTGTGCTTAAACTATGATGTCAAAAATGTAGTATTATTTATATGGACATCGATAATTTTTGAAAAAATGAACTTGATCAATAAAAAATGCATTCTCTTTTGTTAAAATATTCGTTTTTGGTAATACTCAGCTCTCTTGAGAATACGAATAAGCATGTTGATACCAGATATTCATTTTAATCCCACTGAAAGCCATAAACGGAGGAGTTGTGTGACATTATCGGTTTTGTTCTCGCCTTGTGACATGTCATGTTTTGTAGAACTATGTAAAAGTTTGTGCCTCCTTTTGTAAATTCAAAATAAATAGCTCTGTAGCTTAATTTATCGATTGACAGATGACATTCATAATTCATTTCTCAATGCGGTCTGACATAAAGTTTTTGTAAAAAAGGCCCCAATTGTGTTTTTTTTTATTATTATATCCACATTGTTATAGGATTTATTACTTTCAAACTTCAGACAACTAACATAGATTCCTGGTCAACAATATCCTACCAACATATTTTTAACACTTATCATTCATGCAAATAAATTTGTTTTATAGGCAATTGTTTATTATTTAAATAACGGAGTGTGTTAGATAATATTATCATTTTTTTTTTATTTAAAAAATCCATCAACTGACATAAATTTTATGCAAATGACTATTCAGTAAATATAAAATAACTTAGATTATTCCACGTATTGTGCTACAAACTGTGACACGTGTTTCAGTGACTTAAACTGAGTGACTATTCAGTGACTAAAATTGATCGTTAAATATCATGAACTCGAGATTCCTAATCAGCAAAGCTTACCGCTTTAAAAAAATGCCACGAAAAAAGTTATATTTGAGTTGAGGCTGTAGAACTTAAAGACCATAAATCTCTGGCTTAATTAATGTATGCTTTGAATGATCATTTGCGGAGTCAAACCGTAATTGCCAAACAGTATGTATTGAAATACAGTGATTTATTATAGTTTAACAACAACTTAAGTATTTATAGCAATTAATTCAATTTCACAGTTGAATCTATATTTTCGCGAACGTGAATTGTTTAAACAAGGGTTAACGTGTCAGCCTCTGTCTGATAATATTATTGTTATATTGCGAATAATTGAAACGTATTGTGCAGTACTCAAGTTATTTGTGAATAGGAAGGAATATGTAACGGGGTTTCGAAAACACTGCCTCGCGCCGACCCAATTACAAAGGCTTATTCAAAGCCTTTATGAGGCAGAAGACAAAAGAATTGCCTGAACATATGACGCAACCGCATGTCGATTTTAGGTTCAAATATATTAATAATTCTCGTTATTAATAGTATTCTTTGCGTATTCAAACACCAAAAGAAATTTTCCCTTCTCTTTTTAAAAGCTTATTCGTGAATAATAAATATTATTTAAAAATGCATCGTACAAAACGTTGGAGACCACACATTTTTTTCATTAACGGTTATACGACTTGTTTTCTCCCTTTTTCTTTTTCACTATTGTTCAGAATAAATTTCCACCCTACCCAAGTTAGTCTAACTAAAAAATTAGCAAAATATTTTCAAAATACTATATATATATATCACTTTTAGGGTGTTCACTGTCAATACTTGGTGGAAAGGCATTATATTAATAAAAACACAATAATCCTTTGTACTTCATTCCACTTTATTTAATATGTCAGGACCGGTTTCGCTCATTACGAAAATCGTTAACTGATCAGTTGACGATGCTCGTAATGAGCGAAACTGGTCCTGACATATTAAATAAAGTGGAATGAAGTACAAAGGATTATTGTGTTTTTATTAATATATATATATATATAAATTTACTATCCCACGACTATTTCTTTTTTACAGTAACTTTGTAAATTTACGGTTGTATTGATTATACCTTGTGACAGACATATTCCCTGTCGAGGAACTTTTTTCTTCTTAACGCAAGTCCTAGTCCAGCGACGTCCAACCAGAAACGTTTGTTTGCCAAATAACATTACTGGCAGATTTTTTTTCTTTATAATTGAGAATAAATAGCTTTTGACTGTGGTATTTTGGTTGTAAGTATAATGTTTTATTGAGTTGTCAGATTGAATTTTATTTTCAAATTTCATGTCTACTCCCAATCTGGTGTATATGTACCCTTTAAAGTGTTTATGGATAAGGATCAGATACGGAAAAGGTCACTTTGACTCGAACTTCTTACACAAAAGAAATATAATATACATTTAAGTCCGCCATTTCCACTTTTTTTCATATCCGCTCTGTAGTATGAGCATATGGCCACCACATGGTTCATCTAAGATTCTCTGTCCCCCGCCAGTCTTTTTGCTTCCTCCCAAGTCATTCCATCGTCTCGCAGCTCCGCCGAGTACATCCTATAGGTGGTCATCAGTGACCTTCTACGAAGGCAGAATCCATCCGGTTGGTAGAAGAGACAAGCAGAATTTACCATGTTCATTTTGTTTGTTTTAAGATACTAAAAAATGCGTATGGAACTTATATGTAGAAATAATAGCCATGTTTTATTAAATCAAATTTTAATTAATAACTATATGTTTCAATTTAATTCAAGAAAACATGGTTATTGCTCAAATTTAGAGGTGATATAGCCGTTTTTTGTGAATAAAAAACAAACAGGAAAATAGAAAAAGTGAATTTCAGAAATGGACCACTCATTTGCATAATTCGACTGAAATATGTTTTTAAAATTTATTTCATGATCAACAAAATATTTTAAAAGCCGCAAACTTAAAATAGGCTAGTGAATTATTTTGACTGAGATCCACACCGGTTGAACATCGCTGATTTATACAATTGGATTATATCAAATTTATACTACAAAGATAATTTCGGAGATTGTTTAAAAAAAAAATAGGTCACAAAAACTACTTAAAAGATTTCTTATTTACACTTTGTATAAGTTGAAATAAACATTTTTCTAATTTTTTTGCCGTTAGAAATTTAAAATATACGGAATGTAAATTCTTTTCTATTTCATTTTAATTAAATTTTCAATAATAAACGAATTCCTGCTTATATTCATCAAAGTTAAAAAAAACTCAAATAAAATTCGAGGGACTGAAGAAAAATAGGTGTGTTTTTTTTAACCGAATTTATTTTATCACAACAAATTTGACGGGGACATAGAATTCATTGGCCAATGGGTTTCTCCGCTTTGAAAGCCTGTAAAATTTGAAATCAGAAAAGCTTTCTCACAAATATTTTTTTTCATAAAAAAAACTTTTATCTTTAAGCTTTTTAGCTCAAAGCATTCCTTTCACTTTAAGTATTTTTTCGGCAATTAATAAAAACATTTGTTTTTGTGAAACATTTTTCTTAAATTGAAAAGTGAACAGGCATCTGTCAAAAAGATCTATATCATTTTTACGTTCAATTATTCAGTTAAATGTTTCAATAATGAAAAAAACTGTTTTAATGTTTATGACAAATTTTACTGAAATATCATATTATAAAGTTACTGAAAAAAATAAATTCATATCGAATATTTCAAGCCCAATCACTATTATTTATTAAAGCCTTATTCAGACCACCACACGGTATGATTCTCCATCCCTCGTTTTTGTCTTTGGCTTCTTTAAGTCCCCGCAGCCTGTATTGCTTTGTGCATCTTATGAATAATAATCAGCGCTTTTCAAAGACATTGTCATATATGAAGTTCGAATAAAAAAACTTATATTTCACTGTCATGGGAAATTAAAATATTTTTCAACGGTAGCAAAATTATCGCTGTATAATTTATTATAGAATCAACAAAACTGTCCAGGAAACGTCTCTTTTTTAAGTTTTGTATGCTGCCAGCTCTCACATATCATACGAGTTAACAGATTAGCAACTGTAAATCAGAATGCATACATGAAGTCAATGATTGTAAGCAAATAAAGTCGTCAGTTCTAGAACATTATAAGATAATCGATTTTTAAATTTAAACGACATTTTATCAATAATCTTGTACAATCTGAAAGTTTCCATATTGTCTGACAAATACTTATATCTCACTTATTATTTATTACAATTGTCTTATTACTCAAATATTCTCTCGATTCCAGAGAAGTTTTCAATAGTAAGTTACTGCACATAGTCCTTTTTATGCAAAAAATACTATAAGGGTGTTTAATTTAGCTTTGAATTAATACGTTGATTGTAAAATCAAATTCAGTTTTGACTGACATGTTACTTAATAACGTCTTGCAGCAAACCAAC
The DNA here is from genome assembly GCA_031772345.1 of Himalopsyche anomala. Lineage (NCBI taxonomy): Eukaryota > Metazoa > Arthropoda > Insecta > Trichoptera > Rhyacophilidae > Himalopsyche > Himalopsyche anomala. Next base: position 5,477,085 of record CM062831.1, read on the forward strand.
GTTATGTGTTTGTAATCGAAACCTAATTTAAAAATATCTCTCATTAATTTGCTTTAAACTATATTTATATATATTTATCATATATAGATTACTACTGTATTTCTTGCATATAAATATTTCATAAAAAAAAATGTAGTTCTACTCTCTCGAGGAGCGAAAAAATCCCGAGACGTGACAACCGTATGTCTTGTATGCTGAGACTTCAAAATCACCTCATACTACGCTTCGAAACTTGTATCATCTTATAAATACTCTGTAATTTATTCCAAATGTATATTAAACATAAAATTAGCTCATATGTGCGATAATATTATTCACAAATCACTTGATCAACTGCTTAGGCATGTGCGTTGGGAAAACATTTTGAATGTTCAAGGGATAGTAGAGAATAGTTTAAGAACTAATAACATAATAGTTCACAGAAGTTCCAAGCAGACAATTAATTATCTTAAAACTTAAGGGATAGTTTCAGTTCCAAGAAAGCGGCTTGAATGAGTGAGCTTAATTTTAATGGCCCTAATCAAACTGACGAAATGTTTGTCGAATAATATCAGTCATATTGAATTATAGTATAATATATAATAATACTTAAATGAAATCTTGTTTTTTTACTGTTTGGACCATATTAACTCCTAGTGGAGTTAATATCAAGATAGTTCTTCCTATAATAACTGCGTGTTACTCAATTGTTTAACATCTCATTATCAAAAAGATTCAGGGTACAAAGATATGGCAATGACATGACTTGTGATTAGTACTAATTACTTTCGCTACGCCTTGTTTTCAGGATCGTATACGTCGAAGTTAATATACAAACATCGTAGACATTTGAATCGTTCAAATTATGTAAATTAACACAAGTTTTGTCGCTAATGACCCAGGATTAACCTGAATCAATACAGCAAAAAATCTTATGACAATTGATATTTGAATAACAAACAAACATTATGTTTTTACTTTAAAAACTTCGTGAACGATTTAGTTTTAAGTATGTTAAAACGATTAAAGAAGTGGAAGGCAACAAGAAGCTCTTCACAAACTTACCATTAAGCTTCAAAAGTTTATAAGTTAATTTTAATTGATATTTACCTTAAATCTCATTAAAGTTAACAAAGATTACATGAATTCAAGTTTAAATACTGACAGTTTGAATAGGGTCTCATTAATTGGTTTCTGGTTTAGAAATATTCTGCTAATTGTTTTAAGTAACGCACAACTTTAATAGTAAAAGATTAAGACTATATTTGAGGATGGAAATTGTCTTGTTGAAGATGTCTTGCTTAAGTTATTTATCTTTTTTCATCATCTAAAAATCTTCTGGTTACCTTTACGCTTCTCTATAAATCGCTCCTCCGAAAAACGTATAAATATTTATGGTTATCGCCCTTGGCAACGCGTTGATTAGAGATTCTTTTATTATTTCCCAGATTTCCTTCTAGATTGTTTGGCACGGTCCGGTTAGAACTTTTTCTTAATACACGTATTTTCTTTGTTATTTTAATTAAATTACAAGTGCTCTACAAGTAGTGAATACTCTTTTACTAACGTTTTATTAGTGTTTTTAACCTTTAAATCCAGATTGGTCAAACGATTATAAATGAAAAAATATATTATTTATTACACTTCTGTTACTATTTTCATCTTTTTTTACTTTACTGTGGTGTAGTTATTTAATTAAAAGGCGTCTTTTCAATGCCAATTGTTTTTTACACCTTGTTATTTAAATTTGTTTTATATAAATAATTATATTAAATTATATTTCTTATCACTTTAAAATGCTCGCCATGAGTGAATCCAATCGTGATCTTGATTAAAAAAAGTGGAAATAATTACAAAGGAATATTGTGTTTTTCTAAATATTATGCTTTTCTACCAAGTATTGACAGTAAAACATTAAAAGTGATCTTCAATTACTTTTTGTATCAAGTATAGATGAGACAAATATATTTTTTTTAAAGATAGCACAATTTTATATTATAATATCTGTTATGCTTAACATTTTCTATCCCTCAGGGGCGAAGAAGCCCAGAAACATAACGACTTCGCTGGATGGATAGCGTGTCAGAAGATATACGAGTGCTTGAGGTCAGTACCTGGTGAAAGAAAGTGGAGGACTGATTGGAGTGAAGGAAAGTGATTAAGGCGACCAGGGTTAACCACGAACCGTAGTGCTAGAGAAGAAGAAGAAGATTTTTGGTACAGGTCCATAATTTGAGATAATTTAGAACTTGGGCCATTTCTGTGATGTCTCTTCTCATCGACGTGGTCTCGAGTGAGTTAAAAAATAATCGCCGAGTTTATCTTATATAATTTTTCAAATACAAATTATTTAACATGAGGTGTAATTTGAAGTGGCACTTATTTTATTTGGCATAAATCCAATGTATAAAAAAAATTAAAAATACGAAAACATTTAGTTTCACAAAAAATATACAATATATTTGATAGCTTTTCGTAAGAGCTCAATAATGAACTTAATAAAAATAAGTAATTTGGGTTTTCGTATCTTCCACCAATCATTAAAAAAGGGAATATGAAGGGCTCCTTAAATTTGACCTAAATTGATAAAATGAAGCAAAGTTGCCTTAAATCCCTCCATAGCATCATTCGTATAATATGTTATATAATTGAATTGAGGGCGTCAAAAGCAAAGACAGCAATCTATCAAGGTCATTTTAAGAAAAACGTAAAATACTGAAAAAAATGTTATCAACGAACTTTATTATTTATTATTTGTGCTATATCTTACAAAAGAATATTGTGATCCAAAATAAATTCGTCAGATTTAATGTGCTGAGCAAACATGTTGTATTTGACGAAACGTTTAAAGTGAAGATGCTGAATTTGTTTCTAAAGTGAATTTAAAAAATCTATTTTTGGTAGAATGGAAACATATTTGTTACTGAAATATCAGCTTACGCGCTGAAGAATTTTTATTTCTATGATTCTGCGTCTATAGACTTTAAAAAATAAAGTTTGCTACCTTTACTTCTGACCCTAATCAACATTGACCATTCTTTCTTTCAGCAATAAACAAATTTTCTTAGTTAGATGTTAGAGGTTGTGCTTAAAAATGATTCTCTTAAAAAATTAGCAATATGACACGTGCCAGACCTTTGCTAGAAGACAAAACATACTCAACATTTAAAATTCAGTAATTTTTGTACCTTGCAATATTTATCAAGGTTAATTTGTATTATGTTTCATTCCAAAAAACTGTCTTTGAGATGTGTATTTCAAAATATTTCCATGAAACATCACATTGATAAATCGATAATTCAAAGAATAACTTTGTCGTACGTAGGTTTTTTCTAAAACAATATGTTATTAAAATTATTTGAAAGGCTGCCATATTATATTATATTATGCGACGAACAAACATTAATTATTAATTAACAAAATAGAATTTGCGGTTAACTTTGAATGTTATTCAATTATCAATTTGACATTCAAACGCTTTTATGTTGTTTTGAAATTATATTAGTAGAGTGACTTAGGTTACATGAAAACAATTTAATTATAATATAATAACGAGTAATTAACGCATTGATGTGGTTTCAAAAATACGTCATCCAAATACATTGCTTTGAAAACAAGCTTTAGTCAAATATATACGGTTCTTCTTATTTAATCATATTCTTCTTATGTATTTCGCTTATTGCTTTGTTTCCTTCCATGATATGCTAGTACTATTGAGTTTTGCAGAGTACGTCATACGGATAGTAACCAGTGATCGTCCAAGACACCGGAACCCCAATTGTCAGAAAAAGATGCTAGCAGGATTCAACCCCGCAGCACGTAACACAGCCAGTTTAAACCGTTCTCCATGACCACTGACGTTACAAGGCGCTGTTTGTAATTCCTCGCGAAATTGAACCACCTCATCCTCAATTAAGTCACCCCAATGTAAACCAGCAGTACTAGAAGTAAAGCGCTAAGCAAATCAATTTTGGATTTTTAGTAGGAATATATACTAAGATTATTGTTAAAAAAGTTTGTCAAAACATGTCTTTTTTTTACAAGCAGATGATATCTTTGTAAATTTAAATAAGAAAATGGTGTCATAAGTTTAACGAAATTTTAAAATTGATAGTTTTATATAAAATACTCTTATTTGAAGCATACAGACTTCTAATAGAATATCTCCCTTAAGATTCAACAGTGTACAATTGACTCGTCCGTAAAATGTGGAAATCACTATGAAAAACCGTAGGACGTTTTCAATTTTATTATGAACATAATCATATCGGTTGTTAATTATAGTTTTTCCAATTTAATTTAAGTTAATTTGGCTAAAGTTTTATTTTTTTATTTATTGTTTGTTGCTAATCAAAGTGCTATAAAAATTTAACACAAGTGTATCATTGAGTTTTTACCTAATAAGTGATCCATTGTGCAATGAGTAAAAAGTATTTGTTGAAAAGACAACGGATCGAACGAACTATTCTGTTCCTTTGGAGTAATATTTGATGTAATGTCTTTAAGTAAATAGTTAAAAAATTATCTGAATCCGAATAATTAACGTTATTTCGATAGTTTGTCTTTTTATAGATTCGTAATAATTCTTTTATTTATCGGCGAAGTAAATTAGGAGCCACTTATAAACATTTTAATTTTGTGCTATTTTAGAATCACTTTTAATGTAGACCCTGACCGCTATAAGTTTGCGCACGGAAATGCGATGACCGTTGAAACTAAAGTTGCAACCCCCCTCCGCAAAGCGCATTCTACCTACCTCACTTAGTCAACGAGTTTAGTCTGTATTGAAAAGTCGTGCCGTCATCATATTGATTATCGCTTCAATCATGCCTAAACCTTTGCGCTCTCAAGCTAAAAATATCATCGCCAATGTAACGAAGTTTTGTGAAGAAGAAAAAATAAATGGATCACCATTAATTCCTCTGGAAAAAGCAAATGAACGAATTGCAAAAATGACAGGTATGAAATCACTGTATTACCAACTTCTAAAAAAATTCCCCAATTTTTAAAAATGGGGAAAAATATTAACTGTGATTTAATTGCGAGTCAAATTATTATTTGTTTTTTTAAATAACAATAAAATAACTGTTTTCTTATACACACTCTATATATGAAATATTTTTAGCAATATATAAATGACTTATTTTAAAATATGAATGAATCCTAATGGTCCTTTCCGAAACAGCTCACTTTATGTTATTCCATTTTTGTTTGTTTATAGATGTGAGTGTAAGAACTACTCAAAACATAAAAAAGATGGCTAATACATACAGGAGACAAACTTATGAAATCACCCTCAAAACATAAGATAAGAAAAAAAAATATCATAGTAGACGATTTTGATATGTGTGCCATCAGGCAAAAAATTCAATCATTTTACGAGGTAAAAAAAGAAATACCGTATAAAAATAGATTATATTATAAAATTAAAAATACCGAAGTCTTTTAAGGGTTTTAAAAACTGACATAAATTATCAAGGCGAACGAGAGCATCTACGTAAATTACTACACAGTATGGGATTTGAATTTAAAAAATCTGTTTCCAACCGAACATTTCTCATGGAGCGTTATGATATCGTCGCATGGCGCCATAAATTTCTAAAAATTTTAAAAAACAATCGGGAAAATGAGAAACGTCCTGTAATTTACGTAGATGAAACATTTATTCATCCATCATATGTCATGAAAAAATGTTGGCAAGATGGCAAAGAAGTAAAAGGCGTTATGACATCGGATTCTGTTGGTCAGAGATATATTATTGTTCATGCTGGCGGAGAATCTGGTTTTATAAACAACGGGTTATTATTAAAATATTGAAACTCATTTACTATTTATATAAATAACGTTAATTTTGTTGTAAAATCTTTTTTTTGAGTATTATTAGGGAACAAAGATTTTCAAATTCTGGCAAACTTTATTTTGCGATGTGTCATACCGGAAATGCATGCAGCGCCACGGTCCCGCACGCACTGGTATAGCGGTCACACAGTGAGTCGTATTTTCTTTTCAATGCCAATTGTTGTTTATAACTGTTCATTTTTGTATAAATAGCATTGTTAAATTATATTTCTTATCAGTTGACGATGCTCGTAATGAGCGAAACCGGTCCTGACATATTAAATAAAGTGGAATGAAGTACAAAGGAATATTGTGTTTTTTCTAACTTATTTAAAGGATTGTTTTGTCGTAGATTTTAAATACTTGCTAACTTGAATGCTTCCAAGAGATAGTGCTAGAAGAGATCTTCCAGTTGCTTTGACTACATCTTCTTTCATGACGAGATAGGGGTTGAATTAATTGGAATAAAAACATAACAAACTACAAGTCTTTGCAAACAAATCAATAAAGTAAATGTCTATTCAATTAATTAAAGTTTCTTTTGACGTTTAATCCTTTAAACAAGAAACGCGTATCAAACAACCATTAGGGCGTTGGCTTATTTATAGAAACAATATGTATCTAAGACTTTCTAATATGTCGATTAACTATTTTACCCTATTTATTCCGCCCCAACTTTGTTATATTTTCCACATTGCCTGTAACAAAGCACACGATTTATATATACGCAAGGAAACAATAATTCAAAGCAAACAATATTGTGAACTATTGCCGAATATATTCTTACAAGAATTCCTTTATTAGATACTTACTGTTTGATTAAACAATTTGACATATTGGGAATGCCGTAACAATGCCAGAGAAGCTTTTATCATGAAATGCGTTCAAGCAAAGAAAGTAATTGAAGATCAAATAATTGAGTGATAAGTATTTATGCTTTTTTTTTCATTATTATAATAGCATCATAATTTTGGTGAACATCACGATATGAACATATCGTCACCGTAGTGGCAGAAATTGGTAAGTAATAAAATTTTCAATGATTAGATAAGACGGTCAGTACACAGTGAGATTCGTAGATGTCAATTTTTTGTCTGGAATAACTCAGTTGATGCATTTATCGATTTGGCAAAAACAGCAATTAAAACTATCGGTAATTATTACAAACTCAAATTAAAAGGCAGGCAATCCGTACCTATTAATTAATTCCAACATTATTTTTGTCCCATCAACGTAAATATATCTTTATTTTTTTATATTGCATTCAATAGAGGCTTGACATTTTTATTCTTTACTCATAAATATGGAGTTTTTATTAAAACAGTAATAGATCAACTTCTTAAACAGAAAGTTAAAATTGGAAAATTTTATCATTTTGTTGTTGAAATATATATTTTTCAATTAAAATCTTTAAGGCAACGCCAATCGTGATAATGGTTCAAATTAAATTTACTTGATAAATGAAGTAAATATTCAATCTAACGGGGGGTTTTTTTTAACACTTAAAATTTATGTTATATGCTTACTGAGATGCAGAATGATAAAATCGATGACAAACACACATGGTAGTGGCTTATTTTCAAATTTTGAAAAAAGTTTACAGAATAATAGCCTAACTCATATGTAAATTGCTGGAGAAAAAAAAAAATATATGCCTGAAAATGCGTCAAATTGTCATGCGTGGTTCATATTTTTTTAGTTTCATTTAGAAATTCTTTTTTTAGCTTTGGTTGAATTTCTCCCCATAGTTAATTTTGTCAAAAAGTGGAATACGGTGTCAAAATATTGATTTGAGATTGACTAATTATTTTTTACAATGTAACTGTATATTCTCAGCATAAAACATCTCAACAGAAGTTGTTTTACGAGGAATGATTGATATTTATATATGTAGCCTACGCCTTTTGCAACGTTTTTATTATTCAAATCTGCAACGATCGTGCCCTTCTTTTGGTAACGATAAAATAATTAAGCAACCAATAACATTAGCGACGAAGGAGATTCAATAATTTTTGACACTGACGCAATCTTGGACTTAACGTTTCATTAATTTGACATCCAAAAAAAGGAGTCTACCTTCACATGTATGGTTCATAGAGCTTCTCAAACTGGTTATGAACCATGCACCATAATTTATAAGAAAAAACGTAAAAAGAGTGTTACTAGCTCAGCCACTTAAAACCAATTAATAAATATCATGTGTTTATCTTCGATAGATTCAGCGGTAACTTTGTGGAAGCTCATTTTAAATACAGAATTACATTTGATAACTTTATTATTCTACTGTTGTTTAACATAATGTGACACGTATTTCGCCATTTTTATAGAAGCATCATCAGACTTTAAATTAGAATAAACTAAACATAGATTCTTACTCTTAAATTATAAATTACAAAATAAAAGTCAAGTTTTGTCATTTTATATGCTTCTCAAAGAAACGAAACACGTGTCACATTTTTTTACAAAACAAGTAGAATTTAAAAGTTATCAAATTTAATTTTATATCCTGTGTTTTATTCGTATGTTGAGAATACTCTTTTGGAAGAGTTTATTTACTCTAGTGAGGAAACGCGGTTGTCAGGCTAGGACTTGATTTACTGATCACTAAGCCTCGTTTGATTCATATTCGATTTGTATTATACAAATAAAATTTCTTTAAATTCAAGTGTATACAAACCGCTTAACCCACATAGATATTTGTTTCAATAAAAATCTTCGAAATATTCACTTCAACAAAAAGATTCTTGCTAAAAAATGACCCACTTTTTTCTCATAAATATATTTTTCGAAAAGGATATTAAGTTTTCAAATAAAAAAGTTTTCCCAGTCGGGATCAAACGATTGATTGATTGCTGAAAAAGGAGGACGCGTTATCGACATCTTCATAGAAGTTAGTTGTATCTATTTGGGTCATTTTTTGTTGCTTTTTTTGGAGACGTATTTTTTGCAATTATCTCATGCATGCTTCAGATGAATGTGTACGTCAAAAATACGTGTTAAAGCGTTTGACATAGAAGAAAACGTTTTGCATTACAAAACTAATGGAAAACTATATTTTCATATACATTGTTTCATATAAGTAGTAATAAATATTTTTTCAATAATCTGTACATATATTTTTTTTATTTCATGACGTTACAGTTCATACCAATGCGTCAAACATTTCAATATTAGAAAATTATACGAGATAAACTTGATGAGTAGATATGTCAGAAATATACATGTGTTAAATAACAAATTTAAATAGAAAACATCTTAATATAATAGTGATGTAACTATTATATATCTAAGACGACCTGATTGTTAATTCGAAGGTATCGCGAACATAAGGTGAGATCGAGTTATGATTTTATGTAATCTTTTTTTTTACCATGTCCACTCCCAATGTGAAGCATATTTACTCCTAATGGAGTTTATCTCAACAGATGTGTTTCTACGAGAACTGCTTCTTACTCAGTTACTCATCCCAAAGAGAGTAGGAATAGAAGGATAGGACTAGGACAGAACTAGTGGTTAGCTAATCGCTCTCGATACGCCCCGTTCTTAGGATAGGATGGGTGGGAGGGGAGAATTCAAAACATCACATACATCCATGCCTTCGGACAAAAATTCATAAATTGATTGAAAAATCAATTTATAAAACTGTCCGTACTGGGATTCAAACCCGTGACCTCCGCAGCTGAAGCCAACGACGTTGACCACTCTACAACACAGGCGACATGTAATCTTAGAGATACTTAATTAAAAACTCACACGATTGTGTTAACGTAAAAAATACACATTACGTACTAACCAACAATGCAAAACAGTAAATAATATGAATAAATATAACGTCATATTTACAATTATTAAACATCTGTGACTTAGTGGACTCCAGTGGTTTCCTCATTATTGGCCTTATTCTTATGAATTTCAACAAAATAAATAGTCTAAGAGCTTTAAAATATCTCTCTGCATTATAATTTTGCAAATATTAATTTGCAACTGACGCGTTCAGCCCAGTTGTCTTACGAACGATCGCTGATAAGCGGGCGCTTATCTCGTTATCGCATTATCGCGTTATCGCGTATTTATATGAACTAAAAAAAAAAAAAAAAAGGTTCAAAAAGTTATGATTTAAGAATACCTTAATTATAAAAATTGTATCACCCATATTAAAATAGATATTTAAGAAAATGTGGGTATTGGGGTCGCATTTCTTGAGCTTAGAAACGGAAAAGTTAATCGTGAGGGAAATGTTTTTTTCTCCTTTTTTCAATAGCACAATACACACTTTATTTTCCAGGCATATACGGTATACTATTTAATACAACACTCACATAATCTTTGATAAATAATTCCAACTGCTTTATTGACTAGAACAATATGTGATTTTGTATGAAGTAAAATAGAATATTGGAATTATATATTCATAGTCGACAAAGTAAGACTATCATACTTTTAAAATATCTTTTAAGAGTCTGACGTACATTTACATAATCTATTTTGCTTCGCTGCGATACTCTCTTCTCGAGACATTTTTCAAATGAATATTCCTCGCTTCAAGAATTAAGCGTTTGGTGTCGCTGTACAAATCCACACCGTATCATCTGTCTGTCCGATCACTACATCCATACAGAATAAAAAATATATTTCATTTAAGAATAAATTATATTGCTACGCTAAATTTGACTAAGAACTAGTCGTTTTTGAAAAGTTATAACTGTATGTTTTAAATTTAAGCTGATAAATTTACTATTACATTTCGATCCAGTATTGATAGTCGCGAGTATTGTCCCCTCTATTTACTAGGGAAAAAATTGTTCCAGAACTTTTCCTGGAACACAAAATTTACGTGTTCACGCCATACCATGGGACATTTCACGTGACCCGAGATAGGTTCCCGTGTTTACGGTCTGAGAGCGAGTGCAGACGGAACATGTGATGCGCACGCAGCTGTAGGTGAGCATGCGAACTGTCAAAATCATATGTAATTATGTCTTAAAATGTCTAAGCTCGAGTCTATTTGCAGTAAATAATTACGGGCCCACCATGTCTTCTTTTTCTTTTGTTTGGACCCACTACTTACGAGAATATATACCAAAGGAAGCTCTGACCAGCATGAACTCTTTGGGCGTCATTTTAGCGATTTATTTACGACTTTTAAATTTCTCCCTATGGTGACAGCTGTCAAAAAACGCCTTTGCATAAGTTATATTACTCTACGGCTTATAATCTGTTATCTATGGTGTATAGGTTGTCTTTGTGAACGATTGTCATGTAAGAACGTTTATAAACATTATTATTTAACTTTACGTGCATTGTTTGCATTCAGTAAAATCAAACAACGTTCGTTCGAACGCAACACTGACCAACATAACCTCAAAGGGTGACGTTTCTGGGACCTCTTCAAGAAACTTTTCTGTGACATTGTTCCCGAGACATTAACGTAGATGTTCAGGGTCATTTCCGGGGACATTTGTTCCCCAGTGAATGGGAGCATTAGTATTAGTTCAATTGACAATACTCATGGTCCGGAATTTTTTGAATAAATATATGGTACATTCATATCGATCCAAAGTAAGTTAAACTATATTTTTTTAGGGCAATAAGATTGTTAAATACTCATCAAAAAGCCTATATGAATAAAATAACTAAAAAAACAACTAGTATTTTACACAACCAAATCTGTTATTAAAAAATCATATTTTTGACGTAAATCAGAACACGGATAAAAATATCATCGTTGAAATAAAAAAAATACACAACCTTTGACATTTATGGAAACAAAGCACATTTAAATGCAAATACAGCATATTTTTTTTTTTTTAACTTAAACACATTCTTTCCGAAAAGTTAGCATAAAGCTGGGTCAATTATTGAACAAACCAATTCTGCGGCAACTTTACTGTATCGCAGTAAATAATTCATTCTTTCCAGGCAACCTCGCGCTGGAAATCTTTTCAGCCCTCTCGGAGCTTTCTACCGCTAACAAAGTTCGTTCCGCAAACATACTAAACTTATCAAGTATTTCATGAAATTTTTACAACTTACAGGAAAAAACAATGAAAAAAAAATTCAAAAGGAACTTTTGTTTTGACCTTCTGAAATACTGGAAACGTGAGATTTACTTTAGATTTTCCGGTCAATGTAGGAATTGGCTATATTAACAAATCCGTTTTCTGAAAATATGTAACATAAGACCAAGAAACTTTCCTTTGGCTTTGTGACTTTTGGTGAAATGGTAAAAAGATTGATGGTATAATTTTTCCAAATTTTATTAAGTAATTAATACTCCTACAACACAAAAATTTCCTAACAATAATATTGAACATGATAATATTTTATGTTTTACTTAAATTCGCTCACAGTGGGTAGCATATAGAATTGTAATGAAGTTTACCTTGATAAAACTGTTTCTAGAAGAACTGATTGTTATTTAGAAGCACAACCTATATTTTAATGTAGAGGGTAGTAATGTAAAGATAGTACTAGGACAGCACTTTTTGATAGATAATAGCTCTTGCTCAGTCCCGTTATTTAGGATAGGTTGGGTGCAGTGTTCCCTCTAAGCTGTGCACGTGTGCGCGCACACAGCTCGCTGAGCGCACGTATATGCATTAGAACAGAGCGCACAAAAGTTACACTAGCCATACCACCACCAGAATAAATTAATTGTCAAATACTGTTGTTAATTAATTTCATTAAAAAATAACCATTTCGTTAAGTAGGTCTAAATACCGTTATGTGGCGCACATTTTTTTTTATTTCCTCTCAAAGTTGCACAGCCAATGTATTTTGCACACATAAACTTCGGAAAATTACAGGGAACGGTGGTTAGATGTAGGAAAAAATTGCAGATATTACAGAAATTCATGAATCGATTAAAAAATCAATTTATAAAACAGCTAGTGCTGTGATTCAATTCCGAGACGTCCGTAACTAAAACTTACAACGTTTACCACTAGACCACGCACCCACCAAATATTTAGTATATATTTTATGATTAGTTAAGAGCACATTAAGATCCTTAAATTTCTACAGGAGTAATAAAATCTACTCGTTAAAAACAACCACGTTCCTCAATTTATCCATATACAGATAAAACGATTAACAGAAGTTGATATGTTGCAAGTTGTGTATGTTTTTATTAGACCATTACATAATTTTCATACGTAACTTGGAGTGGGCTTGAGAGGGCTCGGAGGGGCTCGCGCAACCCTTTTGATAGATTTGACTTAGGTTGTGTTAAATTAAAAAAAAAATCTTTGATCCATGTGCAAATATAATGTACACGTATTCTTCTTCTTCTTGGCGCTACAGTTCAGGGTTAACCTTGGGCGTCTCAATCAATCTCCTTCACTCCACTCGATTCTCCGACCTCTTAGTCTAGTTGTTGATCTCCAGCATTTGAAGTTTCTGTGACATTCCGTTCACCCAGCAGAGTCTTTTCAACGCTTTATCTTCTATCAGAAGTGAATTTCCGTAAAAGTATACATGTCCGACCCAACGTAAGTATTGAATTTTAACAAATTTGACAATGGCTGGCTCACCGTAGAGATTGTTAAGAAGATACGTTAAGGGGGTATTCTAGTCTATAAATTTGAAAAAATCGATTCTTTTTTTTAATATATTTCTAAAATTTAGACATTCAAGAGTGTCCTGAAATGGATTTTTCAAAATTTCAATTATTAACCGAGTTACAGCGATTTTGGCAACGCAGCAACTAAGCTGGTCCGATCGGAATAAGTCGAACAATAGTCGGTTGACGTTGCCTCTACCTGCAGATGAATTACCCCAAAAAACCTTTCTTATATTCTATACCTATATAATGTATATTTAATGTATATGAAGGGGAGGAAGATACATTATATGGAGCAGGAATCGCCGATTAAAAATATACCGTACTGTTTATACGAGTAAAACTGCTTGAAACTTAACTCAAAACATTAAACGCGTTTTTCTCGAAACTACTTTTTTCAAGCTGGCGTGCATAATATCTCAAGTTCTACTAAACCGATTCGTTTGAAATTTTGTGTGAATCTTTTCTATACATCTCTCTATAGCCGGTAGTAGATAAAGTTAAAATTTTAATTTTTACTATTTTTACAAAATTTGAAACTGAAAATTTGAAACTTTCTTTCTTTGGGTGGTGTTGCAACGCTTGCCGGGAACCGGCTAGTAGGTAATAAAAATGATCTTTTTGTTTTACAATAATTTTAAAATTTTGTTCAAAAATAAATGTTCTCTTTTTAAAATAGCTCAAGGTTATGTCGACGTCGCCAGATGCCACCCTCGCAGACAACACCAAAAATATTTCCCAAGATCTTTCGCTCTGAGAGTATAAATATGCATTATAATTAATTTAAAAACGAGTTCATGTATATTTGGTGTTTCTGACGACTGTCAACGATGGTTTATGTATGACGTTTAAACATTTAATTTAGCTGAACAGAATAAAACATATGTTTGCGTTTATCTTGGAACCTTATTGATATTAATTAATTTAAGCTACATATCGTACGAATCGTTACATTATACAAGTGTCTAAATTATCATTAGATTGCTTCAATGATTACCGCTAATTATTTTATATGAGTGATAAAAATATCCACATTTTCTTTGGAGCACCGACAATAACTTAATGATAAACATTATAAAGCCCTTGTTTGCATATTTGCAGCTCACCGCTGGACGTAATCCACGATATTTATGTCAAAAATAGTTATCTGTGGGCAATTTTAATGTAAAAAAGCAAGGTGTAAAGGTTACATTATAATTAATTTAATTCCAATAAAATATCATTCTTTTTGCTTCTCTTTTATAGTTTTATGTTCTCATTTCTGGGAAAAAATCTATTTTGATTAGTGTTCTGAAAAATAAATTATTACTCCAAGACCAATAGTCTAATAAAAAATCCATTTCTTTAAAAGTCGTACTAATTAATACATGCCGCCTGTGTGGTCGAGTGGTCAACGTCGTTGACTACCGCTACGGAAGTCACGTGTTCGAATCCCAGTACGGGCAGTTTTATAAATTGATTTTTCAATCGATTTATGAATTTATGTTCAAAGGCATGGATGTATGTGATGTTTTGAATTCCCCCCTCCCACCCATCCTATCCTATGAACGGGGCGTATCGAGAGCGATTAGCTAACCACTAGTCCTGTCCTAGCTCTTTCCTTCTATTCCTAATCTCTTTGGAAAAGGAGAGGTTGAGCAACTGAGTAACAAGCAGTTCTCGTAGAAACACTTCTGTTGAGATAAACTCCATTAGGAGTCCATATGCTTCACATTGGGAGAGGACATAAAAAAAAATATATTACATATTAAGTTCTACAAATTATTTAAATTTTGTTGAAACCTATTTCGGATTAACGCTCTTGGCAGAACTGTTATAAATTATATAAAACATACTTCTAGTGATAACGTTAAGCCGTTATAGCTATCGATTTAATTTTTAAAAAATCGAATTAAAAGACAATACTTTTTTTAATCTTATTACATTAAAGTTCTACTAAATAAATACCAATTCAACCAAAAAAACAAGTAATGAATATAATTTGATGTTTAGATTAAATTACAATATTAAAGATCAATACCAGCTTCGCTCATCGCAATCATTATCATTATAATATTTAAAAATGTGTATCATTAGTAAAATATAATATATGAGCCATCGAGAGATTAAGTGAGCCAACTAGTAAAATGGTAAACTTTTTCCTTGGACTTTTAAGTACCAACAATCATGTCTTTACTTAGTGTTTTGGTGGATTGCTTATTTTTATTCTACAGATATAGCACTATTGTAATGTGTATTAACTGAGGTTACTTCACTATTACGATACTTTAAGACGTACAAAATATTACAACTCATCTAACTTATTTTTTTTCTAAAATACCACTTATCTCACTTAACCTTTAATGGGCCCATTTCTAAATGAAGATTTATGCTACAATATATTTTCTACTTTTATTAATGCACCAGATAAATATGCACGGAATTTTAAATCGATAATCAAAAAAATCGCAAACAGTGGAGGGGAGGTATCTCAACAGAAGTTTTTTCTGAGAGAACTGTTTGTTACTTAGTCGCTCAATCTCACTTTTTTCAAAGTGAGTAGTAGGGAAAGAAGGATAAGACTAGAACAGGACTATTAGTTGGCTAATCGCTATTGATACACCCAGTTATTAAAGGATCAGAAGGATGGGAGGAGAGGAAATGATGTGAATTGACATCACAAACACCCAGTCTTTGATCACAACTTTGAATTGAATAACTCTCAAATTCAGTATGATCTGACCGGGAATCAAACCCAGACCTGCGTGATCGGTAGAGCAAGGTCTAACCAACCGGGCCACAGCAGGCGACATCAATAATAATGCATAAATATTTACGATTCAAAAATAAATATGCCAGTATTCTTCATTCAAATATCTTAACTTATAAAACATCAATAAAATTTTCGACTCAATACGGCTAAATTTCATAAAAATGTGTGCATTTAAAGAAATATTACTTCTTGATATGCAATACCTATCCACCGATGAAAATTTCAGAAGATTATTTTCAATTTTACAGTCCAGTGAAGTAAAACTTTGGCAGTATCGAGAAAATAACGCGCCCCGTCGCAGTTTTCGAAGTGGGTTGTTCCAATTTTACGCTTTCGTTTTATGATCGAATACTGGTGACGTAAATTTCTGAAATTCCGTACGTTACAGCAAAAGTTGACTGTTTTTGAAACATCCTCACATTACAAATGAGCATTAAAGTGACACTTACAGAACACGAAAGGGTTACAATCATTTTTTATAATGTCTGCTTGTATGATAGGTATATTAAAAAATAAAATAAAGATTTTGACATAAAAAAAACCAAAAATGTAACAAAAGTCTTTTTTTCCGGACGATTGTAAAAACTTAATATCTTGGCTGTCAAAGGTTATTTTTCTTATTTGACAACGGAGAACCATGAGAGTGCCTACGTATTGTTGTTTGGGGTAAATAGATATTGGATTCATCTAAAAATAATTATATTGTGGTATAATGGACGAATTCTCCATAAGAGGGGCTAAGAAATTGTTTTAATATTGAAAAAGACAAACAAACTCGTTTTTACACAGCAGTTTTATATTGTAGTCTTACCTTCTTTTTAAAATAGAATTACAAATCGTTTTGTTCAAATTTTATTAAAATAATATAGTTATAACTGTTAATCATCGCATGATAATATGACAATTTGTAAGGTGTACACTGTAGATTTTTTGTTGAATTGCAACGCGAGTAAAATTATACACACATATAGACCCGTTAGAGTTGAAGTGAGCCAAGTAGTATTTTAGATGCGTTGTAATATATTAATTAATACACATAACAATAGTGCTATCTCCGTAAAATAAAAATATGCAATCCACCAAAACACCAAGTAAAGATGTGATTGTACTTAAAATTCCAAAAAAAGAGTTTTGGAGGTTATTGATTTTCGACCGTTTTTAGTGCAATTTTCATGATAAAAAAATCATGGTGCATGATAATAGCATTAGCTAGTTTATTTGTATATTCTATAGTTGATTGTGATTCTAAGATTTTCTTTTTCATAAACTGATGAAAATCCCGTTTTATGCCTTTAATGCCTATGTGTTTTTAAGTGTTTTTGTATAAAAATATATCGAAAATTATATTTCCTGTAATCACACGCACCCATTGCATATGAAAATAAACTTTTAATTTAAAAGTAGAAAACCATGCATTTAAGGGTTAATGTATTTTAGTAGACTTTCATATATATATATAAGCGATTAACTTCTTTTTATAAACATAAAATGATAAAAGAAAATGTTTACCCCATTTGCAATGGTAATATGTATACATATTTAATTTGTTTATTCTTTGTATCAACGAACACCTTTGCAAAAATATGGTATATTTAGCACACAGCAACACAAAACATGTTCTTAGATGTACACAAATATCCAAAGGCATTTATTTATGGGTTTCTCTTGAAAAATAATACAAAGTGAGATATATTAGTGAAGGATTTTATTCATTTCTCGGAAGAAAAACCTTAGTTAGTTCACGCGGGCGACGTTCAACATAATTGATTGTAACAACTCAATGATAGAAATATTATTTTTGTTTTGTTTCGGTCTAATAATAACAAACACGCTGATTTAAGAAAAATGCTGTTTCTATTAGAAAATCTAATTGTGTTTATAGATTTACGCTTTTAAATTACATCGAGTGTTTCAATTAACTATTTATAACAAAATAAAACGTAGATATCATATTAAAAAAACTTTAAAATAAATTATACGTAATTTTAATTTAAAAGTACAGAGTTGTCTAACTTTGTGAATTTAATAGAGCTCGCTTTTTCCGGTCTGATTTTAATGCAGTTTTGGTCATAATTTGTATCACATTGGTCTGAATTTATATAACATGGGTCAAAATTTATATAAAATGGTCATAATATATCGATCAGTGTACAGAGGGCAGAATAAATAATTAGTGGTCACAATTTATATAATAATCATAAATAAACAAAAAACCTAACTAAAATGGTTATAAAATCTGAACGCTTAATATTTTTATTCTAACCGTTAATATTTTTATTCAGACTAAAAATTGATTTAAACTATGACCATTTACCTTATCCCATATAATATAATGTTAAGAGGAAATAAAATAATTTAAATTTTGTACACTCTCATACCTTTTTTCACTGACGACCAAGGCTTCGTTTTAATATTAGATAACCACTCATTCGACGCAGATGAAAAGATTAAAAAATATACATCAAGTCTCATAAATTTTTCAAATAAAATAAATAAAGCACAGTAAAGTTTGCCATTTTTTTACGAACAAGTAAATCTTACTAATTTTCCCTAGTTACAGCTAGTCTTTTACTAACATGGTCTTTTATTTACACGGTTTTGTAGTTACGAGGATGAGAATTTAAAAAAAATGTCAGTTTGTTTCATATATTGATTTATATGGATTTCGTCACTAAATTTGGTACTAAAGTGTTGGAAGAATGTTTTAATATGATTAATAGAGAAATGAATGGCTTAGAAGCACAAGTTCTTAATACTGATCGATTTAAGAAAACGCCTACAGCGGTGCAAGATGCAATTGCCTGTTATAAAATAATTACGTTTTTTTTTATGAGATTTGAACCTGTGAGATGTGTCAGGGAAACCAGTGACGTTGACCTCTACAGTACGGATCCGAAAACACAATGACTAGCTTGATAAAAAAATATTCCCTATACAAATAATTCAATTGAAATGCGGCTATCTGTTAAAGTATCTCTTGGAGGTAGTCATAGAATTTATATGACACATTGGGTTAACTTTTGTGTGCTCAGATCAGATTTAACTTGCCGGTAATGCACTCCCATTAGTCTGGATTCAGGGGCAATCCTTTCCGCCTGCTTAAAGATTTCTTAGCGGATATTATCCTTGAGACTTCTATCCGCCATTATCCCAGCTCTTCCATGTTCGAGGAAGTAACTCATCACCATTTACTTGTTTACTTTACTATACCGAGAAATAATATTTATTTATTTGTATTTCGTTCGGTTATTTTTTTTTGTTCAGAAACGGCATTATTTCGAATTTGCTTAGATGTTAATTGTGTATAAATTTATTTTATTTCATATTGATTTGTAAATTCTTTTTCAATTATCCAAACACTTAATGTTTTGTTAACCTCCTTATTATTGATACATACTATTATATGAATAATTGATGATTTTTTTTTATTTAATTAACATTGCATAAGGTTGACAAATTATAAATTTTAAACTTTTACAATGAAGAAAAAAAACATAGTACAATTTAATATTAAAAGCAGTAAAACAACCTGGTAAAAAAGTCAACTGAGTAAACTCCGACAAACTCTACAATTAATACATAAAAAATAGCATTCGTTGGAACTCACCCACGTCTACGTGAAATATGGCGACATCCGAAACAATATTGTTGAACACTGTTAAAGCTCTCCCAAGTGGCATCTCCATTAGTAAGATAGTTCTAAACCTTGGGAGAACACACAATTCATATCCAAGATTTCTCAAAAAATAATCAGGAACATTTAGATTCACATTCTCAAGAATGGTAGAATTCTTATTTTAGCCTCGTATAAGCCGAAAGAAATATATGGCCATTTCTCTTTGAATGTTCATACTATTAAAGTTTAGCATGCCTAAGAGAAAGTTAGTTGGATAAAGCCATGGTAATATCAATACACCCTTATACAGAGATGATGCGATGGTAGGTGTGTAAATCATGTCACTGAGCACAGAACTATTAAAATGAATGAAGGAAAGTTGACGTGTGAGGATTCGAATCCGTGACCCATCAAACAAATTAATCAAAAGCTGAAGAACATTGGCCATTTGACTACTAGACTAGCCTGAATAAATATGTATTTATTTTTAAGCGATCGATACAATAAAGTAGTCTCAAAAATGTTTCAGAAAAAAGATAAATCGTCCAATATAATTTATAAACGTAGTAATATTTTCTCCGTAGTACCAGGGTATATATAAAAATATTGCGCTGTCTCAAAAAAATATATAACAAAGTTGTGGACTGTTATAAGTATTTTATCTTGCAAAGTTATGTAGTGAATGTAATATTTATAAACAGGCTGTTTCAAAATAACCTGAGTGTATCTAAAAAAATGTTTTACTTTTTTAAAATAAAGTTTTAACCGCTCTTAAAAGCAATGGAAGAGAGTTTTATTTTCATCAAGATAATATAGCAACTCCACACCACCTTTTTTGTGATTTAATGGCCTACTTTGATACAAGTATACCCAACTACATATTTCTTTCACGGTTTTGGAAAAAACACGCTCCATTTAATAGAACGAATACATTATTTCTAGACGAATATTTTTTTCTTATAATAATTACAAACAACGTTGACTACTGTACCACGGCATTGAAATCTAATGATTTTAAATAAGTATTTAAAAAACACATTTCACTATTATTCTATGTCTGATGGACAAAAAATATATTTTATTATTAAAAATATTGATGCTTCCAAAATACTACTGTTGATATTTATATGGGCATCTTACTGCCCTGGAACTGATTATCACTGAAAGTAATTGATTATGACATGCTGACAAACATGCTTTCAATTACTATATTACATAAAGTAAGTTGAACTTAAGTCTTTAGATTTTTTCGTCTATCTCAGTGTTTCCCAAAATTTTGACATCTGTATACCATTCAATAGTTTTTGTAACACTGAGTCAAAAAAATGCATATACTCTAACAAAAATCAAAATAAATAAGCTGCTTGTTGCATCAGGCGCAACCAAAGCTCAGTGCAGTACGTACCCCACCAGACTCGTCTCATCACTCAGAGGTACCGGTATCACACTTTGGAAAACACTGCTCTATCTAATATTAATTGGGTCGTATTGCGCAGTGGTTAGCGTTGCGGGCTTCCATACTTTGTTTGCGTGTTTGTGATGTCTATAAATTCCCTCTCATCCTTTTCAATTCTTCAATAACTGGGTGTATCGAGAGCGATTAGTTTACCACTTTTTCCGTCCTAGCCTTATTTTTCTATCTCTATTACTCTCTTTGAAAAATACAGATTTTAACATACAGTTCTTGTAGAAAAAATCTGTTGAATTACCTCCATTATGAGGCCTTTTGCTCCACATTGAGAGCGGACTTGGATAAAAAAAATGAATTATATCAAGTGAATTTTAAAAACCATTCAAATTATGTTTGTTTTTTTGCAACAGCCTGTATTATTGTATTCAAACCAAGCACTAGAGTCAAGGCAAAGCTGTGCGTGTCGTGACTTAGAATTATCTCGCTTCGCTAGCTTAATAATCGCTTTGGTGTGCTTTATCCTCATATATAATTACTAGCGTTGGGGAATATTTATATTGTAGTAGCTGCAGATAAGTTTTAACATTTATCTATAGTGGCTATGCAAAATGAGTTTAGCTGTTCCTTGTTAATTTTGAGTGGATTGCACGGAAGTTCGTTTCTTTCCGCTTTTACAAATATTTACTATATCTTTTATAAGAACAGCGATAACGTCGGGTGCGTGGCACAATGGTCAACGTCGTTGGCTTCTGGACGGATCGATTTTAGTTCGACGTAAGGTATCCAATCCTGGACCCTTTTTGTGATATCGAGATTGAAAATTTTTCCAATCCAATCAAGGGTTTGAATTTTTTTTTTGATCGGCTATTTTAAAATCCTGGGATTTTTTAAGCAACTTCATAACGATTTAAAAAACTCAGGAATTTTCTGATTAGAGTTTTTTTAGCTTCGTTCCTTTGACCTTGTTCAACTTTCTGTAATTTGTCTCAATCCCAAATCCCGGGATTGGTACTGTCACAATCTCGGGATTTAGAGATCACAGAATTGGGCGGGATCTCAGGATTGGAGACCCTAGTTTGACGGTATAGGGCAGGGATGGCGAACCTATGGCACGCGTGCCCGAAGTGGCACGTTTTAGAATTTGGATGGCACGCAAACGATTTCCAAGTTCAAAAAATTAAAATTTATAATAATAAATAATCTTGAATTATTATTTTATTCCGTTGTATTCATTTTCAAATGCTGTTGTTTTAATTATAACTTTTAAGCTTGTAAATAAAATTCAGAAAAATAAAATCTATTTTTTTACTGCTTGGGCACGCCACACAATCAAGAAATAATATTTGAGGATTTTTGGCACGCGGACCTAAAAAGGTTTGCCACCCCTGGTATAGGGTATATGTGACGTCTATGGTTAAGAATCTCTGCTGTATAAGATACATTGCCAAAACAGCTATGATTTGTAAAGTTTAAATTGGTTGAGTATATTTTTTCTGGTTTGCTAATTGGTGATATTCTAGAAATACATGATGCCAAAGTTGGTTTGTTATATAAATGAATTCTATTTTTTTTTAAATCTAAACTATTTTGACTGTTATGTATGGTAAAAAAACAATAAATATGTATTAAAGAATGCAGTAATATTTTCTTTCTCGACAAAAATCGAATTTTTTCACAGTTAAAGATTTCAACTGAAGGTGATTGGTGGACGTTTTGTCACAGCAAAATAAAAATATTGGCAGAATTAACAAGACATCTAGTCAAAATATCGTTTGATCAAATTTTGATGTACTCATTTACTGCTTGTGAAAATAAAAAATGTTCTATACATATATTATATTTTCATTGTTCAACACTAATTAAAGCTCAAAAAAAATCTGTCATAAATGTTTATGCGTAGAAATATTTAAATTAAATAAAAAAATAAAGTTTAAACATGGCTTTAATAAATTTCACAGCGATATTACTCATAATCAAAGTAAAGCAATTTAAAAGCAGCCAAACAATGTTATATCGAAATCCTATACATATAATCTTGATAGCTCGCATACATACGTAATTTTACTTTGAAAGCATATTTTCAAAGTATAATATTGACTGATTTAAATAATTTTATGAAATGGCGAGGGCAAAGAAAAAAAATAGTTAGTGACTCAATCGAATACAAACGTCTGGCACTGGCTACGCTAAAGTTGATAAAGAAAAGTTAAACTGAAAATAATTTTAAAATTACAATATTGTTTTTCATTGTGAATATCGAGCAGACTTTATTCAATCGCGCCTAAAATTTAAGATAAAAGATTAATTATTTATTTATAGTTTTATTTCAACTTGATTAGGCTGGTCCTAGACAGAAATTAATATTTTCTTTTATGAATGTCATTATTATGAATCCAAATCTATGTATTGGTTAAAATATTTTAACACTCAAGGGCATTTCAACGTAGGAGAGTTGAATGTCATCTAAAAAAGATAGTAATATAATGTGTAATTTTATATTATTTATAACATACAATAGCTGATAAAATTATAAGAGTACTTAGAAGCTTTAAATAATAATCACAATTATTGGTCACAATGGTTGCGGTGCGGACCACGTTATTGGTCTCCGTGACGTATCTCACGGATTCGAGTTTCAGATTTTTTGGTATCGATTTTTTCAATTTCTGTTTAAAGACATAGATGGTGATGTCTAAAAATTCTCTTCCACGCTACCAATCCTTAAATACTCAAACCATGGTATTGTGTAGCTCTTTGGAGGTAAAAATATAAATTATAATATATCATATTTGCTATATTGTGGAATTTATTCAGTTCTCAGTTCATCATATTTTAAATAACTTCGGTTGGCAATATTTTTAATTGGCTCGTATTTTTCCGGTCAGAATTCATATTTAATGGTCATTATATATTGGTCAGAATAAATAGTCATAATTTAAATGAAATTTTAAAAAAAACCTAACTGTATATATTTTTATTTTGACCAAAAATTGATTTAATTTCTGATCTAAATAATTTGTTTCCTTTTCAATTTGTCTTCCTACTCTATAAAAATGTAAAATTCTTGAAATTATAGTAATTATTGTGAATATTTGAGGCATGGGCCAAAGTTACCCGATATGGGGTGCAAACTTTGGCCCACACTGTTTTATCTGTATTTATATATCGAGCATATAAAAAAAATGTGAACTGAATCCATAAACTCTTACACTAATATTTTTCAAATAATACCACACATTATAAAAATACAAAAACCCTTCAGAGCTGTAGCAAAGTTACCCGCATTGACAGTAATGATTCCTCTTGTTTTATTAACTACGTATAACAATGCTACTTTTATTCACAGTCAATATATTTTATTATAGTATCTAAAGAAGTAATATTAGAATGGAAAACTTTTCTCTACTGCTAAATTAACCGACTAAAAGAACAATAAATACTTACCTGAAATTGTATTCCATCGTATTATAGCATACCTAAGATCTCTGAAAACTTTCGAAATCTAAAACTTTAGCCCACACTAAATATTTTATTAATTGAGAACATTTTAAAGATTCATGACTTTGTTAAACTGTCGTAAGGAATCTGTAATCTATATATTAATACTCGATAATGTCCGTCCGTCTGAATGATTGTCCGCGATATCCCCTCCCCCTGCCCCTTCCCCCTCCCTTCTCAAAGCTCCGCTGACGCAATATTTTTATTCATACTAAAGACATATTTTCCCAATACACTGTTTATTATTTGACGATACAAATCGCTGAAAAAATTTCATACAAAAAAACGCCGCGACCGTGGATCGAACACAGAACTCTGGATTACCAGTCGAGCTCTCTATCAACTGAGCTAACGTCATAAATATCAAGGCGATAAAAATACATTATATAAATCAAGCATTTGAAAATGGAACGATATTTGTGATTCACAAACTGACTTCGATTGTTTTTATTCAAGATTGTGACGTCTGTCAAATATGAATGTGGTATATTTTACATAATATAGTTTCGACAGTTAAATGCAAATATTCCATGTGTGTCATATGCTGACGGCTATTAAATATTTTACTTTTTAACAGAGGGTATTTAGAATTTATCCCGATAATTTAAAAGTTTTGTATCTTTTGTTTTAAATAACGAGTAAACGAGTCTATGCTTTGGACAAGGTAAATTTATGCTCAAATAGTAATATAAATAAAGTAAGCGAAATAGTTTGATAGATTGGGGTCAACGAGATTAAAATACGGCAAAGTGAGCCAAGTTAGGATGATGGGAAAAAGTGAACTGAACCCACCCTTTTTATTGCATAATTTCAATCATTTTTTCTCTAAAATACATTGTTTATGCTTTCGATGGATTCGTCGGTATCTTTGTGGAAGTTCATTTGAATATAAAATAAAAAATAACTTAGATTATTCCACGTATTGTGCTACAAACTGTGACACGTGTTTCGCCTCTTTCAGAGGCATCCTCAGACAGACTTACTTTTACTTACTGAAAGTAAGTCTGTCTGAGGATGCCTCTGAAATAGGCGAAACACGTGTCACAGTTTGTAGCACAATACGTGGAATAATCTAAGTTATTTTGTATTACTTTTTTATGCTTATTTATTGAAAAAACTTTCACATAAAATTAAAAGTTGATGACAGTTCCCACAAAAAATAATTGAAAACGTAATTGCACTTAAAAGTCAAATGGAAAAGTTTCACCATTTTTATGTTTGGTTCCCTTAAAGACTCATATATTCCTAAAAATAAGCTCCGTTTGGTGAATTAGTGAAGTTAATTTATTCTGATTAATTTGATAAATATGCATTTGATTGTAACATGGAAAATTGATAATTTTGTTTTGATAAAATGTGCAATTAATTTATACCATTTTGCATGTGAAAAATGATTATTAGCAAACTTAAACATTATTTCAAAAATTAAGTAATTTACAATTTAAAACTGCAGGGCTGTCGATATATGTGCCGAGGTCGATTTATGCTACTATGAAAAATGATTGTTAGCAAACTTGAACATTATTCCAAAGATTTAATATTTTACGAAATTTTTGTCACTACGAAAAAAATTGTCAGCAAACTTAAACATTATTCCAAAAATTAGGTAATTTACGAGGTATATTTCTGCTTATAGGAAAACTAATTGTTAGCAAACTCAACATTATTCCAAAAATTAAATAACTTACAATTTAAATACTACAGGGCATGCTGTCGATATATGGCCCGAGATATATTTATTTTATTTTTAGAATTTCTGGCTTATTCAATAAATAGGTTTGTAATTTTCTGACTTCTTAAAAATGCAACAAAAATCCCCCCGTTGAGGTCAACGGGCTTACAGCTAGTAAAGATAATCTTTTGATGTTAGAAGTGAGGATTTGTTAAAATTGTGAAGACAGACTTCTCTCCATTGAAGTAATTATAACCATAAAATTACTGGTGGAGTTTTTAACTACCAAACTCGTTTTTCCTTCGTTTTAGTTTTGTATTACGTAATTGCCGGAAGTTTACCTTGGTAAGGTAGATAAAATTTTCTTCCAACTTGATAAGGGGCTCGTGCTTGTTGTATATTTGATAAATACAATAACTGTTTCCTGCGATTATATTTTAATAAAGTTGTAAAAAAATAAAAGTAAAAAAAACTTTTAGTATTTAAAACTGTTAACAACGTCATATTATATTGTACTTTTCGCTTTAGCAGTGTTCTTGATACCAATTATGACCATGGAAATAGATGGCATATAAGTTTATCTTAAATATTTTCATTGATAATATGATATTATAATGACATTTTATATAGTTGATAAAGATAAATATGAATATAAATATGCCGCCTGTGTGGTCGAGTGGTCAACATCGTTGGCTACCGCTACGGAGTGCACCGGTTTGAATCCCAGTACGGACAGTTTTATAAATTGATTTTTCAATCGATTTATGAATTTCTGTTCGTAGGCATGGATGTATGTGATGTCTTCAATTCCCCACACCCACCCATCCTATCCTATGAACGGGCGTATCGAGAGTGATTAGCTAACCACTAGTCCTGTCCTAGCCCTTTCCTTTTATTCCTAATCTCTTTGGAAAAGGAGAGGTTGAGCAACTGAGTAACAAGCAGTTCTCGTAGAAATATTTCTGTTGAGATAAACTCCATTAGAAGTCCATATGCTCCATATTGGGAGCGGACATGGTAAAAAAAAAAAGTTTCTAGGAGTGTTAGTAACTTATTTTTTCGTACGTTATTAGAAAAATAATTTCTATGGTCTAAAATATGATAATTTTTATGACTTCTGATTGGTCATTTAAAATGATTTTTCTTCAATAAGAGCCGTTTATATTGCTCGTGAGTCGTGACCAGCAATTTTTTGGTAAAAAAAATACATTTTTCCGATTTTTAAACTAAAATAAAAAAAATATTCTAAAAATACTTGCAAGACCAAACTGATTGAAAATAGTAAATTTTATCGTCATGAGTAAGTCTAAATTTAATAAGGAAAATTTTAATATTCTATTTTTAACGCATTTATTTCTCGGATATAGACAAATAGGCAACCATTATAATAGATTTTAAACCATGTAAAAGTATATTGTTTTCATAGACGTCTCTCATCTAATTTTATTTCCACTTAAATTTATGCGCCATCAATTTTTACCAAAACACGTCATACAACGACATTCTCGTTTACGTTTGCCGTCATTATTTAAACATTCGTTTTCAATAAAAAAAATGAAATATGTAAAAGAAAGTAAAATTAAAACAGTCACGTAGAAACCGTTTACTAAAACTATTTGCGATAGTTTTACAGACTAGAAGTTTTCTTGAATATTAAAAAATAATAAAACGAATACTTTGCCTCAGTTTTATTCAATTTAATAAAAGCTTTATTGACATAAAATAATACGACGGATTACTGTGACATAGAGTTGAAAAAGCTTTAAGAATATTGCAACGCACGTTTTTTTGCTAAGCTTAAAAAATATATTGAAGTTATTACAATTGTTAAATATTTTAAAGCAGCTTTTTCTCTATTGGCAAATTATCACAAGCGTTTAAATTACTTCTTATAACACATACATGTTGTTAATTATTAATTCGTAATTTTTAAGGCTGGGGTTGTTGTAAATTTTCACATCAGTGATAGATTTCTTTGATGCTTTAGTTATGTATACTTGACATCATGTCATAGAGTACTATGTTAATACTCCATGACTATGACATACTATAATTGCAACAATAACCTCTCAACGCCCAAAACCGATATCCTACTCCTTCCCATTCAGTCAAATCAAAGTTCAAATCGAACGGTCGTCAAACCCAGTAGAGACCTCTTGATACTCATGTTGTTATTATTCGATTATAAGATTAGTGATTTATTTAAAAGTGTACAATTATGATATATGGAATAAAAGTTGAACCAACACATAAAAGTGTTTTAGTAAAAAAATATAATCCATAACACTTAACATTATTTTACACATATCGGAATCTTATACCTTATTTATTGATAAAATATTCCTAACAGTATAAGTCAGTTTGTATATGCACATATTTTGTAACAGTCGTAGACAAAAAAAGATGTTTTTTTCATTTTTTTTATAAATTAGGGACTATGTATCCAAACTCATAAACTCAATGTTTGATGTTTTTGAGATAAATATACCAAACAATTCTAAATGCATCATCAATACATCGGTGACCTAAGATCGGCGTCTAAGCTCACATTTTAAATGAATAATATGATATGATTATAAAGCACCAGATTCCAGAAAATCACAGACCCATTAGCCTACTCCCGACAATGGGAAAGCTATTGGAACGTGTAATTAAATCCCGCCTGGAAGAGTTTGTGACGGAAAAAAAACTCATCCCGGATGAGCAACACGGCTTTCGTCACAGACACTCCACCAACCACCAATTACTCAGAGTTGTTGAATTCATCAGCGAAGGTTTCAACCGCCGATGTTTCACCACCGGCCTATTTCTCGACATCGCCAAAGCCTTCGATAAGGTTTGGATAGAAGGTATGATAGTCAAACTCTCCGAGGCCGGCCTCGAAAGTCCAATGTTAAAAATTATAAACTCATTTATGACCAACAGAACTTTCCGCGCTAAAGTTAACGGCGAACTATCGACGACGCGTACGCCGACAGCCGGTGTGCCACAGGGGTCCGCCTTATCGCCCCTGTTGTACAATCTATATACTCATGACATCCCATTACCCGCCTTCATACCCGGGATAAACGAAACGATCGTCGCGCAGTACGCAGATGACACAGCGATCCTAGCACGATCACTAAACAGAAATAGAGCCACCGCACTTGTACAAAAGGCAAGTGCGGACATCCAAGCCTGGTGCGCCAACTGGCGCATTCAAATACACACAGAAAAAAGCACTGCAATAACCTTCAGTCGCAGGCCAAATAGACACGTTAAGAACATCAAACGCATCCGGATGCGAAACACAGACATTCCGTGGGCACGAACGGTAAAATACCTCGGCCTCACACTTGATTCGCGACTAAATTTCAACAGACATATATCTGTAAAAAAAAACAGGCATCCCAAGTCACGGGCCAACTCTACCCGATGATTGGGCACAAAAGTAAACTTGCAATAAACAGCAAGCTACTCTTGTACACCGCGATAACTCGTCCAATCATGACTTACGCATGCCCGATATGGGCATACGCAAGCATGAAACACATCCAGACGCTCCAGACTATACAAAACAAATCACTACGAATGATAACAGGCGCACCCTGGTACGTTCGAAATACCACTCTCCACAGAGACACCAAAACAGACACCATACTCGGACACGTCATGAAGCTGTCGAAGAAATTCTACAGCGACATGGCAGATCACCCAAACGACACTATCAAATCGTTACTAAACGATTACATAAAATACCCACACACCGACATAGCACGGCCAAGGAAAGTTCTCCTCCTCAAACCCCCCTAGCTCCCCCCCGACCCCATCATCTAAATGCTGGTACGCCACAAAATGGCGTATAAACCGGGGTGACGTCATAAACCACCCCCGACATACGACACACGCCGACACTGTAGGCTCGACATCCTCTCGAGGGTAAAAAACAAAAAAAAGAGGGACTACACGGAATTTATAAAAAATTAAATAAATTCCCAAAAAATACATATTCACAAACAGATAAGCATTTCTCCACTAAACATAATAATGCTGCTCGAGGTAAATGAATCACCCTACAGTGTCAACCAACGCCAACAAAACAACGACCTAATAACAACCACGATCTCGCACGCAATTTCTTTTATTTTAATATTATTGTTACTATTATTATTTTTCTTTTTCTATTGTTATTTTTCTTTTCCTATTGTATTCTCTCTCACTGTATTCTTGTTTGTTTATTATAAAAAAAAAAAAAACAATATATATGATCATCCTGTCTCACTCAAAAAAAAATTACAATAAAAAGAGACAGGAATCAACACTAAAAAGGGGAAAAAAATTAAATAAAAACCCCAACATCAGACGAAAGGGCAATTGGAGTAATCCACAAGGCCCTCCAACCAAGTGTAAGACACGAACGAATAAGATTATAAAGAACCAATCGACGATCAGTATTTTTTATGGTGTAATAGTATATTTTGTATCTTAGAAAAGTGCTACTTTTTACATACAATAAATATTCATAGTAATTTAGCAAAATTCATCACTGCCATAATAATACTTTCATATATACATTTGGGAATTAAAGTATGGTAATTAAATAAAAGTGATTTTTAAATATCATAACAATAAGTAAAAATCAGCATAGTAAAATTCTGAGAAAAGGTTGTTTTGTTTGTTATTGCTCTATATTCCCAAGGGTCACGTTAAATTTAATATTTTGTTAACGCTTTTTTGTTATTATTTCAAAATGGTAAAATAATTTAATTTGAAAAACATTTTGCTTAGACGTAAATCTTATACATTTTT
This sequence comes from Himalopsyche anomala, assembly GCA_031772345.1. Classification (NCBI taxonomy): domain Eukaryota; kingdom Metazoa; phylum Arthropoda; class Insecta; order Trichoptera; family Rhyacophilidae; genus Himalopsyche; species Himalopsyche anomala. The sequence goes on from CM062831.1 coordinate 5,508,200, forward strand.
ATTTATTTGAAATATATTACATGAAAACTGTTAAAAAATACAACGTTTTGAACTTATTAAGACGGGTTTTCTTTGCCTTTAAATAGAGTATTTTTCTCGGGGGTTATTTCCAACTAAATGTATGAAGTTTTATTTTTAAAATATAAATCTTTCACGCGAAGAATCAACAGTTAACACTAAAGATATCTGATGAGATGATAATGAGTCGATATTATTTTATTATTGACGATGGTTGCAAACATTTTTATACTCACTCATACTCACTCACATTTGTGTTAAAAAAGATTTTCAGTTTCTGAAATTTCCTTTTTCGTAGTGATGGGTTAAGAGTTTTAGCATCACCCAAAAGATCGATTGGCGAATCAATAAAAAATATAAATTTATTTAATTTTCTTTTTACGTAATAGTAGATAACTGCAGTTAAGTTTGTTTGTTTTTGGTTGCATTTTGAAATCAGAAAATCATACAAATTGTTAACAATTTGGTGAGTAAACAAAAAGGTTAGATTTAAAATTTATTTTTAAATTACATATAAAATAATGGAAGCTCGTATAAAAAACAGCGAGCTAGACTCTCACTTAAGCATCAACAAATACTCAAATTCTAGCTTTGACTCCGATTTCAATAAGATCCAACATTATATATTTTATAAATTATGAAGTTAATTAACTACAAATTATGAAGACTGAGTATATTTTTAACATCTACTAAAATTCATAACTTTTCATGCATAAATTTAGATTTTAAAAAGTTTTGAAAGTTGTTATGACTTCGACTCCGGAACCATAGCACTGGTTAAGATGATTTTTTTTTGTGGAAATTCCTTTATATTTAAAATGTTACATACAGATCCTTCAAAATAACGCCTGCAGTATTTTATAAGTTATTCTAAAAGTACCCATTCCGAAACCAGCTATTATTAATTACTTGTTAAAATACAAAATCCGACAAAAAACTTTTACGTTCATAATGTTATATTTTCAATGAAACCTTTCCGAGAAATATAAATCAACGGCGCTATTCCCAGAAGATGTTTTTTGATTTTTTTTTCGATTCTCGACTTGTTTATAACTCCGGCGCTTTTGTAAATTCCCGCAAGGCGACGTGATAGATCCCTTTTGAGTCTACCCTCAATAAAACAGAATTAATTTTCTTAAAAAGATATTTTCAACGGAGTACTGAAAATGAAAATCTTTAAGCATCTATTAATATTACTCACTTTATATTACAATTGATACGATTTTCGTTTGACTTTTTTTTTTTTTACTTTTTCTACTAAAAGACTGCGACTCTATCAACATACGGATTTATTATAAGACAGTCAAATGAAAATAAAAAATTAGGCAACTTTTCAAATAGAAAAATTGCAAAAAAATATGGCATGTGTAAAAAAAGATAAAAATATAAAATTAAAAATTGGCGAGAAACCGAGTATACTTCGACAAAGTTTAACCAAGGCCTCTAATCTCGGGATACCGTCCAGTTTTGTAATCCCAAAACCTCAGGATTGTGATAATATTAGTCCCGAGATTTCGGGAATTTTGAAAGTTTAGAAAGTTGCGCGAGGGCTAAAAAAGGTCCCGCGTCGTTTCATTTTGAGGATTCCGTAAATTTTGGATTCAAAATTTTGGGAAGAGCTAAAAAATCCGGGAAAAAAATCTGGATTGGACAAATTCTAATCTCTAAATCCCGGCATCACAAAAGGGTCCGAGATTGGATGCCCTTGTAAGAACTGAATCATGTTTACGCGGAATGTGGCATTTCCATTTGCAGGCAGATATGTGCTCCATACATCTTGGAACAGCAAAAAATTATCAGAAACATAATGTTTGGCAAGATATTTCTCAAGAATGTCGAAATTCTCATGGTGGCTTGGTATAAGACGAAAGAAATATATGACCAGGTGGTACAGTTAGGTTTTAGTGTTGTATAACAGAATAGTGTTGAAGTTTGTAAAAAATAATACAAATCTCATAGTTATGATATAAATGATATTTTACAAACCACGCAGTTTGGATAATAAAAATTTATATTAATTTTCAAATCCAAACATTTTATGTCATACCAGTGGCGATATGAAATAAGTCAAAAGATTTATCAAATGTTTTAAGCATAGATAATAAATTGCAATGAATAAATATAAATAAATGAACAGACCAACAAAGCAATACACTTTAGCTACTTACTTATTTTATTCAGAAAACGTGTGTCTTTGCTTCAAATAATTTAACAGCTTTGGGGAACAACGTACACAAATATACGAAATAATTTATGTTTAGTATTGATGATGAGTTTTGTTATTAGTTAAATATTGTGTTCATAATTCACAGACGCTAAATAAATGTTACTTTAGAATAAAACGCATAAATAATCACTACTTTTAATAACATCATTTTCCCATTTCCTTCCCAATATCTAACCAATAATGTAAAGCATTAATGCCCTCGTGGAAATCTGTAAAGCTAGCAATACTCGAGATAAAAGAAAAATAAATATAGAGAGACCCTAATTTATTGTTTTCCTATTAATCGATTTCCCGTATTTACAAAATTTTTTGGATCTCATTCATCGCTGACGTTATTTTTTTTATGCAATACTTTTTTACCGTTGCAGACGGAAGAGCGTGATTGTTTTAGAAATGCGTAATCCACAGTGAAACTAGTTCACATGGATACCATAAACATTTATATTCTGATTATATTACAATATAATTTATTATATAACTCCATAAATACTAAGCTCATATATAAACATACATATGCACATAAATATATACATTCAGAATTCAAATAATATATACAGTTTTATATATATCAAAATATAGCATTATAAAATGTGATTCATTTTGATTTTTAATTGTATAAAACGTTTAACATAAACATCATCTTTTGTTATTAAAGAAACCTTTAGTTTTAATAATTTATCAATTTAATATTTAAATGAGATTTGGAAGTAACTAAGCGGATGTTCAATTATAATATATACCAAATTTGATAACCTGTGACACAAGTTACGTCTTTTTTAGAAGTATCTTCATACGAAATGTTGTAAAGCTCTTTCAAATAAATTAAATCTAATTCTTGACTTATAAATTACTTAAGTTTCGTGATAAATTATTGTACTCCATATTTAATTTAATTTAATTAAAAACAGTTTTTAAGAAGTCGTGTAAAGAACATTTCTGTGAAAAAGACAAAAAATGATTACGTAAAAATAAATGTATAACTAACTATCTTTATTAATTGTTTTACCAGCTACGACTTAATTGTTTTTTTTTTTTTTGAAAAGTATTTCTTCGAAAAACACGAAATTGTGTCCCAATTTTCTCGTCACGGATTTATTAACGGTTGCTATTGCAACATTTCATTTCTATAGGAAAGCCCCGGAGTAAATGTGATGTTATAAGTCATTAGTATTCACAGCACACTGTCTCTTGCTTATGACCGAATAACTTGTCCTCCCAAATGCTCCCTGATTTATGAACGAGTAATCACCGAAACTATGTAAACTCCCAACTAAATGCGTTCTCTCGAAATAAGAACTCTTTACAATCATAAAATGTGGATTAAAATTATGTTTAGAACGTTAGTCAAAGAAATATATTACATGATTAAAAGAGAAAAATAGTAGACAATTTGTTTGACATTTTTTTTTGTGCCGAGCATTCGTAACTACACGTTTTTATCGTGGTCATTTTGTTTTGTTTAAAACCCGTGACATGCCATCCTAAAAAATCACGCTCCCTGCCATGATGGCACCTAAATTTCTCTGTTTATTGACAGTATTTAAACCTATGTTAGAAGCTAAAATATACTTTAAAAAATGTATATATGCTAGAATACCTAAAATGATAAATACTTATTTACACGATATTACCACCTCCACACTCCCATGATGCAATCGTAAATAGTTGAGCCATGAAATCATTCAATATTTCTCTTAATATTGTCAACAAGTATTTATCATTTTAGGTATTCTAGCATATGTACATTTTTAAAGTTACTTTTTAGCTTCTTAGGTTTAAATACTGTCAATAAACATTGAAACTGAGGTGCCATCATGGCAGGGAACCTGATTTTTTAGGATGGCATGTTACGGGTTAATCAGAATTTATATAAAATGGTCATAATATATCGGTCAGAATAAAAAGTAAAAAAGCCTAACGTAAACTTACCAAAATGGTTATAAAATATCCTGACCGTATAATATTTTTATTATGACCAAAAATTGATTTAAATTCTGACAATTAAATTTGTTCCCAATAATCTATAATTCACGCTGGTTGCGCGGTCGATTGTTGACATCGTTGACATATAATACGGAGGTTACGGGTTCGATTCCTAGTACGGATATTTTTTATAAATTGATTTTTAAAACAATTTATGTATTTCAGTCCGGAGGCACGGATGTTTGTGATATCTTGTCTTGTGTTTTTTTCTAGTGGACACATGAAGTGCGTAAAGTTATTGAACACTTATTACTACAATAATGTTCAAATACTCCATCTAGTAAATAATGAAGGGTTATGAATGAAGAGCATAGGCTTTTTGTAAAGTCTATAATAATTCTCATACGTTGCTAAAAAATACTTCCGATATGTTGCTTACCTTTAAAGAACCAATTAAAAAAACACGTTTTAACACCTACGTATATTAAAAAAAAATGTTTTTCAGTTGGTTCCTAAAGGGCCAGCAACGTATTGGAAGTTTTTTTAGCACTGTAAGAGAAGTTAATAGAAAAGAAGATTAGAAGCTAACGTTTTGATTACAATATACCAGACATGGGGAACCTGCGGCCTTTTGGCTTCTCTGGTGCGGCCTTCTGGACAATTCTGTAAATTTATTTAAATTCGTATATTCCTGACATATTCTGACCGTAAATTTCTGTTTCCGGCCAAAGATTCCCCAGTCAATGTTTACTGCGGTCTTATGTCGAATTAGAAAAATGAATGCGGCCTTTATAGAAGAAAAAGTTCCACACCCCCTGCGATAGACGAATAACCTGAACTAAACGTATTCCCAATGTGAGTTTATGTTTATAGTATTATATTATTCTTCTGGTCGTAAAATCGTTGATATTTTATGTTATAAGTTAATATATCAATTCATTCAAGGATGTTTATTATATTTTGATGCCAAATGACAGTAAAGTGACTTATTTAAAATAAATATTTTAGAAATTCGAAGCACGTGTACTGTCGTAAGTACAATAATACTATTCACTTCGTGGGCAAAATAAGCTTAGTGAACTAAGCTTATGAGTCAAATTGCGTGAGGAAACCAAAGCCATATAACTATCTTTTCCGAGCCGTACTCGGAAAATAAAATAGTTAAAAGAAGTCGCACTTCACAATGTAAACTTGAGTACAATCGCAGCTTTGAAAACACTTAGAAAATAGACCTTTTCACGTGCAAAAGAAATCACCAGTTTGAAGTTGCCGCAATTTCAAAATTCTCGTTTTTTCGCAAATGTTATTTTGTTGTTAGCTTTTTATACGTGACAGATTTTTAGAAAACCGGTCAACGTTTCTCTCAAATAGACTGAAGCTTAACAAAAAAATTATATACACCGGATATGAGGCATTACCAGCTGGCAACGCTACATTATAAAATTGTTTTCTTGTATTTGGCTTAGATCTCTGCAGTGGAAACTATTTAAAATAAATAATCAATATTGATATTTGATTTGACGTAAAACAATTCACTACAAATGTTCTCTCTCTATTTATTTAATCTTGCTTATAATTTATTTATGTTTTCTTACAATTTCCTGCAAGCTAGTCGGGGCTTGGTACCCATACAAAATTTGGGCTTAGGTTTTTTCTGATTGATACAAAACACTGATTTTAATTAGAACAATTTTTTTCTCAGACGGTTTTTCATTTGATATACATATGTATATGAAAGTGTCTTGGATTAACTATTGTTTTAATTGAAACAAGCGAGATTTAAATTAAATAATATTTAATTAATTTTTGAGTTTTGTTTATTTATTAATAAACAATTGAATAAAACAAAATGTTATGATGATTTATAATTTATTAATTAATTTATGAAATTTACTGACAACAATTAAGTCAGAGTAAAATTATGAAAATCATGCTCTGTTAAACTATATTATAATTTTTAAAATAAAATAGGTATACATTTCAAAAGCGTACACTTTTTGTTCGTTTTGTGATTGTGCTTTGTTTGAGAATAAAACAATTGTTGATTATTTAAAAATAACACTTAATTCAATAACACTTGGAAATTTGAAATTCTTAGTATAATAATATTAAAGCCAGATATTTTACTTGACAAAATATCGTTCATTTTACAAATATACTTAGGCTCGAAACTCTAGTTTTCAGCAGTTAATTTTAGTTAATTGTTCTTTTTGTTAAAATAAATGATTTATTTATTATCAAAAGGAATCACGTCCTGTGTAATCTTTGACACTTTGTAAGCATTCTTTTTACAAAAAAATGGGTTGTGTGATCAACACATAAGTATTTCTACTTATTAGATCCTTCCACACTTACCTTGTAAGTAAAACGAATAAGATTTTTTTATCAGATGACTGATGATTTTAAAATGACTGGTCCCTTATCTTCTTGACGCACATTATATAAATTGTTGTCATTTTGAAATATTTAACATATTTTCTAGTCTTCAATATTTAAGATTTTTTTCTTTTGCAGACTGGTGAATTATTTGAAAAAAACTTTCAATTAACTTTTATTCGTTTTCTTGCAAAAAAAAACTCTTGAGATTATATTCAAACGCTTTAAATGAAAAAAAATATTATGCTTAAAAAGATTAAGCAGAGCAAACTTTTTAAGCCTTTATTTTTTTAGTTTTTGACTGTCGGTTTGGATTATTTCACAATTCGAGAACGTAATAAAGTTATTTTTCAACTAATTTTCCGGAGGCCAGAAAATTAAGTTAAGACTGGAGGCGCTGTTAATAGGCAATAATTTGCGGCGGAGTAGCGTTTAAGGAAGGGTGGCCGGCAAAACGAAGCCAGTCTCCTCGACCACTGCTAAATTAAGTCAGAATTTTAATGAAGCTCTTTGCTTTTCTAGGTCTCGCGATTTTGATAAACATTCCGTCGCACAGTGAGAATATATTAATGTATGTAGATCATTCACACAAAAGAAATCAATTTTCTTAAAAATAATCTCTTTTCAACTTTTAGCTTATTTAGGTTAACCGAGTTGGGTAAAAAGTTGTTTTAAAATCAAGTGACATGAATTTTTATCCCCCAGATATTTTTTTAATTTAAGTTTTTTTTCAGTTTTGTGAACATACGTATAAATCAGATTTTAAATTTTGATTTTTGTAATTTTTTATTTTAAAACTATTTTTTGCTACAAATAATACCAATGTGCCAAATATTCATAAATCAAAGCACATACGTGATAAACTCTACGCTATAGAACCTTATGCAATTCAATCAAAACCATTTCGAAAATAATTGAGATCACAAACACCCATGTCATAGGTGTCAAATTTAAATTAAAGAGAATACAAATTCTACATTGGCATTACCGGGCCAGATTCGCGTGACCGTAGAGTCATTTTTTTTTTACCAACTAGACCACATAGGATGACGATTGTGGCAATAATGAGTAAAAAGCTGTCAACATTCTAAACAAATCTTTGAAATTATTCAATAAAATTCATGAGCACTAAGTAATGCTAGGTGATCTAATCTCATAAAATAATCACATAATAGAATAAAAAAGAAATCATTATTTTTGTTAGTTTTTTTTTTTTAATTTTTTTTAAATCCATGTCCGCTCCCAATGTGGAGCATATGGCCTCCGAATGGAGGTATCTTAACAAAAGTTTTTTCTACGAGAACTCAGTCGCTCAACCTCACTTTTTTTCAAAGTGAGTAAGGAAAGAAGGATAAGGCTAGAACAGGACTAGTAGTTGGCTAATCGCTATTCTACGCCCAGTTTTTAAAGGATCAGAAGGATTGGAGGAGAGGAAATGATGTGAATTGACATCTCAAACACCCAGTCTTCGATCACAACTTTGAATTGAATAATTCTCAAATTCACTGTGATCTGACCGGGAATCGAGCCCAGACCTGCGTGATCGGTAAAGCAAGCTCTTACCAACTGAGCCACAGAAGGCCACAGCAGGCTTTGTTAGTTACAAGCACCTAATGCTGCATTGATACGAAATACGCGCAGTACAAGATTTTTGACTTGTTTTATTTGTTGAACTTTTGTTTTTCAAATTAGCAACACTTTTTCCAGCGACAGATAGTTCAACAGTTGACAGATGATTTGTGCTCAGTTTGGTTTGCCATTCGACGAGAAATATTCTTAGATGGTAGCTGATGGAACCATTAGTCTATGCTTCTTCAAACTTGATGCCGGATGAACGTTACAGTCAATGGAGAGCGCTATATGATTACTGACATTTTATTTCTCAAGCTGAATGGCAATAATGTAATTTTAACAAGACGACGCAACATATCATAAAGTGTGTGTCATAAATTGGTTGAAGTGGAAAAACTGTTGTTTATTCGAAAAACAAGATATTCATAATAAATACATCATTTTTTAAATAATTAATTTAATAAAATTGATTGTTTCGCAATAACAAGTGAATGTCTCTATAGCTGAGCTTTTGCTCTAACAATTAAGTGTGAATAAAGATTTTTTAGATTTAAACCTCGCATCTTATCTTATACATTCGTAACATGTTATGTAATTTTACCTTGAATAGGTCTCGAACACTTTCTGAAAATGTGTGAATGAATGCATCTAGTCTGTTTCTTATGGTTTTCTTAATATTCTTTCCAATATTTGGCGCAATGTAAACAAAATATTTTAGATTTAAATTTCAAACATAAAGATTAGATAACGTTTCATTTTGGCCAGTATCTGTGCAAACTGGCCCACTAGGCGGTGGTTAATGATGCTTGATAAATAACAAAAACAAACCAATTCAACAAACGTTTTCGGGGCATCCCCGAGCTGAATTGTATTAAATTACTATAATAAAGTAACAGTATAATAACTTTTGGCTCGCTTGAGTTTTGCAAGCCAAGGCCTCAATTATAACTTCACACTTCCTGACTATGGTAATGTGGACAGCTCTTTATAAAACAGTGCACTAATTATTTTTACATGAATATTTTAAATACGCTTTTTAAATTACGCGATTTTTATTAAATACAAATAATATTTCAACTAAAAAAAAACTTCAATTGTACATAGTTCGAGAAGGTCTTCAACTTTGCAGTAAATAAGAAAATAATTTTATCCTTAACGGTGCAAATTCTAAGAGTGCGTTTAAATTTCAACGTCAGATTAAGAACTATGTTTCTGGATATAACGAACTACAATTATTCACCGAATCAAAAAAGTCATCACAAACTTTTATTACTAATTATATTTTTTAAAAAAATATCTCCAGATTAAAATCGTGAAGTTGACGCGCGTATTTAGACAAACAGAGTACTTGACAGAGCAACAATATTGATTGAGTAAGCGTTTATACAACGTAAGTTTTTAGCAAAACATTTGTTTGTGTTTTTTTTTCGTTCGTCAAACGTCAAACGTGCTTTATTTAGGTGGTGGGAAGTAATTCTTTGTCGAGATAAAAAGAACGGATTATATTCACTCGCTCACTCGAATCACTCGCCTGATCACTCGGCCGAGGCCCATGCGTTGCGTTCAGGTTATTTTAGTTCACTTTCTATACCGCATACTATGTTGATCTGAATGAGACATTATTATAATGACAATGAACTGACATTCGATTGTAAAATTTACAACCCTGCCTTAATAAACACGATACAAATACTGTGTTTTATTTTTCTCCTGTTTTTTTTTGACTTATTCTGTTTTATAATCTTTTGTTTTTTTGGTTACCAAAAAAATATATTAGTAAAGAATAAATTAAAATTAATGTTACGTTATAACATGTGTTAGGTATACCGTTCAACAAATATATAATATACGTTAAAGAAGTTTGATCGTGACATACTCTTCAATTTTAGACTTTCTAACCTACCATGTCCATCTGTAAACTTTTTGGGCTGTATACGATACATTTTGAAAACCGGATTGAACTTGTGAGCAAAAGCATCAAGACGCTTATCACGTAGTTATTATGAGAGTACCATGAGTTGAATGCCAAAAGAGCGAACTTGCTAGTAACGTTACGTTACAATTCATTTTCAGACGTCTAAAAGATTTACTGCATCATTATAACTACGTGTGAAACGAAAACGTTAAAGTCAGACATTGTGAATGATTTGAAGCGTCTAAAACAAAAAAATCGATGTCCACATTTTTTCAAAATCGAACAAAAAAATAAAGTATATTCTTTGAGTAATTTCATACAATATTTCATTGAAAGTATCTTGCTAAACCTGACAAAAACAAACGGAAAAACTCTTAATATAAAATAACTTAGATTATTCCACGTATTGTGCTACAAACTGTGACACGTGTTTCGCCTCTTTTAGAGGCATCCTCAGACAATCTTACTTAAGCAAATACTTGTTAATCGTGCTTAAGCAAGCGTGAAATAATCTAAGTTATTTTATATTAAAATGAACTTCCACAAAATTACCGCCAAATCCATCGAAAGTAGGAAAACTCCTTATTACTTGCAGAATCTGGCAATTTTAAAAGTAAAATTAGAAACTGTTCCTAACTGAAAATATAATTTGACGAAAAAATACTTATCGATTCTCATAAATTATTTATAAAACATAAAAACGTTTGTTATTCCACTGATTGTGTCACAAATTAAGACTCGTGTTTTGGATCTTAATACTTGAGTATCGAGGAGCGACGAGGTACCAAGTGACGCCAGACAAATTTGTTTAATATTTGCATTGCATTTATTGCGGTATTACTGTAGATTACAATAAATATCAGATAAATATTATTCGTATTTAGTGACTGGTTGAAATAAGAAGAATTTTGCAACGTAAATGCATCCCACAGGAACTCGAAGGAGAGGCATCATCAGACAAACTATCGTAAGTTTATTTACCAATAAAATATAACTTGATTTTAATTACTGTCTTTAAATTACGAAATAAAAGTTGGGGATTTGTCTTTTTTCAATCAATTTTCATTTTTTATTTAAAATAAACTTTCACAAAGCTACCGCCGAATCCATTGAAGACGAATACTTTAAGCCAATGCTTTTTTTTAAGAAAAAAGGTGCCGGACCTCATTTCTTGCCAAGCTTTTTATTCTTATTTTTTCCTTATCCATGTCCGTTCCTAATGTAGAGAATATGGCTTTCTAATGGAGGTTTCTAAACAAAAGTTTTTTTACGAGAACTGCTTGTTACTTAACCTTGCTTTGTTTTTTAAATACTACATCAAGCACTAGATCTTCGGTTTTGGTCACAGTGTAAGTCTATGGAACTGGAATTCTTTAATATTATAACGTTATGCATGTGTGTTACAGTACCCTTCACACAAACTTGAGAAGGAACATTAATTAGATAGGGACAAACAAAACAGTCAATAGTTTTCAAGAAAAAAAAAATTCTAAGCAAAACAAAATTTTGCGAATTTTGGTTTGACACATTAAAAATGCTTAGGAAAAGGTTCCGGGATGCCGTTTCCAAAAAACGGAAAAAACAGCTATATTTTAAATATTGCAGAATAGGCATAATGTTTATTGCTTTTCGGAGCCTTACATATAAAAAAAACAGTGAGTTACTATAATTTAAGATTTCGACTGAAGGTGCTTGGTGGAATTTCAATATTAAATTTGAATCGTTCAAATTATGTACACTCCCACAGATTTTGTCACTAAAGACCCGGGTTTCGCCTTTCGGCATCTTGCGCTTGAACGCCTGAAGAACGCCGAAAGGCGAAAGCCGGGTCGTTAGTGACAAAATCTGTGGGAGTGTACATAATTTGAACGATTCAAATTTATTAGTGAGTTACTAATTATAAAGGGACATCGGATAACTGATAGATTTTGCATGTTTGAACTGAATTAAGGATACATTGGAAAGTTGGTTGCACCACAAAAATGAGATAAATATAGTAAAAAGCTATGACGGCTTCATACCATCGTTAGAATTATGTTTCTATGGATTTTAGTTAGTCTAGCTCTCAAACATTACTCAAATAAAGTTTGTAATTAATGAAAAGTTTTCATGGTTACCCAGTCTTATTTTTTGAAAAATCTTTTATTTTTTTAGAATAAATTTAATACATATGTTAAGTTGAGAAATACCTCGACAAAAATACGAGAAGCATTTGTGCCGTACGTTGCGTAACAACAGTGTGTTGCGAACTTTGTAATAACCAATTTACTTGGTTTTTCATGGCTTGAAAACATACATATAGACAAAAGTATGGCGCAAAATTTATCATTTGTTTTTCTTTTATTAAAGAAAATCTTCACGTGCATACTAAAACAGTCGCAATACATTTAAACCTGATATCTTCTTGCACGCCTGTGTACCAAGTCAGATTTTTCATTCCTGTACACAACGATTTTTGTCTGTTTGTAAGTCTATTAAATATATTTATATCTTTCAAGATGGTTTTTCTTTTCCATTTCATTTATTTTTTATGAACACAAACTCACCTACTTGTTTTGTTTTTATATATTACTATAATTATTCCGCATATTTTGTAGACATAACAGAACCATTAACGTTCAGCTAGCTTGCAATATCTGCTAATGGCAATATTGAAAGTTTAATTTTAAAGCAAGGGAACACCTTTATCCTATCCTGTAGGACAGTGCTTTTTTAAAAAATAAGTTGCCGAAACTTACTTACTGTCAAGCATGTTACTAAAGATTCTAGACCATGTCCGTTCCCATTTGAAGCATATGGCTTGCCAATGATAGTATCCTAACAGTTTTTTCTAAGTAATATATAATATGGAAAAAATAGAGTATTAAAAAGAGAGGTGGTGTGACTAACTTACAAGAAGTTTCATTAACTCTCGAGGCTCGGAGACTAGAAAAATACTTCTCTGCCGATGGGGGTCGTTTAGGGACCCCGGTGGTTTCCTCATTATTGGCCTTATTCTTACGAATTTCATAAAAAAATAGTCTAAGGGCTTTAAAATATCTCTCTGCATCATTCCTCATACATTTTTTCATAAAAATCCGTGTTTTTTAATAATCATATTTTAAGTTGCGCGTAAAAAAGACGTCATTCCAATACAAATATAAATTTGCAACTGACGCGTTCAGCGCAGTTATCTTACAAACGATCGCTGATAAGCGGGCGCTTATCTCGTTATCGCATCGCGGATTTATATAAACTACAAAAGGTCAAAAAACTGATATAAGAATACCTTAATTATAAACATTGTATCACTCATATTAAAATGGATATTTAAGAAAATGTGGGTATTGGGGTCGCATTTCTTGAGCTTAGAACCGGAAAAAATAAACACTTTGTATTAAAATGCTCTATCATTTTTGATGCAATTTTAGAGTGCGGTTATGGTTAAAGAAAATGAATATTCATTTTTTGAGCATTTTAATAAAAATAAAGTTTATCATAGCTATTTTTAAATTATTGCAATTTCCTCATAGCTTCCCTATTTAACTGCATATGAAATTTGGTTTATTTTAGGAAAGACATTGATTAAACGGTATGATTTTATTTTTTCTAACACGACTTCATGTTTCATAACACTAATCTCTTCATTAACCCTTCCCTTACTATGCAAAAAAAAAGCACAAGCTCCTGAGCTGTGTATCCGTTACACATCAGGCAAACAGGAGTGAATCATGACAATTATATGTAGAACTGCTGTGGTAGTGTTATAGTAAGAGAAGGGTTAAAAGTGTATTTGTCTTTTTCACAAATTTTATTATACTAAATAGGAAGAAATACCAAATATCCTATCATCAGTTAGATACACACTTATTTAAGTACCTTGTTTTGAAATACGGTTTTTTGACTTGTTTTAATAATCATGAAATAATTCATATAGAGTCAAAACAGTTTTTTAAATAGGAAGATATATAAAAGTTGAATAATCAAATGGCTCTTCTACACAATTATTAACAATATGTCAGTTAACATTAATATTATTATAATTTAACTGACGATATTACCTTCACTGTTGTTTTCAAAATGAATTATTTACATGTGTACAGTTAGTTAAAATTTGTAAAGTTTTCATCAGAAAGTCATTCAAAGTAAAAATATATGCAAGGTTGAATTGCGAATAAAGAAATAAAAAAATTTGGAGTCAGAAAACTAAAATCTAAATGAAGAAAACATTACTTTTGCTATCCAAGACTTTATTTTAATACTCTGCCCACGTTTTCATACGAAAGTAGAAGCAGGTGCTTATGTTGCACAGATGCTTTTTTAGATTGAAAGCAAACAAAGCGTGATTCTCTATAGTCTATACGACGTCGATTGTGCACAGTGTGTCGCGAATCTTTTAAAGAAATTTAGAAGTTTCTAAATTTTCAAATAATTGTTCATCAATTTTTTTTTTTAAAAAATCCATGTCCGCTCCCAATGTGGAGCATATGGCCTTCTAATGGAGGTATCTTAACAGAAGTTTTTTTTCTACGAGAACTGTTTGTTACTCAGTCGCTCAACCTCACTTTGTAGTGAGTAGTGAGTAGGGAAAGTGAGTAGGTAAAGAAGGATAAGGCTAGAACAGGACTAGTGGTTGGTTCATCGCTATTCTACGCCCAGTTATTAAAGGATCAGAAGGATGGGAGGAGAGTAAATGGTGTGAATTGACATCACAAACACCCAGTCTTCGATCACAACTTTGAATTGAATAATTCTCAAATTCACTGTGATCTGACCGGGAATCGAACCCAGACCTGCGTGATCGCTAGAGCAAGGTCTTACCAACTGGGCCACAGCAGGCGTTGTCAATAGTCATGCAATTATTAATTCCAAATGAACTTTTTTGTCAAAAATTGAAAATCTTGAATTAATTATATTTCAACGCATCTGGACAAATAAGACTTTCGGTCTTTAAGGTATGTATTATATTTACAGGCGGATCTCTACTTTCGCGGATGTTTTGACGATAATGCAAAAATGTTTTGTTTCGGCAAGTAACGGCTGGTTTGACAAATTTAAAACGAGCTATTATTATTATTTACATAATATTACATTCATTGGGAAATCGGCTGATGCGGATAGAGATGCTGGAAAAGACTTTATTTCCTCAGTGTCCAAAATTATTGAAGATGGAGAATATACCTCATGTCAAATATTCAATGTAGATGAGACTGGTTTATTTGGAAGAAAATGTTTAATCGTACATTCTTATCAAAGGAAAAACAGTTTCCCCTGGGCACAAACCTTTTAAAAACCGATTGACATTGATTTTTGGTGTAAATTTAGCTGGTGATTTAAAATTGATGCTAATGTTAGTTTATAAAGCAGAAAATTCTATAACATTGAAAGGGAAAGATAAATACAACTAACTCTTGGCAAGTTTATTAAAAAAACATATTTTGTATCAAATACTTAAGTAAATTTTGATAAATAAAAATTTTAAAGGACAATTTCTGGTGTTTTTTTACATCCCTCTACTTTCGAACATTCCACATTTGCACACGTTTTCAATTGTGTGCTGAAGTGGAAGTCCGCCTGTATATTGAGTTTTGTTGTCGTTTCTGCTTCCATCAAACTTTCATTTCAAAGCAATGATAACAAACTATTTTTTAATCGAATACTATTTCACCTTTAATTTACTGACTGTTTAGCAATGCTTAAAGATAATTTATACTTTACCATATTCTTATTTTCTTAAACATATTCTAATTCTCCTACTTACCTAAATCATACAGCCTTCCCACAACTCCAGAACTTCTTTTCATCAGCATTGTTTTTTCTGCCGAACTTGTCCTATATAATAAAATATCCAACATACTAGACATACTTTCAAAATTTTTTATTTACATAACCATCAAAACCGGTTCATTTTTCCTTAACCAACCGCTTGTTTCACCTTTGTATTTAGTTATACTTAATTTTGTATAAAAAAGCCTGTATCGATTTATATTTTCGTCAGCTTAATTTAATTCACTTTAATGTTAAAACATTTTAATTTAAAAAAAGTATTTGGCATTACAGCTAAAGCCAATGCGCCAAATATGTAAATATCGAAAGATCGTGCGAAAATGATCGATCAATAATAATCAATTAAAATGATTAATAATCGATCGCTTTATGTTTCTTTGGTCTTAAGTACGCTTGAATATGGATCCATCATTTGGAGCCCATATGAAAGTTCATACAGGCTGCAATTAGAGAAAGTCCGTAAGAAAATTCTTAGATATTATTATTTAAAAAAAAAAAATCTTCTTTGATAATTCTTTAAAGGAATTCTTGTTAATGTTAACGTTTCACTCTCTTGAAGCTTGGAGATCGCTTTCAAGTTTAAAGCATTTTCCTTTTCTTCTTCGGGTTAATAATCCTGAAATTCTTATGACTATTAATTAAAATGTTCCCAATTTATTATTACGTTGGCGAAGCTATGACCAAAAACCTTTGTTTCTAAAAATTTGTTGGACGTATAAGTCGCCAGTTTCAAGGGCCGTTCGACTGATCAATTCATTGCCTAAAGAACTGAACATTTTTAGTGACAGTATTTGTGAACTGTTTTTTAAGTTTTTATATTTCATGATTTTGTATGTTGATTTTAATGTATCGTGTAGAATGATGTATTATGTTAATTTATTTTTTCGCATTATATTAGTGCATAGCGAATTGGCGTCAACTGTAATGTCATGTACTGTACTTTTAATTTTTAAATAACAAATAAATAAAAAACAATTCGATGAAAATTTATTGTAAGTCACTCAAGATCAACCCGAGAGAAATTGACATCACAAGCACCCATGTCGTAGGTCTCAAATTTAAAATTAAAAAATCTAAATTTGACAATGACCTTACCTAGAAGTTTATAATATTCTTAACGTCATTGCTAAAAATTTTAATAAATTATTTAACAATATAAAACCTTGGTTTTTTAACTGAAACTATTTAATATTTTAACTGAAGATTTTCATAAATTTATATTATTTAGTCAGCTTTGTATTGATAACCTTTTCTTTATTATTGTTCTTATGAAAGATATTTTTTTAAGACTTATGTTTATTTGGTAAGACGCTTAGATTTGCAATTTTAGCATAGTTGACTTTTTAAACAGTACTATTTCTCAACCTTTTTCTCATAGTAATTATGTGTGACTTTTATCTTTGGTACTTATTAAGGCCTCCAATCCCGGGATCCCATTCAATTCTGTGATCCCAAAATCCTGGGATTTCAAGATTGAGAAATATAGAGAAAGTTGAGCAAGGTGTAAAAAAATTTGGAAATTCCGTAAATTTCTGCGTTTTTCAAATTGTAAATTCACGAAGAGTAGAAAAAAGAAGCTTCCACGCTGATAATTTTGGGAAATCTGTAAATTCTCGGGATTTTGAAATCTACATGAAATTTTTTGAAAAATCTCAGGATTTCAATTTTTTATCCATGTCCGCTCCCAATGTGCAGTATATTGCCTCCTCAACAGAAGTTTTTATACAAAAACTGTCTGTTACTCAATCGCTCAACCTCACTTTTTTTTGTCAAAGTAAGTATTTGGAAAAGAAAGACAAGGCTAGAACAGGACTAGTTGTTGACTAGCCGTTATTGCTACACGCAAATATTAAATGTTAAGAAGGACGGGAAGAGAAGAAACAACGTGAACTGATATTACAAACACCCAGTCTTCGATCACAATTTTGATTAAAATAATTCTCAAATTCACTGGGATCTTGCCGGGAATCAAACCCAGTCCTGGGTGATCGGTAGAGCAAGCTCTGACCAACTGGGTCTCAAAAGGTGATAAAATCGCCGAGCGAAAATGTCTTCATTTCAAATCCCAATTTATACACGATTTTATGTTGAATGTTCAATCAATTGTTTATTCAATCCAATGTTCAATGGATTGAAAAAAAATTCAATCCCGAAATCTCGGGATCATAAAAAAGGTCCGCGATTGGATGCTCTAGTACATAGGTTCCCAACCTTTTTCGGATGGCGACCCCTTTCTATAAAAGCCATGTGACCCGCGGCCTCGATGAAATTGAAAAGGGTATTTTTTTTAACAACGTAATTTTAGTTGACTGTAGTTTTAGTTTTGTTGTTCAAATCCAAAATCGAAAAAAGTTGGCAACCCATAGATTGGGAACCCGTGCTTTAGTACTTATGTCATTGAATGAATTCAATTTTTAATTGAAAGTCTTTGCAGTTAAGGCTGGTATTTTGATAATTTCCTGACTTCGTGTAGTAACTTTAACTACAGTTCTTTTTAATCTTAACCTTAAATCAAACAATTTTTAGTATTTATCACCTTGGTATGTTTGGAATAAATGTGTTCTTCATTGTCATTTCATCAGTCGTTTTTATAATGGTGTGTCAGTCGATATTATTTTTTTCCACTTCCAAATAAAAATATATCCAGTCTTCACTTGACGAAATGTGACAACATAAGAAGTGACATAGGATATAATAAAATATAGTGTGTATAGGGAAAATGATAAAAAATATTTTGACATCGATTGACAAGAGCAAAGTAAAAATTTCATTGTATTTATTTTCAGCATATTATTTACACGAAATAATTTGAGTTAAATTATCTTTTCCTACAAAACATCACAGAAATGTCAAATATTCAAATATAAAAGCAAAATTTTATATATTATTTCCAACTATTATATTGTAAATATTTTATGCGAATAATATATTAAAACTTATGCGTACCTATAATTAAAATATTAGTATGTTTACTGTTACTAATAAATTAAACATCACAATTATTTATCTTTTACAAAGCTACATCAATAATAGCAATTTCATCATGAAGCATGTATATTTTAATAGTTTATTAATGTATTTATAAAGCTACAAGATAGATAGGCCATTACATAACATTGTAAAATTACTATTCACATATTGATGCTCCAATAAGTTTTCAAATTTAAGTCTTTTAATAAAGATATAAAATATATTTGAAACTTTCTAAGCATCTAAGGATTGTAATAATATACATATACAGTTAATACACATGATATTTTCCAAACAATTTCTGACATTAACACACAATTTTGTTTAATAATATTATACTTTCACCACACATTCATCTAGTGACATCATTTTTAAAGTTCTTACAAATAAAACACGTTTACTTGCAAAAATACAGAGTGTCATTTATCTAACTGCACTACTGATATCATTTGTGTTTTATTTGACCATTTGTTTTTAAATTATATAACGTAGAGAAAAGATCAATATTTTTTTTTATATTGATATGATTTGAATAAATAACTGTCACCCTTTTTATTTAAGTCATCTTATGATAAATGATATTAAGCTTTTATAAATATCTGAATTTAGAAAACATAATTTTTAACAATACTCTTTTTTTAAAATTGTTATCGGGTTAAACAACAGTATCTATTATAATTTTTAATTATTCAAAGTCTATTTTATTCTCGTATAATTTTATATTACAATAAATATATTTAAAAACTGTCTTTATTTTCATAAGCTGACAACTTTAAATAGTACTCGTACGCGAACGTTTTTCTTATTTAAAGAATTTAATAAAATATTACAATTGTAAATCTAGAAGCGTAAACATTTCATCGCGTCTTTAAAGCTACGTTTTAAAAATTGACGAATAATATTGTATTTATTTTAAAATTAATATTGTCTTGAAATATGCACGGAAATACATAAAAATTTAAACCAAAATCAATTTGAGCTATTTTTCCGCAGGAGCTTTAAGCACATTTAAATATTTATTTATTTTAAATATAATATACACAATTTAAAAATAACAAACACTTACATTTGGTCAAATTAATCTCGGTTTAAATCTGGGCTCATATTAATACTTCCGTTCATACTGTAAGAAAATATTATAAATAATCAGTTAGAGTTTATGAAAGCTTACACGTAACACAGTAAATGTAATAAATTTAACATTTCTTAAATATTTACATTACATAACACTGTAAATATCAACTCACATACAATTCAAGTAAAGAAAACAAGATACGGTATTAAATACAATTTCATTGAAAATTGTATTTTCAATATTAATTTTATTTTTTAATGAACTGGTTTCACCATGACACAAATTTTAAATTCGCATTTAGATGTGTGTTGTAGACAAGCTTTGATCGTTTTAATTCTTACATTTTTTTGGATATTTGATTCAATGATTTTATATTTTTTACAACGAGCGATATCATTGATTTGGCTATTGCCATAATAAAAGTTGATTGCAGAAACTTATATTCCAAAAGAATTACATCTGCAATCGATAAAAAAATCTAAGATTTTTTTGTTAATGAAACTAATTGCGTAGGCTAAAACAAGTTTTATTTCTGATCAAAATTGATGTTTTAAGCACCTTTAAAATGAAGGTTCTTTTAAGGTGAGTATTTTCATATTTTTAGGTACTAATAATTGCATACATAATAATCCTGTCAAAAATCCTTTTTTAAGAAAATCATCCCTAAATTCTATCGATTATTTTAAAGACCATATTTATTTAGCTAACAGAGATACAAAAATATTTATTTTTAAGCAACGTAGCAAAGGTACTGAAATTTCGTACAGCAATACAGTTACAAAAAAAGATACAATTTAATTTAAATAAAGTAAACAAGAAAATAAATTTATTAGTATACAAAATTATTTTTCATTGGGTTTCATTCTTGATTACTCCAGACACCAAATTTGAGTCAGCATATCTGAAAAAAAAGAGAAAAAATAATTGTTATCTGTGTTGCGTATTGAATTTTTTTGAATAATCATTGATTGTTCAGGGTTACAGTAAAAATAGAAACAATAATTGAGGGAATTTAAAGACAAATGGCGCAAACCCTATTCTAGAGTTTTTGGTGAATTTTCCCACACATTGTAAGGTTTTGAAAGATCGGTTATGCTTGTCAATCATATAATACGTAATTCAACAAAACCATGCAGACCAGTCATTCATTGCACAGACAACCGGTGACCCAGTACTGACATATGACCAACTAGTAATATGTCAGTAAAATGCCTGATATAAGTATAAGGTTGGCTATTCTTCCACATATGAATTGTTTGTGATAAGAATAATCAAATATCAGTTTAACTCAAACAGTGAAAAATGTGGATTCAGCTGATTGAAATTTAAACCTCTTAATTCGTGGTCAATTATTAAACATTAATCTTGTATATCTTCTTTGAAAACCAAACCATGTTTTTTGTGATATCTTGTTATGTTAAGTTAATTTGGACGTTGTAAAATAAAAACAAAAATATCTACATTTGGTTATTTATTTGTATGTTAAGTCATTCAACTTTTTTAAACATTTATTCAGAAATGAGAACTGCTTGATATTAGGATACTTAACTTCTTTTTTTCGTGGATATGGTTAAGACAAGACTTATGATTAGCTATTCGCTCTCACTATACTCTATTTATAAGATTGGATAGGTGGTGGGAGGGAATTTCAGACCACAGTCATCCAAACCGTCGATCTAAAATACATAAATCAATTGAAAAACGACGTTGACCACTAAGCCACCGACCAGTCCCGTGACTATTAATCACGCAGCAAATGATTAGCCAAATAAAAAAAACATTTTTCTGAAAACATATTGCAATAATAATTAATCATTACGCCGAAAACTAGACGAAACGATTGATAAATAATATAGGCTTACTTATCAATTTCGAGCGATCTGATATCCTCTAATTTAATTTAATATATAATTATTAAAATAGTGCCTCCCATGTCAAAGTGTGTGCACACAACTGTATGTTGGTAAATATAATACCTTTATTCGATGAGAAAGGTTTGTCAATGGTTAATATACATTCTTTGTCAATATTATAAAGTACCTATGAACACAGACTGTAAAATAATGTGTATTTTACCAAGATAGACAGATTTATTGGATCAAGCATATTCGAATGTAGTTCATCATTTACTTAGGATTTCATTAAATATTTACATTACCCCTTCTTTGATGAGGTTTCTATGACAGAACTTAGCTAGTTATACCTGCCCACCCTTCATTGTGTCATCGCCTGCCACTGATCTGGGTATATTTGATAGTGAGGCAAAATATTTGCGGGAATATTTGACGGCTGCCCTCAAATATTTATCACAACCAAATAACCAAACTCTCTAGTTTAAGTTTCACAGTATTTAGACATATCTGCAGATTTGAATCTTTCAAATAAACCAAATGCAATGTTAATGTTCAACATGAATTAAATTTGTCATAGTTAATAACATGTCAGCTTAATTTCAACTAGACAATTCAAACAACATTTTTAAAATAGTATTTTTTTTTGGATATCAAATTTATGGAGCTTCAAGTACCAGGACACACCAAGGTTCTTCCAGTCTCCTTCATCGATAAAGATTTTGAAAAATTGTAAATTGCATCCCCTTACCGTCGTTTGCCGACGGAAGGGCGCGATCACTACAGATACAAGAAGTTCACGGGAACTCCATATGCATTATTTTGCTAATCACATTCCATATGCTTCCTACATACTATATCCGTACATGTACACACACATGCGCATACATACATACACACATACAGTACACAAATTGTTTTTAAACAAAGAGAGTCATTTTCGTGATGCTAAGTTCGTTCTAAAATAGACAATTTTAGACGACATAAGATCTATGGAGGGTCGTCGAGCAGGACTGCTCTGGGTCTAAAACGATTCTCAGGCAGTATCTCGTCATAGTTGTGGAGATCAGAGATCGTTGGGATAAAATGTTTTCCTACCTCGCTGTGAAACTTTTGTGATATTTCACGAACGAGCTCGCGGATGGTAGGTATTTTCAAGTCTCTGTGAAGCAGCGAGTTACGCACGTACCACGGGGCGTTACATATCTGTCTCAGTGATTTATTTTGGACAATCTGGAGAGTCTTCATATGTTTACGGTGAGCATACGTCCATATTGGAGCAGCGTACACCATGATTGGTCGAGTAATTGCTGTGTAGAGAAGCAGCTTGCTAAAATAGTAATAATGTTAATATATATTTTATATTAAAACTTTTCATAATTTCTTTAGTAAGGATATGATTGCAGTAAATCTTTGAGCAACAGCTAAGAATTTTAAAACTTATATTACTTTAATAGGGTAAAAATATCAAGGTATTTCAGTTCTACAATTATTTATATGTTATATGTTAATAGCTATTTCGGCTTTCGCCATCGTCAGAATTATGCTTTATTAATTGAGATCTCATTATTTGAACTCTTTTGTCGATACTGAATTACCGGTTTTAAAAATAAAAAAAATGGTAATAAAATGTACGTATGATATATTTAACAGCGGGGTTTTTTTCTCATTTAACATGGTGGAACGGTGTTCCGGCACATTTTTCTCGTAATTTTGAATGTTTCGCAAAACTTGATTTATATTTTGGTTTGAAAACTTTTTGTTTTCTTGAACACCATTGGCTATTTGTCGCCAACTACGACACATTTCGAACGTTATGTGACAGTTATCGTAACACTCATAAGTTAATGTCATAATACAAAACAATTCCAGGTCTACAGACTTAATCTGTGACAAAATTCAAGGGTCTTATATACATCCATGCCTTCGAACAGATATTCATAAATTGATCGAAAAATCGATTAATAAAAATGAGATTTTAACCCGTCACCTTTTAGACGAAGCCAACGATGCTGACCACTGGACTACGCAAGCGGCATATGTGAAAAAATCTTTGTCAACCATTTATGAATCCAGAATGAGGAGTCGCGGCTCATTTGATAACAAGGGTTTTTTTCTTTTTATATATTATATATGTTATCGACTTCACCTTTCTCTGACGTTTTATTGTTTATTAGTTGATGACTTTGCTTGACTTGGTGAAATATAGTTTATTACATTTACATAGAAAATGGAGTTTTAATCTGCGATATCCTTCAAACAGAGTGAAAATTTGTATCCGTTTATCAAAAAGAGGGACCGAGTCATGAATAATTTGAATATATTAAGCACAATAACAAAGCTTAACAAGACAAAATAGTTTTCAAATAGTAGAAAGTTCTTGAATACTCCAAGATCCTGATGGATTCAAGAGATTGTCAAGATCTACTGTTGTACGTGAAAAACAAAACTTAAAAGGTCGTCATTACTGAAACTTTATCTTCAGAAATGAATAAACAAGAAAATATACTCTGCCTCAATAAATAATATACTCTGAAAAATATTCTCAGGAATTATAACTATCAAAAATTCATTCTTTTTTTTTCATTTCTAACATAACACATAGTTATGTTATATGCCGTGGCTTTGGCACAGTGGTCAACGTTGCTGGCTTCCATTCCGGACCTCACAAGTTGGATTCCCAGTACGAACGGTATTTAAAGTGGATTTTCTGTGAAAAAGCATTGATTTTTGTAATGTTTAAAAATCTCCCCTCACCATGCCAGTCATAAAAGAAGGGAATGTAGCAAGAATAATGAGCCAACCCTAGTCCTGTCTTAGTCCTATTCATTATATTCCTACTCTTTTCGAAAAAAGAGAGGCTGTGTAACTAAGTAACAAGCAGTTATCGTTGCAAAAAAATCTCTTGAAATACCTCCATTACGAAGCTACATTTATAAAAAATGTTATTTGTTTATATTAAAATGATAAACTTGTTACTTTTGAAATATCATGTTTTCCTACTTTTTCCTCACTATACTTTTAAAACCCACAGTTACATGCGTTATTTAATTTTGGGTTTACTCTCTCTCTCTTTTAATGATTATTGCCAGATTTCGTTTTGGTATTAATAAAACCACAATATTCCTTTGTACTTTATTCAACTTTATTTAAAAGGTCATGACTAGGGTATCCAATCCCGGGATTGGGATTAGCTCACCGAGGAATTTGAAATCCTCAATTTGGTATACTTTTTCCCCGAATTGTCTCAAAACTATTTTTTTTTGGCTCACCGAGGAATTTGAAATTCTCAATTTGGTATGCTTTTTCCCCGGATTGACTCAAAACTCGTTTTTTTCTCGTTTTAAAACCCGGGATCGCGACCGTGTCAATCTTGGGATTTCGAGATCAGAAAATCGAACGGGATCTCGGGATTGGATGCCCTAGTCATGACCGGTTTTGCTCATTGCGAGCATTGTCATAAAGTACAAAGGAACATTGTGTTCTTATTAACATAATGCCTTTCCACCAAGTATTGACAGTGAACACCCTAAAAGTGTTCGTTTTAAGAGTTCAAATAAAAAAAAATCTTTTTATTTTTTTATCTTTCAATATAATTGTCAAATAAAGCATTTTATAAAAACCTTTTTTTGTTTATTACTTTACAATAATATAATACAATAAATCAGAATAATTTAATGTTTTAATAAAAAATCAAATATTATTTTCATAAGGTTGGGGAAAAAGTGCCTGAAATTACACTGTTGTTGTTTACACATAAAATGTTGGTCTGTCTTATTCAGACTTTTGGTTATTCGAGCTAAAAGCTATTTTATTTATTTCTAGGATGTGTAAAAGTGTATCTTTTATATCCCTAGCACAAGTATTTTCTAGCTAAGTACGTGTTTAATTTAAAGTTCTTTCTACCGACGGTCTTATAAAGGGTAGATAAGGTAGAAAAACACCTCACATACAGATTGTAATAACAAAAATTACCCACTCTGCCAAACTTATTAGGGAAATCAATTATAATGTGTATTTTTTAAAATCTATGTGTTAAAAGCGGATAGATTCCACAAATATTTGAAAAAATAACAAAATCAAAATACGTAAGCGGCAACGAGTTTTGCTGATAACTGAATGATCGATAGTTTGATTTAGTTTTCATTTTTTTATTTAGCATCATATGACAGCTAAACATCTAGATATTATGGCAAGATGAGAAGTTTTGATTTTTTGTAGAAACTATTTACTCAAAAAGATATAATTTGTTTTATGTTCAATATATTATATTTGTTTTCTCACTAAACTATATTTGTCGTGCAATATATTTTTTTTAGTAAAAAGGATTTTTTTATAGTGTTTATGATCTAAAAAAGTGCATGCAAATAAAAGCTCTAATTAATATGCATTAAATATGTATTTGATTGTTCATGTCGGTAAATTTCTTGTAATACGAAAAAGTCCTTTCGTTAGAGGCAACTGGCTAACAGCTGGTACTTATTTTAATAGCGGCATAAATTATTAAAATATTTTTTTACCATGTCCGCTCCCAATGAATTTAGAGCATATGGACTCCTAACAGAGTTTATCCCAACAGAAGACTTTCTGCGATATCTGCTTGTTACTTAACTATTCAACCTCATCCAGAGAATAGAGGTAGAAGTTTAAGGCTAGGATAGGACTAGTGGTTAACTAACCGCTCTTGCCACGTCCTATTTTTTAGGATAAGATGGGTTGGAGGGTGGGAGGAGTTCAATCATCAATGCCTTCGAACGAAAATCAATAAATCGATTGAAAAATCAATATATAAAATTACTTCGCACTGGGATTCGAACCCATGATTTCCGTGTCCTAAGCCAACGACGTTGACTCTTGACCACGGAAAATTCTAACTAAATAAAATAAATATCATACAGTTTGGAAATTAAATATTAAAATTTGTTTTAAATATATAACTTAGCAAAGAGGTTTCTCATAACTTTTCTATTTTGAAATCTTTCACTGTCCAAGCTTATATATATACATATATATCGACTGTGGAAAGGAAAAAGGACGTAATACATACATACCAAATTTTACAGGAGGCACAAAAAACGTGTTTTAATGATTTTGGGCTAAAGGCAAATGATGCAATATACACAAACTTTTAGTGCACGGAAACTGATAAACTGGTTTTGAATTGACTTATCTGATATTAATTAAATATTTAAAAAAAAAATCGATTTTCTTTTTACTATAAATAGTTTGAATCTTTTTTGATATTTTTAAATGTGCTTTTTTTAATAATAGACACTAAATTAATTTCTCTGGTCGATTCAACAAATCACGTGCGAAAATTTTCCACAGAAAGCGTTTGTAGAATGGCATGGCCTCGTTGGAGATATAGGTACGTTTTTGTTGCAAAACCGATAAGTTTCGAATTTAGGTACATCACGTTTTGTTTGCTTAGAAACGGAAATAACTTTTGTCATCGGTTTCCCGATTGAATTCATTATTTGTCCGTGAGGGACTTATACAATCAAACCATTACATCTGTGAGGCAAATATCATTGATTTTCCTACAACCTATATATTTATATGATGTTAACCTATTGAGTACTAATACGAGTCGGGTCTTATGACGCAGCGGTTAGCGTGTTGGGCATCCGTGCCGGGTTCTAGTCCCAGTACGAACAGCATTTTTTTCGATCGATTTATCGATATCTGTTCGAAGGCATGGGTGTTTGTGATGTCTTAAAAAATCCCTCCCGCCCTTTCCGATCCTTTTAAAATTGGGCGTAGCGAAAGTGATTAACTAACCATTAGTATAATTTAAGATTTCGACTGAAGGTGCTTGGTGGAATTTCAATATTAAATTTGAATCGTTCAAATTATGTACACTCCCACAGATTTTGTCACTAACGACCCGGGTTTCGCCTTTCGGCATCTTTAGGCGTTCAAGTGCACGGATGAACTTCAATTCAAGTTCATCCATGCACTTGAACGCCTGAAGATGCCGAAAGGCGAAACCCGGGTCGTTAGTGACAAAATCTGTGGGAGTGTACATAATTTGAACGATTCAAATTTAACCATTAGTAATCTCATAACCGTATTATTATATTCCTACTACTCTCTTTGAATAGGAGAGGTTGGGCGACTGAGTAACAAACAGTTATCGTAGAAAAACTTTTGTTGAGATACCTCTATTAGGAGGTTATATCCAAGAAATTGGGAGCGGACATAGTAAAAATTGAGTATTGAGTATTGAGTACTAATAAAGATCAAACTTTGTTAATCGAAAAGCATTCACAATATTTTATTTTTCTATAAAAGTCGAAAACAGTACGTTATTTGGTTACTTTGAAAATCTTCCATTCAATTCAAATTATTTTTTTAATGTACTGTAATTGCATTTTTTAAAAAATAAAAAAAATCTTTCCTACTATGAACAAGATTCAGGACTGTATTTGCTTATCACGAGCATTTAAATAAATTGAAAATGATTTCGATGAGTTAAATTGGTCTGATCATATTATTATATATACATATTGAATTACAAAAAATAGTGTATTTTGTTGAAAACAATGCTCTTCCGACAAGTTTTGACGGTGAAGACCTTAAAAATTAACAGAATTTTTAACATAATGACCTCAATGGGAAGAGCGCTTTTGCTATTTTTACGCTCCAGTGTTAAGCATATGGACTTCTAGTGGAGTTTACCTCAACAGAAGTGTTTCTACGAGAACTACTTGTTACTCGATTGCTCAACCCCTCTTTTTCCAAAAATAGTAGGAATAGAAGGATAGATCTAGGACAGGACTTGTGGTTAGCTAATCGCTCTCAA
The DNA here is from genome assembly GCA_031772345.1 of Himalopsyche anomala. Taxonomy (NCBI): domain Eukaryota; kingdom Metazoa; phylum Arthropoda; class Insecta; order Trichoptera; family Rhyacophilidae; genus Himalopsyche; species Himalopsyche anomala. The sequence continues at coordinate 5,536,697 of CM062831.1, forward strand.
TACGCCCAGTTCATACGATAGAATGAGTGGGAGGGGGGAATTCAAGACATTAAATACATCCATGACTTCAAACAGAAATTCATAAATCGATTGAAAAATCCATTTATAAAACTGTCCGTACTGGGATTCAAACCCGCGACCTCCGTAACCAAAGCCAACAATGTTGGCCACTTGACCACAAAGGCGGTGGAGCTGACAATAGTATTTGATAGTTATTTATGATTGAATATATTGTTTTTTTATTTTATTTTTATAAACCAATGTCAACGCTAGGCTTATGGCCGTGGTTGCAATATTTACGGGTTCAAATATCAAACAATAAAACGAACAATAAAATTTTCATTCGTTGGTAAAACAGTCAATAGAACCAAAAATAAAGTTATTTTATTGTGACGAATTAATTTATACAGACCGTCAACCGCCTTTATTTTTATCACTGACGAACAAATTGAGCAGTATTTATAATAATACTAGCTGTAAGCCCGTTGATCTCAACTTGTGGGGGGATTTGTGTTGCATTTTTAAGTACATAGTTAGAAAACTTACTGGCGTGAAAAATAAATGAAAAACTTATTGAATAAGCCAGAAATTCTAAAAGTAAAAGAAATATATATAGGGGCATATATCAACTGCCCTGCCCTGCAGTTTTTAAATTATAAAATATTAAATTTTTAGAATGATGTTCAAGTTTGCTAACAATCATTTTCGTAGTAGCAGAAATCGACCTTGGCGCATAAATCGACAGCCCTACAGTTTTTATATTGTAAATTATTAATTTTTTAATGTTCAAGTTTGCTAACAATCATTTTTCGTAGTAGCAGAAATCGACCTTGGGGCATATATTGACAGCCTTTCAGTACTTAAATTGTAAATTATTTAATTTTTGGAGTAAAGTTTACTATCATTTTTCGAAGTAGCAGAAATAGACCTCTATTATATAATATATATATATTTTTCAAGTAATTTTCAAGTACGCTAACAAATATATTTCGTAAAAGAAGAAGAAGACCTGAGGACATTATTAATTAGTACAAACTATTATTTCATCGACTATTAATATATAGATTATATTTGTTTCAAAACCAGTAAATGTATACAAGCAAGTTTTTGTGGATGTACAATTACACAAAAAGAAAAGTGAAAAGAAGTAGCAGAAATTAAAATTGTTCAATTTTCTTTTCGCAATATGAACGCCATAAACCTTCCGAAACGTTATTTAATATTTTACGCAACGTTAAGCAAAAAAATAAAGAAAGCAAATCACGGGAAAAAATCCACAGAGCACGCAGTAATACAATGATCATTGAATTACGATGCTCAAAATGTTTTCCGGTGGTTTTGAAAAAGATATTAAAAACGGACAAAGCAAAATGCCCACCAATTTATAATTTTACAGCCACTCACCACTAAAAAACATACTGATTCTCAAACCGTGATCTGTAAGAACTGACAACATAATATATTTTTGAAATGACGATTATATCGATGCCTTAGTTCCACAGTGCTTGCTACAACTAAACATTTGTAATTTTGAGATATATCTGACCAAAGTTTTTACACATCTGAACCGAGTTGTAAAAAAGTGATAATTATTTATTGTCTCATCTTTTAAGTGAAATATTCAGTAATTTATCTAAATTTAATTCATTTTTTTAAAACATTGAGAAAACGTAAAATTATATTTCAAGTTGTATTATTGTAAATGGAAGTGAAAGAAGATTGTTTATATTTCCATATGTAAACATCTGTCTACCCAGAAAAAATAGTATTTTTTTCTAGTTGTACTTTTATGGAGATATAGAAGAGAGATATTTAAATAAAATGGACAATTTCACTTAAAACATCATTATTTTTACATACGGAACTAGGTCTAGTGTAATTATATTGTTTTTTCAATAGGTTTTACATGAATATTTGAGAACATCTAAGACTGTATCAAAAAATTTATAACTACACACAGATGATTAAATATGTTCGAAATTGACAACAGTGTGAAAGCAATTTTCAAAAAATGTTAATATAGGATATAACTTCATCAAGTTTTTTCGTGTAGTTAAAAATCCATCCTGAACATCCTGAATAGAAATCTTACAAGCCCATATTTATTTATACAGGACTCTTTTTATTTATTTTTGAGATTATAAAAAGGACAACGCTAACAGCTTCATTGTTAAACGTACCGTTGAATTTAAAAATCCTTGAATTGACATTTTTGTTTTTTCAAGAAAATTTTGTCACATAAAGATAGAACACATAAAAGGGTCTTGGAACAACAATGATTTAGAAACACCGATATCGACGAAAATATATAAATTGTACTATTATAGGCTATATAAAATGAGAGGTCAGTTTCATTGCTGCTGCGATTGACGTTTCCATTTCAAAAAATAGAAAACAATATACAGTCAATCTTTTTTTTATGCGATTTCGAAGTTATGCGGTTTTTTAGAAATGCAATTTTTAAAAAAATGTACTATTTTATACGATAGATAAAAAATGTTAAATATTACTTCGAGATCACGTATTGTTGTCTTTTGGATAGAATAGAGAATGAATCATAAACACAACCGACATTTGGAAAAAATACGATTTTGGACTCTTCAAGTCAAGTTGTATCTGCCATTAAACAATTAATTATGGACAAAAAGAAAATCTGAAAAAATATTTTAAATTATTTTTACCCCGTGTTTTTCCCCTATTTTTATGCGATTTAGGGTATATTTTTACTCGCTGTTTCAAAGTTATGCGGATTTTAAAATTTATGGAACGTGTCCCCACTTTTTTTATGGAAGTTAAGTCTTTTTTATGCGATTTTTTTAATGCGATATTTCGTGGAACGCATCTACCGCATAAAAAGAGGATTGACTGTACTCGTATAGTAAGCACATCAAAGTCATTCTTAAAAAATAACACTTGGTTTTGGTAAGTTTTTAAAAATTTGTTTTAAAAAAAAGTGGAATCAGTACAAATGAGGGATTTGAATGAAAAAATGTTGTTCGTACTAGGATCAACCCTTTGAGATCCATCACGAAACCAAAAAAAATGTCACGGACCGGACGAAGCATATTCAATTAAAGTTATATAGCTTATATGAAGTTACTTAAACCAAGAACATAAAAAATTGCTCAGTGCTGATAAAAAGTTAATTAGTCAAAACTGGGTAATTGTTAAATAATTGGCCAATCTTGTTAAATGCCTGGTATAATGAAATTGTGAATTCCCGTGAGGGGTGAAATACTAGCTTTTATATTATATCCCATCCGAGTCATAATCCCAAAGAGCCAAATTCCCAACATATCACGGTTCCAACAAGGGTGTGACAGTAATTGGCTAACTCCCATATCGGATGATAGCCTAAATTTGACATTATTTTTTGCTAATTTTATAATTACTATTTTTGCCAGAGTTTTGTTTTTGGTAGTATCTGTTGGTCACTTGGGCTGTTACGGTTTGTTTTTACTTGGTTTCAAAATGAAAAATTAAATTTCTAAATGAATTCTATCATACATTGATTTTTACTACCGAATAAAGATTGACATTTACACAAAGTTTTAGCGTTTTTTAGGATCAAAAATATTTTAATCATAATCATAAAAAGGTTTTGTTCAAATTCTGAATTTTCCCCTTAATATTTTTTTATTTACAGTCAAAGAAATTGATAAATAATACTCCACCAAATTTAAAGGTAAATTATTTTTAATTTATTAACCCTCTTTGACCTTGGATAACGCGTTTCATGCAAAACAGCCGTGCCAAAAAAAATGCAGTTAATAAAGATAAACATTTTTTTCATTCCATTTTCGTTCTTAGTGTGAAGCATGTGGTCTCCGTATACAGATATCTCAGCAGAAGTTTTTATTCAAAAACTATTTGTTACTCAGTTTCTCAACATATATTTTTTAAAGAGAGTGAGGGTGGTAAGATGGTTACTAGAAAAGTGCTAGCGGTAAACTAATCGCTTTTGTTAAGGCGTTGTTTTTAGGATTTAGTGGTAAAGAATGTTTAGACATCATAATCACCAACGCCATCGAAGATAAATCAATAAGCCGATTAAAAAAAAATGCTTTTCGTACTGGGACTTGAACCAGTAAGATCCGTCTCGCAAGCCAACGACGTTGACCACTGAATCACGGACGCGCCATTTATGACAAATAGATTCCATTTAATTGAACTGTGTAACTTTGAATACGCGTAAAAATAATTCATTTGAATTATACAGTTAATAAAAATGTAAAATATATTTTAATAATACATTTTTTTTTCTTTTATATTTCTTTCGAAATTTACAAAATTATGAAGGTGCTAAAAATTTTAACGATTCAATTTTCATATTCAAGTTATGTACCTATATCAGTAGATTTTTTAGACTTTATTTACAAACAATATAAATACATTTACACTGGAATCCTTTTTTACACGGTTTTGAAATATTACGGTGTTACATCCGTTGCATGTATTTATTACTCAGTATTTACAGAGAGGTTTATTCATGTAATACTGAAAATTTGGAAAGAAATATTATACAAGTTCTATATATCTAAGTGATAAAAGCGATATCGTACATGTGATAGTGAATATCTTTTAGACAAAATTAATATTCAACAAAAAAAAAAAAATTTCATATCCTAAATAGATTTTTGTACAATTAAACCTATCTTACTTTTTATTTTAGTAATTTTTTGTCACAGTATTCCGTGAAACTTACCCACCGTGTAAAAAGAGACACCAGGGTATTAAAGTAACATGTGAAACTAAAACATTTTATTTACTACGTTTTTCCCTTTGTTCAAACATCTACTTGTAAAATTGCGTACTACGAATGTTACATAGATTGAATTGTAAAACATAAAAAAACTGTATAATATTGGCTACAGTAGATTAAATTCTATAAATTGAACATTTTGTAAAGTAAATAATATGAAGTAAAAGTACAAGACTTCTTGTAGCTGGAGGAAACTTCAAATCAATTGTGTTTACTTTTAATGTGACGTACAAAATTTATTCAAAGTCTTTTGGAGTATTATAGTATAATATGAAAGAGAAAAAATGTTTGAAAAATTTAAACACGTGCGTTTGATTAAATATCGATTGATTATTTTGTGATATATGGATATTTGATTATTTTTAATTTTGTATATAAGTCACGCATATCTAAAGTGAACTTAGTATTTCAACAATGATTTTCAGAAACATTGGCAAATGAAAGTGCTTGCTCATTAGTGTATAAACTCACTGTCGAGCAATAGAGAGTAAAACATAGATTACGAATTAGAATATTTAAGTATACTGACATGTACTAGTCAAAGTAGAAATGACATTACGGCTTAGATCAAATAAGATATGATAAATCAAAATAGTTCGAAAATTTCAACAAAACGTTTAAATTGTTGAGGTTATGTTAATTGCTAGATGAAGGTACAAAACAACAACTGCGTTTGCTATTGCGCGCGCACAGCAGTGGAGATATACTGACAATACTGAGTTTGTGCACAATTTCATTACGTCTCTGTAGTTAGCTTAGACATTGACTAGTTTAAATGTTTATTTTTTCTCGTATGTATACTGTAACTGGCTGAAATAGAGACATTGATAAAGTGCATGCTTTAACTTTAGCAAATATATTTAAATTGGGAAACACTTACTAAATAGCAAACAAATACTTTAGTATTTAAGTAAAAAAAGGCCATGTTCGAATTTTCCTTGAACAGTCACTAATACAAAATAATTAAAAAATATATATAAGGCTACTAATATACAAAAACACTTACATCATAGTACAATAACACTATCAACAACAAAAAATATAAACAGCAAAACAAATGATAAAAGATAACCCAGTTGCCGCCATGTTGACAATCGATTAGATTAGTAATGATAAGTACTCTTATGAATATTTAAAAATATTTTGGTAGAGATTAGGGACCAGTGGGCCTTTTGTAGAGAACTGTTTGATTGTCAACAAATACAATAAACAATAATGAATCGTCAACGTCTAAATATATTATTCAAAAACAGTTTGGTTCTGATTGATACCTCAGGGATTACTCTATTCAAAAACTTTTTAAACATAAAAATAAAAACATATGAAAACATCAATCGATAGATTGTTATTGTGAATAATGAATAATGAAGTGAGCCAAGTTTATAAAAAAATAAGTTAGATGCGTTGTAATATTCTACGCGTCTGAAAGTATCGTAAAAGTTAAGTAACTTCAGTTAATACACATTGCAATAGTGTTATATGCAATCCACCTAAATACTAAGTAAAGATGCGAACAAAGATTTTTTTTACTACTTTACTAGTTGGCTTACTTTACCTGTAGAAGTTTCATATTACCTTTTCTGTCAAAAATCATATTCTAGAACGTATTTTCTGGAACGTTTTTTTTAAACTGTAAAAAACAAAGTTTATCAATGTTTTTAAATTTGAACGCAGACATAAAAAACAAAAGAGTTTTACTGAAATATAATAACTGTATCTTATGGTTTATTAAAATTATTTTAACGATATTTGAAAAAACATTGTTTAAGTTAGGTTGTTATCCCGTTTTATTTTAATTCTTAAAGAGAACTGGGTGTATTCTTAAAAAAAACTATTAAGAGAATTAAATAAGCTAAGACCTTCTGGTTTGTTAAATAAAAAAGTTTTCATTTGATTTTTCACGCCAGTAAATATCTGATTTATCAATAATGCAAAAAAAATCCCCCGTTGAGGTCAACGGGCTAACAGCTAGTTGGGATAATTGGATCAAAGTACAAAAATTCAAAAGCGGTCCAGTCAAATCAAATTGTTTCTAAATTGCTTAGTGGAAAACCAAAATGAAATATTACCACTTTTGAATATTTAATATAGCAAATTAGTATAGTCCATTTCCTTTTTGATATTTTTGTCAACGAGAAGATTAATATTTTTTTAAATAAAATATGTACTCCAAATAAGGATCAAAAGCATTTGTAAGAAGTACTTCAGTATTTTCGTTTACAGTTCGTGTGGTTTTTACTTAGTAAACATATTATTAACCTCCCTTTTTGGCAAAAAGATCAGGTCAGAAAAGATTACATAAACTAATTGCTCTCGTAACAGAACGTGTTAATGTTCATACACAAGGCGTACAGAAAGGTGTATAAACAACTAAGGTTACCTTACCCTTAGATACGAATCCATAAATCGATGTAAAAACTGACAGCTTTATGGATTTGGACCTGCAATAATTGAAGAGTGTAGTGGCTGATTAAGCACTTTGGATGCACCAAGCGGAATAAATTTTGGAGGCCCTGCTTTCCGAATAACATAAAAGTGCTGCAAACCTCTTCATAGAATAATAATGAATATTGAAAACTGAAATTAAAATGTAAGTTTTGATTTAATATATAATATCTTTGAGGCCCTCTAGATTTGGAGGCCCCAAGCGCGCGCCTCTTGCGCTTATGAGATAATCCACCATTGAAAGATAGCGTTCACCATCCAGCGATAGGAACAGAAATTATAAATAAAGTTCTAAATCTTATATTTATACCTGAATATGACTTTCTACGATAATAATAGTTAAAATACGTATGTGAATTAAATGTATTTATTATATTTTAAAAAGCGACACGTAAAAATAACAAATCAATTGTTTCCGTGGCCCTGTTCGCTAATCATAATAAATTCCGTATCTTTATTATCGTCGATCTACTAAAACGCACTCCGCTGTTCACCCGCAATCGCATTGTTTCATATACGAAAACTAGTGTACTATTATTACATATACGTTTTAACTCTACTATATAACTAACGATCTATAGAGAACTGATAACCAATATAATCTTGTTATACTAATAATGGTCACGTAGTCAATCAAATAATATTACTCTGCTTTTAGAACTCTAAGCGTAATGATGTCAAGCCTGGGGAAAATGTTTCATTTATTATTTTTTACAATGTACAGACGATATTGCAAAAAATGACTTTGTGTTGGTAGAGTATTATTATGAATAGGGATTTCAATAACTGTATTACTAAAACCGGTATCCCTGTATTTCTTATTTGAAAACAGTTTTTTGGTGTTTAAAAACAAATGAGGGTATAACTTGCAAACCCGGCCTATTCCAAAGTTGTTAAAACATGAACCATACATGTAATTTAGTAGATAAAAAATAAATTTAAAATATATTTTTAGAAATCAGTCTCAAACATGGCTTGACAACATAAGACTAAAATGTACATTTTATAAGCCGTTTTTGTAAGTAATACACTCAAATATTCAGCTAAAATTTTAGCAGTGTTGATACAAAGGTAATATTAAATTTAAATAAATAATAATTTAGTGATCCATGTCCACTCCCAAAGTGGAGCATATTGCTGTCTTATAGAGGTATCTAAATATATGTGTTTTAACAACAATTCCCTGTAATTCAGTTGCTCAAGCTTTTTTTAAGAGCGTAGATATAGCAAGAATATGATTAGAACATGACAAGGAAACTCCCTCCATCACCCGCCACGGCCATACATATGTGCCCAACAGACGTTTCCAGTGGCGTAACGAACGTTATGCGTTGTCCAGTTTTGTACTAGGATTGTCTCAGAAACAATTGATCAAGACTTGAGCTTGCACTTTAGTGTGCCGGTAAATTTTCTAAGGTACTATTAGTATTAATTTACTCTTTCTCCGTATGACGCCACAAATTGTGAATGCTAAGTAGTTTACTTCAGTAGCTACTAAATTAGCATGACTTGGGGGTCCTACAGATGGTTGGACCGACATGATTAATTGCTCCCGTTTATTATTCATGAGATGACAATCCCAGAGGATGTGATCAGCATCTTGCATTATACCACATGTGCATGTCCCTATGCTTGGCAGCAAAACTGTCGTGTCTCGAAATGAACTGGCTAGTCCAAAATAGTTGGGGGTTAGTCTTCTCGTTACCTTTATTCGAATGATAGAGGAAAAGAATTCACAAGTATGACTGCTTTTTAAAGAAACGTCCCACCACTTCATCCATGTAATTGACTGCTAAACTATGATGAATGGCGAAACCCATTCCGTTGAAAGTTGAAATGTATAAAATTTGTAGAATTCATATTCGATTTTTTTGTATAAACCAGCATTTTATGCCAATAATAAAAATATGCATAATATATGTAGTCAATATCAAATTATGGTATCAATTTATTCTTCCAATATTGTGTACCGTAGTTGCTCGTGATTGACGTTTTTGTAATACCGGTATTAACATTCCCGTCAGGCATTGCAATCCCTGGCTGCAAACTACAGGAAATAACAAGCTCGTGGGAAATATGTTATACTAGTGATTCAAAACTCAATTTAAAATATATCGCAGGATTTACTGTTTGCCTGCATAGAGAAAATAAACAGTAGATGTAAATGAAAAGAAAATCATTTCCTGTACGATAGCAGAGTTGCAACGCTAAGGAAAAAATGGCGAAAGTAGGACACGTGTACCATCATAATGTGTTTCGAATATTTTTTTTGTTAGAACGTGAACGATAAATTAAAATAATTAATGATAAGCAATTGACATCCGGTTTACGTAATAAAAAAATAAAATCTTTCCATACGGGAAAACGTATATTTTGATCATGGTAATGATAATGTGCACACAAACAACTTTTTTACTACTGTCTACTACTTGGGTCTCCAATTGTTGCACGAGGGCAAAAAAAGGTCTCAATTTTTTTCATCTTAGCAATTCCACGAATGTGTTTTTTAAATTGAAAATCTTGGAAGAGCTAAAAAATGATCTCGCGTCTTTTAATTTTGGAATTTTCTGCGTTTTCGAAGTCAACTAATTTGTTGTTGAAAAATCCGAAGATTTCGAAATCACTGTGCAAAAATTTCTCAATGCTGAATTTATACACAATTTTTGTTGAATGTTCAATACTGGCACCACAAAAAAGGCCAAGGATTGGATGCCTTATCTACTACCACTACTAGCTTAAAAACCTTTACGGTGAGACAGGCATTGTCAAATTTGTCAAAACTCAACCCCTATATATTACGTATGGATAAATTTAAGCCTACAAAATGTCTCTCATTTACTACCCCTGAAGAAAGATGAAGTGTTGGAAAATCGCGACATTGCTGGAGGGACAGGGTGTTACAGGACCTGCCAGTTCTGAAGGTCAGCGATTGCCGTAAGAGGGCAAAGAATCGAGTACAGCAGAGGAGATTGATTAAGGTAGTCAAGGTTTACCCCGGACTGTAGCGCCAAGAAGACAATGCAAATAACTGAATCTCAAAATGGAATCTTCCATTTAACTTTTTTTTTCTTTTCATATTTTGTTTTTTTTTTACTCATATACATATATGAACATCTTCATCTTTTTTTTCGTTTCCACGTTCCAATTGTGACACATCTTTTTATCTTTAGCGAGCCCAAAAGTTGACTTGTTAATTCATCTTAAAAAATTCACACTTTGCTTACACTATCCAAAAATGAGAGCTTTAGCTTAACAAGACCTTTCCTAAAGTATTTTTCAATATTCTTATCCATCCTGTAATGAGATGTTGTAAGATGGGCTTACAGCAATCACTCATTAAACAAATCCTTTTGAAAGTCTCAGTAAAAAAAAAACACGATTAAATATAATATTTCTAGTAATAAATATTCTGCCAGGTTCGTAAGGTCACTCCGCCACTTCAATTATACATTGATGGTTTTTCAAATTTAAAGTGAAAAACAATCAAAATACACCAAATTGTAATTCACCTCCATTTCAACTGCAGAAAAGTAGGTTTTCACTGTTGTTTCATCAAAATAAATATTGAAATTCACAGTAATTTTAATAGTATAGTTTTTTGAAAGATAAATAAAAGAAGAACCAATAACCTGGACGGTATTTTTCATCGTGTTTTCATTAAAATAAATGAAAAATTATCGGATAAATGCTTGCTACGGAAATACAACGAAAAATTACCAGGTATGTATGTATATATGTATGTATACAGATCCTGTGATCCTGATCAAGAAATATTTATAAACTTTATTTTTCGTGCGGAACCCGTGTCAGAAACACGTTTCCTGAAATTTCTTTGACAGAGCCTCTCGAGTAGATCTTTGAATACCCTCATCTCTTTAGTTAATGGAGTTTGTCTTGGAAGGTGTATATGTAAATATTATTACTGCCTCTGAACGACTGTTTTGTTGAAATTATTATCGATGAACGATTCCATATATTTCAGTACTTAACATCTTTTTCTTCTTATATGAAATATTGATTAAATTTTTATATTTTTTTAGTCAAAAGACACTGTTTATCAAAAATAAATAACGTCATTGCAATACTGCAAACCAAAAAAAAAAATACTGTTTTCAATTTTAATCGTATTCCGTCTTCATTACTGAATACAGTATGACCTTAATGTTGAGGTGTCACACGGGTGAAGAAGTGTTGGTTAAATCCGAAATTATTTTAGTGCGTGGATTGAATTCGTATTAACATTGTAGAACTCCATTGCAACAAGGTGAAGTATTTTTGTTTTACAAATATTATTTTATAATATTTAGTTATAAATTATTTAATTATGATTATGAATTATATAATAATTCATTATAAATTAATATGCGCAACCAAGGCAATAAATAAAATAATAAATGACTTAACAAATATAAATCAATCAACATAATAAAATCCTCGACAAGAAAATAATCAATTTTATTTAAACTTATTTTTTCTGTAGAATCCCATATATTTTATCGTTCCAAAACACACTTTAGTCAAGTTATTTAATATAATTTGCAATATAAATCATGACGTTATCGTGGATGACAATATAAATATATTGTGTGTCTCGTCTAAGCCAGTATATAGCTGAGTTAATGTATGTTTAAGCATAGTTCTGATGAAGGCAAACACCGAAATAGCTATCAACTTTATATAAAATAATATTTATTGAACTAAAATACTTATTTTATTCTATAAATATTGTATTATTTTTGTGATGATTGCTTTCAAGTTAATGTGAAGAAAGAATCATGGGGTTAATAAAAGACTTATTAGTTTCTCTACGCCACCATTTAAAAAAAGTTTTAATTTGTATTCAAAGACATGAATATCTGTGATGCATTCTTCTTACCGATCTATCCGATTCTAAGTTGGGTGTCACTAGAGTCACTTTTCCGGTTCTATTTTTGCTTCATAACACTTGAAAAAAGAGTATGAGTTTCAACAATCAAACTAAAAAACTTCTGTTTGAATACATCTTCAGTAATTTATTTATCCACAATTGGAGCGAGAATGGTTAAAAATATTATTTTTTTGGCATATTGTTATATTGTTCCAAGAGACAAAGTTTAAAAATCGTAATTTAAATCAGTCTTTATGAATAGTTGGATAATAAAAATATTTACATGATTATTAACACTTTATAAGCGAGCGTTTCTGAGTGATTAGCGCAAAAATATATTACATTCTTAAAATCAACACAAACTCTAAATCAAACAATATTTTCGGCTGAAATTTTCAAAGAAATCATATGTGACATTTAATCATTAAAAATAAAATGAAAACATTTTGAATACATCATAATTTCTCTACTTTTCTAAGCTGAATATAAAAACCTGTTATTAATTTAGTAGATAGCACTCTACTTGTTATCAATATGAAATATTCAAAATATTCTGTAGAAAAAATAACATTAATCCTTACCATACAATTATATAAATAATTATCGTATAAAATCCCCATTCCTACAAATTTACGATCACTGAAAATGTGAAATCTGATGTCCTAAATATTCGAGAAACATGTGTCGCATTTAAAAAAAATACTATGTCTGAACGAACATTCAGGGCATAATAAATTATGAGATGTATTGCTTATTGTCAAAAATGGTCATTTGCCGCGTCAGTTATTTTGAAGAAACCATTAAATTATGAGTCAATATACCAACAAAACTGACAGTACATGATAAACGTATTTTTACGTTTCCCGCATATAATGTGTAAATATAAAAAACTCTACTTTTCTGCCATTGTAGTCGTTTAATCGTATAAAACCTCTATTAATATATAATTATTATATAAATCCTCACCACTAGTAACTACTTTATTCAGGTCACAAAATTTCTATATCTACTGCATTTGTAGAAGTGGTGCATATTCAATTTAATGCAGTTGCATTACTCCCGTTTTACCATTTAATTTATTGTGAGGTGATAAATAATTAATTATTCCTAAACAGGATTGCTTTGCCGCAATTCGATGTGTCAATTTGGCCTTTGTTGTAGTAATTCTTTTTCACTGAAATAATATACAACTTTCCCCGTTATATATAATGTGTTTTATTCTAATTTCGTCAACATTTTTGTCGAAACTGCTCAGCCGAATACATCGGGCAGAGTAAGAAGTTTTAGTACCTTAGAGAACAATATATCAATAAATAATCATGATTTCAATAAAATGCGACGGCAGTACCCAAGGGAATAATCGACTGACCATATTTCTCACAAATCTAATATATAAAAATTAATGTTTGTTTGTTTGTTCGCAGTTAATACGTTGCCATACCGTTCATCCGAAAAAAAAATTCTTGCACTTACGCAAAGATTATTGATATAGTAAAATTAACTTACAGTAGGTCTTATATATAAAAATGTTTGTATGTTTGCCATACCGTTCATCTTGTCAACGTATTGCTTGAACTTGCACGAAAGTTATAGGCATAGAAGAATTAACTTACAGTAGGTGGCGCGTGTGTCGTACCATAGATAATTGGCAGCAAACGTCAAACAGACAAAAAGAAGACTTGCATTTCAATAAACACAACTAAAATACAAACACTAGTTTTTAATAAAAATATTTTTTTTTTCTCATAAGAAAGAACACTGTCTTGTTCTTAATAAATGTTCTTTATATTTTTTTGAGGAATCGTGGAAATTAATTGTTTGTTCTTCCAATGTGTAGATCCAGTCTAGTAATGGGTTTGCTATTGAGAAGAGATTTAACAGTTTTACTTCGTATGTCAACGACGATAGATTTGACAAATTCTTATATGTAAATATTATATTAGACTTTTACGAAATTTACTCTGTTAACTTCCTTGCTAATTCTAACTTTTGAAGCTTTTTTCTGCTTTTTTTTCCACTAATAAATGAAAAAAATTACAAATGTCAATAATAATCTTTAAATATATTTTTTTAGCGAGACAGAATATTTTTTATTTATTTTATCAAATACGTATACAATTTATTATAAACTAAAAAAAATACATAAAAATGTAAACATCCTCCCCATTCTTATTAAAAACCTTTTCCAAACATCCGCATTCATTTGTTATATGACATTGATGTAAAGCTTACGAAAAAATATTTGTTTCTAGAAGAATTTTTCTAAGCCATATATTATAAGCAGGAATTCTTTTTTCAGAAGAGTTATGATAAAACAAAAAAGACGTGTATAAATATTGAAACACCATTGAGAAAACTCAAATATAAATGACCAATATGAAGTTTTTCTGGAACATATCTAATGCGTCTGGCCCGTGAATGAATATTTAATCACTTGATAATACCTTTAATAGATGGGATAGGTATATTATGTTTAACAGTTGCATTTTTTTGAAACACTTTATTTTGTTTACGAAACAATGGATTCCCATTAGTTTTACTATAAAAATTGCCAAATATGATATCGAGTGGTCAACGTCGTTGGGTTTGGTTACGGATGTCGCGGGTTCGAATCTCAGTACGGACAGTTTTTATAAATTGGTTTTTATTGATTTGTGAAATTGATTTTTCACATATTATAGTGAATTTCAAAATTTCGGGATAAGTACTTAGACGATCTCGGGATTATTGGGTTTTGGAGACCGGGATTACGGGATTGGAAATTCTATTCATTTTTTTTTTTACCATGTCCGCTCCCAATGTGGAGCATATGGACTCCTAATGGAGTTTATCTCAACATATGTGTTTCTACGAGAACTGCTTGTTACTCAGTTGCTCAACCTCTTTTTTTCCAAAGAGAGTAGAAATATAAGGAAAGGGCTAGGACAGAACAAGTGGTTAGCTAATCGCTCTCGGTACGCCCCGTTCATAGGGTAGGATGGGTGGGTGGGAGAATTCAAGACATCACATACATCCATGCCTTTGAACAGAAATTCATAAATCGAATGAAAAATCAATTTATAAAACTGCCCATACTGGGATTCGAACCCGTGCCCTCCGTAGCGGTAGCCAACGACGTTGACCACTCGAACACACAGGCGGCAATTCATTACTGTTTTAAAAAACAATTAATTTTTAGATATTAATAAAAAAAAGTCTTCTGATCTATCTACGTGCAAACTTTAAAAAAATATTATAACAAAGTATGAACACACAAACCTAATAGATTTATAATAATACTATATAGTAACCGTCTATTATGGAAGAATGTTAATTATATGCTCTACAAATTGCTGTTGTTCTTTTATTTCCTTTCACAAAAGCTTTTTTAAAAGAAAGATATATAAGACGCTTATTCCTTCACTCAAAACTCACAGCTTAATTTCGCGTCTTGTCAAACAATGAAAACATACAAATTGTATTCATAATCATAATACCAAAGACAATCAATTTTCTCATAAAACAATTACGTACAATCCTAAGGGGAAATAAAGCGACAATAGAAAGTGTCGTCAAAATATACGACGCATTACGACAAAAGTAAGCTGGCAGGAGCGAACGGAAGATTGGGAGACTGGGAGATTGTGAGATTGGGGCATATGGGAGAGATTACGGAGAAGGTAGATGAGGCGATACGAAATGAGTAGGCACACGCGAAGTTGCGTACGCGAGCGATTTTAAATCTAAATTGATGCCAGATAAAGCATCGCTAAACATTTTTTAAATATAAAATTTTAGATGCGATGTTTTCAAAATACACCTGAGGATCGGTTTGTTTACTTGTAAATCGATATGTTTGTTTTTATTTATTTTAAAAATTATTTCTTCTTCTTTGGCCATGTTTGTTCCCTATGTAGAGTCTATGGCCGCCACGCGGCACCTTCATATTTCTCTGTCTTCCACCAATTGCTCAGACCACCGACTATATCCTATAGATAGTACTCGACGGATGTCCGGGGCGCTGGAATCCAACAGGTCGAAAGAAGAGCCAGGCAGGATTGAGGGTTTCTGGAGGCATCCGCAGCACGTGATCCAACCAGTTCCAACGTCTTTCCATAACCAATGACGTGACAGGACGCTGTCTTGTACGCTCCCTTATATCTGAATTCCTTAAAAAATCAAACTACCTCACCCCCATTATTCGACGCAGGCATCTGTTCTCGAAGCTCAGTATAGGGTTTTTCTGAGTCTTCGTTGGGTGCCATGATTCGCAACCGTAAAGCAGTACCTGCCGAATGCAAGCCTTGACAGCTTCAGATACTTCGGCGTACATATCCCCGAAGACGGTAGTATAAAAAAGAGAGCTCGTCATTCGTTTAGGAATGGCTGGAGCCACATTCAACTCAATGCGGACTGTCTGGGACACACAGCTGTACTCGATGAAAACCAAATGCTACTTCTTTTTAAATAATTAAAAAATATGTCTTTTTTACCATATGACATATTCAATCAAAAAGAAAACTTTTTTTTTCCAATTTATCTTTCAACAAATTTTAAATAAAAAAATACTACATTATATGGTGAAATCACAGTGAAAATCATGCTAGTTTCTATGCTGTTAATCAGGGGGCAAATTACTATTTGATGTATTTCGTCTCTTTTACACTATCCATTTGAAGAATGAAAGTTGTAAAATTGGAGTTGGAATAGCGACAAATACCATAGCTCTGGTAAAATAGATCATGACAAAAAAAATAAACTTTACAGGTCTGTGGTGCCGTTGTCACAAACGTCTTACATTGACGAAATCAAAGCGAATGCAAAGCGACTCAGTGCGACGCGAAAATATCAAATGACCTCTGCCGATATAGAGTGTCCTACGTGACAAAACGCACGCCGCGATGAAACTGATTGCGGCGTGATATTTTGATTCGCTTTAAACCGTGTTACAATCGCGTTTGCAGTGACTTCGCCCAGGTAAGACGTAGCGTTATCGTTGTATACTGTTCGAAGGCATAGGTATTTGTGATGTCTAAAAATTCTCTCCCACTCTTCGAATCCTAAAATAACTAGACGCAGCGAGATCTAATAGATAACCACATCTTTTTTTAAAATCCATGTCTGCTCTAAATGTAGAGTATATGGCCTCCTCATGCTATCTTAACATTTTTTCTCTACGAGAACTGTTCGTTACTCAATTACTCAATCTCTTTTTTCAAGAGAGTAGGGATTTTTATTTTATTTATTTATTTAATTAACATTGCATAAGATTGGAAAATTATAAATTTAAGACTTTTAAAATGAAGAAAAAAAACATAGAAGGATAGAATGATAGGACTAGGATAGGACTAGTGGTTAGTTAATCGCTCTCGCTACACCCATTTTAGGATAAGATGAGTGGGAAGTAATTCAAGACATCATATACATCTATGCCTTCGAACAGAAATACATAAATCGATTAAAAAATCTAATACTGTGATTCTAACCCGAGAATTCCATGTTTTAAGTCAACGACGTTGATACTCGACCACACAACTGGCATAGATAATATTTGATACAATATTATCAGTTTTTACAGTTTTTTTTTTTTAATATTTTAAATAATGTCTTGTTTTATGTAAACGTACTTTAAAATTTTTCAAGAGAGTTTGCGAAGAAACCAAAAGTTTGTGTATTTGCCATTAAAAACTCTTGAAAATCGGCATAAGTATTGTTCCATAAAACTTTCCTGTTTTCCTTGAAAAACCTTTAAGCACAACTGTGTACCACAACCCTGATCGTAAAATTCATGAGATTTTCTTAACTTCTCGAGATTCGGTCATATTTTACTGTTATTATGACTGCCTTTACTGCGGACCTCAACGATTTAGGCAGATAATGATGTAACGCATTTACGTTATTGGCGGTATAATAGAAAATTAAGCATTTGTACAACTGTTGCGAGAGTTGCTCTTCCTAACCACTATTTATTAGATATTATTTGGGTGTGTCGTATATAAATCAGTGTAGTTTTATTATTTATATCAAACATTTCTGGGCATAATCGTGACCGAAGAACATTTTCTTGTAAGATTAACGCATTTATTTAATTTATGTATTTCTTAAAGACTTATATCAAACATTAAATTGATAAAAAAACATTTTGAAACAAGTTTTTTTTGTAAATTAATGAATACATACAATAAAATACATAAAAAATAAAACTAGCTGAAATTTCTTATTTGAAGACCAGTTATTCGAAGCCAGGACTGCGGTATTAAAGTAGTCTAAGGGCTTTGAAATATCTCTCTGCATCATTTTTTATAAAAATCTGTTTTTTTAATAAATAATCATATTTTAAGTTGCGAAACAAGACGTCATCCCAGCACACATATGAAATCGCAACTGAGGAGATTTAGCCCACCAATCATTGAAAATGCTATTTTACGAGCGACCTCTTATCGTGCGCCTATCGCGCCTTCTCATGTTACCAGAACTTGCATAAAATGAGGCATCGATATAACTAAGATATTGTGTATTTTTGAGAATAGTATTTGAAGAAACATAAATTATTATTTTTAACTTATGTATACATCAATCCGTTTTTTGTTCTACTTTGAGGATCTTTTTTATTTAGTTGATTTTTTTCTTCTATAAAAGGTCCAAAAAACTATGATTTAAGAATACCTTAATTATAAACATTGTATCACCCATATTAAAATAGATATTTAAGAAAATGTGGGTATTGGGGTCACATTTCTTGAGCTTAGAACAGGAAAAGTTAATACAGTTTTTCTATATAAAGCTATCAGTTTTAAAAATGCAAAGATATTTTTTATCTATGTCCGCTATCAAACGTGAAGCATATGCACTTCTAATGGAAGTATCTCAGCAGAAGATTTTTTACGAGAACTGTTTCTTAATCAGTCGCTCAACCTCTCTTTTTCAAAGAGAGTATAGTTGAGATAGAAGGGTAAGGGTAGGACAGGATGAGTGGTCAATTAATCGTTCTCACTACGCCCCGTTATTCAAGGATTGGAAAGGGTGGGAGGGTACTTTTAGCCATCACAAACACCCAAGCCTTCGAACATAAATGATAAATCGATCGAAAAAATGCTGTTCTTACTGGAACTCAGACTACTTATCATTTCTTTGTAGCATATATTTTTTTTCAAACATGTCCACTACTAATTTGGATCATATAAAGTAGTTTTTATTAGATCACGCCATTATTTGTTTTTCGAAAATTGTGAGAGCTTGAAAAATAGTAGATCTAGATAGGTATAACATATAGCCAATAAAAACCTGAAGAATGTAAAACATTCATAGATCGATTTAAAAATACAAGGAAACAAATTGAAACAAAATAAAGTGGAATAAAGTACAAAGGAAAATTGTGTTTTTATTAAGGAAACAAATTATTTTTTGACGTACTATCATAATATTTTTCCCGTGATTTAATTCTTAAATCCGTTATCACTCAGCTGTACGACTCAAAAGCGATGTTTTTTTGTAATATTTATTCTTCCAGCTTTCGATTTGAGCACAACAACGCAAATCAAAGAGTTGCGAGTAAACAAATCATTCGAAATTGCTTTGTCAATATGTGCGACGGTATTTTAAAAAAAATAAACATAAATCATATGCGCCAATTGAAAGTTATTTACATCAACGAATATCGCCAACTCACTTGGAAAATAATTAAAAAGAGCTTTGTGAAAAAGCCCTGTTGGGGATTAATGTGTGCTTAAAATAATACGTAATTTTTATTTTTATTTCATTAAATATTAGAGCCAGGAAAACGGGTTGTTATAAAAATATTAATCGCTAATTTTTAACAAGCACGTATCTCAACATTTGTCAGTTTTGAGTTATTTGGTGAAATGAATAATTAAGAATTTCAATACACACATATTCATTAAACTCAAGAAAAGAATATTTTATGCATTAATTATCCTAAAAACATTGGCGAAAAAATAACAAATAATATGGTCATGTGCTATGATTAGCATTCAAGAGAGAGTGGTATGGATGAAAACGTTTTTGCTTCCTTCTTTCTTCACTTCCTCAAAGATATTGATAACAAAACCATTCCAGTTGTGATTTATAGCAATAGAAATCAATACCGGTAAAATAAAGTAAATCTTTTTGTTTTCTTACTTGAACAGTCAATTTGAAAGCTGACAACTAATTTTTGCTCAGTTTGGTTTGCCATTTCCAATTGTGAAAAATTATGCCGCCCAGAAAATAACAGTTGATTGGAAACTCTATAGATCCACGATTTTTGACATTTTCGTTGTTCAGTAGAATAGTATTGATGTAAAGGAGCTGTGGTTTGACCAAAACGTCGTAACATGCCATACAGCACGTGCCACTACAACAGATGCTCTTTGTTACTTTCCATAGCTCTCTGCATTCTTTTTCGTGGGTTTTTCCATAGAACGACCCAACTTTTTTAGCTGACCGTCTCTTCATGAAGTTGAAATCATACATTCATTGCACAATATTTTTCTTCGTTTTTTTTTTGTTTTAAGATATTCAAAAGAGTTCATAAAACAACACACTGGTATGCTGAAGAATATTGCGAGGCCACTAAATCTGCACCGATACAATCTTAACCGCTTATTTTTGTGGCCAATTTGAGGATATGGTTTTCCTTGCGCAGTAAAACATATCTGACATCCTTATTTGTTTTATTATATTGGTTTTTTTATTGTTTCTGTGCTTGCGAAAAAAATTCTGAGAAAAAATATTTCACAATCTCAAAATCTTTTATATTTTTTTTTATACAATCACGTGAAGAAGAAAAAATACATTGCAAAATATCATCAGATATTTCTTCACCACTCCTTAAAACAAAACAAAAAATATATTTTTTTCCAATCCTTAAACTCTCCTTAACCCATAAAAAGCAATCATAAAAAATCCTTCATCTTACCGTGATGTCACACTATTCTATCATTTTAAAATGCAGTTAAAATCAAACTCGGAAGCTGAAAATTATTTTAAAAAAATAGTCAATTCCTTCTGTGCAATGGTCATCTTTAATATACACCCATATATTTATATGTGTGTAAATATCTTGTGTCTTATGACGCAATGGTAAGCGTTGTGGGCTTCCGTACCGAATCTCACGGGGTCGAGTCCCAGAACAAATAGCAATTTTTCGATCGATTTTTCTAAAAACTCTCACTGTCTTAGTCTTATTCTTCTATCCCTTTTACTTTCTTTGAAAAAGGGAGTTTGAGCGATTGAGTAATAAACAGTTTTTGCAAAAAAGCTTCTGTTGATATACCTCCATTGGAAGGCCAAGTGCTCCATATTGGGAGCAGACATGAATAATAATAAAAAATATATGTATACATCTCAACTGACTATCGTTACTGCATAGCGCAACAAGTGTTTATACTTAGAGGTATCAGTCAACCTTTCTCGTGGGAATATATATAAGGCTTTTATTCTCAGTTCTTAAAAATACAGTGCGAAATGATAATATTTATATTGCCAAATCTAGGCCGCACCTGATTTATAAAAACTGTGCATTTCATTATAAACTGGTTGTGAGTGACTAGCTCAGCACTTTTCTTATGAAGTATATTTTTTTATTTATAAGTGGTGACCTAATTACCTCAACTACTCGTTCTATCGCTTGGTTTTCAAGATTGTGTAAAAGGTAAATTGGATGAAATAAACCCGTTTTCTTTGGATATCGCAACCATGACTGATAAAAGATCTACCTAGAGTGTTGACCAGTTTACGTAAAACAGGGAAAATCAAAGTACCCTCATTCAAGGTCTAGCGACTGAGCTACAGCAAGCTTATGTTTGAAAGCTCGTACAGTATTTTAAATCCATACTAAGAGTGGATATAGATTAGATAAAGTCCTTCATTGTCAAGAGTAAAAAAGAGTTCATTCATCATTACATAATGTGAAAAAAGGTTAACGCGTTTATATGTAATATAAAATATAGGGTTCTTAGAAGTCCATTCACTTGTACATTATCAGAGCTTAAATGTACTCAAAAAGAGAGTATAATGAAAGAGATTTCTCCGCCAGGCTATAAAACATCCTGAGTTCAAATGGGTCACCCGCGGTGCTAACGGCATTATCCGTTACTACTCAGTCGTTTGGGGTCGTTACTCCTTATTTGTTACGTCAAATAACGGTCGAGCATAAAGCTCTCAAAACTCAAAGTCACACTTTTCATAAGAAAAAATACACACAAAGACATTATTCCTTTATGTTACGGTGCTTTAGCATGACCAGCGAATATTTTGACCTACATATTAGTTTTATTAAGGCATAATTTATGAGTTCTTAGTTGGACTTTAGTTACATTATTTCCGTAATAAAATACGCACCATTTTTAAAAGGAAAAAAAATGCTGAAACTATTGTCTAACAGTGATATCTATTAATGAGAAAAGTGTATTATATTACAAACTAAAACAAAATTTCGTAATGTTAAATAAGATATTTTTAAACATTCACAATACAGTGGGTGTAAGTACAACGAATTCAGAAAACGATATAATAAATTATTATTAATATATTAGAAAAGAAAACTTTGAAAAATCATGAAATGTTTTTTCATCCTGGTGATACATTTTTCTTTTGCCATAAAATTGATAGTATCTCTATGTTCAGTATATTACAAAAATTTTGATTGGTTTAAGATTAATCTATTTTCAAAGACCATTTTGCACATATGTATAAATAATCCAAACAATAAATAAAGTAACCCTGAATCCATAGCAGTAAAAAAGATAGATCTTTTCTTGTTTCTGGTATAGTATACACACATTTCCATTGAAAAATAACAGCATCATCTACATGGGAACAGTCGGTGGAAAACTATTTTGTTATCTCAGAAATTATCCAAATCACTAGAATTATAAAAACGTGTCTATCGTTGATGTTTTTTTTTACTTATGGTAATATTTATTTTACTGTCACAAAACTTTTTGCCGTCAATCATTTACTTATTATTATGTTAGTTTTCTGTCTTTACAATTATTTTTTTAAAAATATAACAGGTTTAATGTGCTTTATTTTTTAATATATTCCTTGTCAAAATTTTACATTACATATACATACGTTTATAATTTTTAATACGTTCTTAGATCTAGATTTAGTAGTTACGAATAGTTTGCTTTCAACACAATTTTACTAATTATCAAAAAAAGTAGTCAGAAGTAGGTGTCACATGTTGTGAGATTTTGTAAAGGACGAGATGAAAAGGAACTGGACTAAGCTTCTTGTAACAATAAAAGTCAAAAGGGATTAATCTTTGGTGTGACATATTTTGATATGTGAAGGTCACAGAGGAGTCTAAAATATTGATTGATATTAATACAATGCCTTTCCACCAAGTATTGGGAGTGAACACATTAAAAGTGTTTTAATTATGTATTATAAAAGATATATTCTCGGAACTAACAAAGGTTAAATTATTTATTTAAAAATAACTCTTTAATGATACACGTTTCATATATTATTTCAAGACTTAAATTAACAATACCAAATGAATACAATTAAACACGTGCTTCTTATGATCTTACAGAACGAATTCAAATGATTATTTTATGGGAGAATCTCAGCGTTTTGTTAATAATTTAAATAGAGCCGTGTAGTATTATTTTTAGTATCACAATAATTAAACATTGTTGATATTTTTGCGTTCAATATTTTGATTAACATTGAAATATTTTCTATATCTGTACACAAATGAAAAACGGTTTTTAATTCTAGTAAACCTTCCTTTAACTCAATTTCGTACAAAAGTACAGCTTAAGAGAATATCGTAATTAATTAAATTATGTTTATAAATAATTCAAGCTTATTTTAAGAAAAGTTTATTTTTCATTTTATTAATATTTTTGAATTAGCAAGTAGCTTTACTTTTCAAATAATAAATTTATATTCAACTAACTGGCTGATAGAGGGAAATAAAAAAAATGTCAGTATTAGCTATTTTCGATTTTTCGTATGGAATAACTCAATTGGTGAAATTTTATTGTTGTAGGAGTTTGAAAAAAAAACATTTTTCCATATGTAATATAATTCAGAGTGCCGCCTGTGTGGTCGAGTGGTCAACATCGTTGGCTACCGCTACGAATGTCACGGGTTCGAATCCCAGTACGGGCAATTTTATAAATTGATTTTTCAGTCGATTTATGAATTTCTGTTCAAAGGCATGGATGTATGTGATGTCTTGAATTTCCCCCTCCGACCCATTCTATCCTATGAACGGGTCGTATCGAGAGCGATAAGCTAACCACTAGTCCTGTCATAGCCTTTTCCTTCTATTTCTACTCTCTTTGGAAAAAGAGAGGTTGAGTAACTGAGTAACAAGCAGTTCTCGTAGAAACACTTCTGTTGAGATAAACTCCATAAGGAGTCCATATGCTCCATATTGGGAGCGGACATGGTAAAAAAAATATATATTATCGGTAAGCTTCCTGACAGTTTGTAAAAGATTGTTGTTTATAGCCTTTTACCATTTTATTATTCTTAATTATGTTTGAAATTACTATTACTTTTCACTTTAACTTAAAAACTCTTAAATGATTTTTGTATTTACACGTTAGAGGTATATGACTTTTTTAATTTGAGT
>CM062831.1:5561444-5589166 GCA_031772345.1 Himalopsyche anomala
CGAACTTCGTACCGCCTCAGAATCAATAAATGTTGTGTTGGCTGAATTAAATTTAGTTTAAATGAATAGTTAAAATGAATTAAATTCAATAAATGTGCAAAATTCAAAATGAAAAGTATTTTAATTACATTGAAATGATGTTATTCACGTGGCACAGTCGATAGATTTAAAGGAATGCAGTGGACCAACGATTTGATTTTGAATTGTGAAGTTGAAATGATCCACATCTTTGTTATTTGCTGCAAGAATTGCTCGTTCACTCAACCAATTATGATGTTTGTGATTAGCAATGATATTCAGGAACACTTTGTTGATTGTCCTTCGATGAGACGAAATTGCAAAAATTCGGCAGAAACGAAATCAATCCATTCGATTCGTCGACAGGAATACGGCCGTTACAGATAGTCAGCAAATGCTTGGAGAAATCTGCGGCAGATGGTCGTTTAGAAATGCAACTCGCATGTTTGTCGTTAGCTGAAGTTTCTTAACATAGCGCCACAGAGTCGATGTTTTAAGTCAAGCGTTTATTTCATCGGCAGCGGTCGATCTTGGAATGACTGGTAGTGTTTGGCGAAAATCGCCAGATAGTAGAATCATTGCGCCTTCAACACATTTTGAGTCATTGCGCTGATCTTTCATAGTTCGGTTGAGTGCTTCCAAT
This sequence comes from Himalopsyche anomala, assembly GCA_031772345.1. NCBI lineage: Eukaryota > Metazoa > Arthropoda > Insecta > Trichoptera > Rhyacophilidae > Himalopsyche > Himalopsyche anomala. Next base: position 5,562,106 of record CM062831.1, read on the forward strand.
GCGGAGGAAAAATAAGCCACCATTTCCCTCATCAATTGCCTTCATTAAAGTATCGTACACTTTCTGTAGGGGGTTCAACAGTGGTACATTCGTTCGAAGTGATTGGTTCAATGCATCTCGATCATATTCACGTTTACGTTCCGATTCTCGATTGAAAGCGTCGTTCATTCCTCGATCTGGCGACGCATCATGCAGCGCATGAGGTAACACATATCTTCGATCAAAAGCAACGCCTGGTTATGTATCTCCTCATTCACCTCGAGATCGGGATTCCCTGAACTGACGTGAATTCGGTGTAAAGTGTCTTCGGACATGTCATCCTTGTACTTGTTCCACAGTTCACGTGGATTCGATGGGAAGCATGTCAAAATAATGATAGCAAATAATGTGCGTATCTGACTTGGAGACGCAGAAACAATTGCTTCAGCGATTGTCATGTCCCAATGAGTTTAGTTTTCAAGCAAATTGAGCTATTGACATGCGGCACGAAATGTTAGGCATACGACGCCATTGACAGTTCGAAATGATTCGAAATGTCGACCCGAAGGGAATTATTGGTTGTTTTTCAGATTTTTCATGTTCACAGAACTGAAAGACTCTTAGAAAACCATTCCGAGCACTCTTACTGATTGGTTTAGAAGTACTTGGCATAGCTAATACCTCTTTATTTCACTGTATTTTAAATAATAAAATTACATCTTCACAATGTTGACAAACGACTACTTTTGTTTGACAGTAACTGTCAAACAAAGACTGTTGCTAAGAAATGTGTTGGTCTAGGATAAATTTGTTCTCAATGCTTGTCACCAACATAATGACAGGGATCTTTTCAAAATTATTCAAATAATACTTTTTGATAATTTTACGAAAGTTCATTCTAAATTTTCATATTTTTTATATTACGAAATGACATAAATTCTCATTTTAACAAAGAACGCAACATTTTCCAAATCTTCAATATTATATTTATGAGATTATCTTTCATTAGAAAAATATATATATATTTTTGTTTAATGTTCCCCACATACTAACAGTTATACAGTCAATCCTGTTTTTATGCGGTAGATGTGTCCACTAAATATCGCAAAAAAAAATCGCATAAAAAAAAACTTGACTTCCATAGAAATAAATAGTGGGGTGCGTTAATTAAATTTTAAAATCCGCATAACTTTGAAACAGCGAGTTAAAATATACACTAAATCGCAAAGTATATGAAAATAAGGGGAAAACCACGGCGTAAAAATATTAAAAAATAGTCACTGTATGACAATTCTATGTGTGTTTTAAAGCATGTGGTTCTAAAAAACTCTTTTTCGGAAGAAATAGTATGCGCATAAATTTCAAAAAACTATGGTTGTTTAATAAAAATAAAATAAGTTATCTGAGTTTGTTCAGATTTTCGTTTTCGATAATTAATTGTTTATGCAGTTTGTTATACCCATATATTTTAAAGTTATCGTTGAAACTTGAATGCGCGATCAGAATTTGAATCATTTAGAAAGAAATGATCTTCTAATTTACTGAAAAGTTGGATACCTTCTTCAATTATTTTCGCAGTGAAGGAACTGGAATTTCTTTCAGTTCGTCATTATTTTCTTGTTTTTGTCAATAATTAAATTTAAATTATGAACATCTTCGTCACTTATAGCTTTATCTGTAAGTAATTCGTCGATATAATTTTCGCTAAAGGTATCAAACCTTTCTTCGCCAAGTTCAGGTGCTAAAGTAATCATTTCAGCTGATATTACCGATGCTTCAATGGTTTCATCGACTGTAACACACCTAATTAAGTGGACTTAATTCAGCGATGGCAGATGCAACATGATTTAAACAGTCCGAAATCGTATTTTTTTTTCAAATGTCTGTTGTGTTTATGATTCTCTCTACTCTATCCAAAATACAACAATATATGCTCTCGATGTAATATTTAACATTTTTATATATCGTAAAATATGGTACATTTAAAAAAATGCATTTCTAAAAAACCGCATTACTTCGAAATCGCATAAAAAACCGCATAAAAACAGGATTGACTGTATATAGGGATCAAAAATAAAATAATGATTTGATAGTATTTTATAACAATATAATATACATGAAAAGAATACTGATTTTTTTTACATACCTTCTGATTTTATGTACTTTCATTCGTCTTTTCACATTTCAGTATATATTTTAGCGACGGTGATGAACATGAGACATAAATTCCTAAAAGGTTTTTTATAAAATGGATATTGAAGATTTAGTTTCGATTTAGTTCAAAGTTGGCATTACTAACTTTACTAACAAAATGCCTCAAATGAGGTTACTCATGTCTTCGATCTAAATCAAAGCCTGGTTATTTATCTCATCATTCACCTCGAGATCGGGATTCTCCGAACTGACACGAATTCATGTCCCAATAAGTATCATTTTCAAGCAAATTGAGCTGTTGACATGCAAGTAGAAAGAAGCATTCGTCATTTTTCGGATGAATTTTGTAGATGCGACCAAGAGCATCAATAGTCATTTGGGTGATCAGGAACCGCATCACTTTGCTTTTGACGTTAAAATTTCTTCGATATAGCGTTCCAAGTGTAATAACGTGTCGTCTCAGAGTAAAGCAACGTTCGTGCAAAATATTGTTGTCAAAAATTTATCATACCTAATTATAAACATAACCTTATTTCAATATTATCCGATTTTCTTTCGTTTTCATTTCATATCATCGATTTCTTTTATTCTAATCCATATTCTAAATTTAAATTTTTTTATAATTGAGTCGTACGCAATAGAAACAAAAACAAACAAATATAAAAAACAGTGCGATCTGGTGGATTTTTCTTAAACCAGCTTACGACATTTTATCGTTTGAAGCTCGTTCGTCATTTAAAAATTTTATTCTGTATGAAGATATTTATTTTCTTTATAATTTCTTTTCCGTGATATTTTTCCGATGTTTTAATGCTTATTCTGCTATTCTAGGTAAATAAGAATTTTATAAATCAAATATCATTGAAATCCTTGCAGTAATTCTCGAGATATACGTGGTGTAAATAACCCCACTTTGTTTTATATATATAGATTATGTTTGAAATTATCATTACTCTTTACTTTCACTTAATAACTCTGTAATGATTTATGTAATTATACGTTATAGGTATATGACTTTTTAATTTGAGTTAATTTAGTGCCATTTATTAATAATGTCAATGGTAATTTGCAAATTCTTTTCAATACAAATTGTTTATTACACCTTTTTATTTCATTTTGTTTTGTATAAATAGCACTAATTTGACAATGCTCGTCATGGGCGAAAGGTGTCTTCTTATTGATAAATAAAATTGTAAGTAATACAAAGACATTTTTTTTTTCTTAAGTATTGACAGTGAACAGTCTTAAAGTCATTATATTATTCTGTCAGATAAAAAAACCATTAACTGAATATGAGCTGTTTTTGATTATATTATGGAATGAGCAATACTTTTTACACTCAGATTTATTATAATAAATATAATATCTTTTCAAAAAGAATAGTCCGCACATGCCGTTCCATTGGCAGATTTTTTGTACAGAAAAATGCTCTTAACGTTCTTTTCAAAATTTCGCCAATCTGACGCTTATTCTCATCCTGTCATTTAGACATTAAGCTCGTTTAAAATAAAATTCTGAAATAGAACCTTCATTCAATAAAAATTAAAGCTACCCAACATTATCCCTTTGATGGATGGAAACAAAGCTAAAAAAAGAAAAAGGCTACACTTGAATAGAATAAGTTTAGCCAGAAAAAAAAACAACTCGAAGCCCCAAAGTGCCAAAATTATTTTCACTGAAAACACAGCGAACCTTGCGATAAGCTTCTAAATTATTCTGAAGGTGTACCGTACCGGTAGGTCGACCCCCAGAAAACAGGTTCGGATAAAAAAAAAGCAATAAAATAATAGTCTTGTTTTATATTTATTTAATATGCCCCTTGTAGAATATAATAACAATGTGGTTTACTTGACCTTAATCCGACCGTTATACGCGATTATTGCAATATTTATACAGGCCTAAAATTAAATTGGTTACAGAAAAAATAACTTTTTGTTTTGTTGTTCTTTGGTGTACAATTAATTATTATTCACACATGCGACGATAAAAGAGATTGTATCAATATCGTTTTATGTAGGATGGAAAAATTACTATACCAATTTGTTGTCAGGCCAGTGGTGCAGTGGTTAACGTCGTTAGTACAAACGGCATTTTTTCAATCGATTTACTAATTTATTTTTGAAGATATGAGTGTTTGTGATCTAGAAAATTTCCTCTCACCGCCCTCTTTCCATCCTAAACTAATGAAAATTGCAGCGAGAGCGATAAGTTTACCACTAGTAGTGTCTAAGCTAGGATGGGAAACCTTTTCATTTCTTAAAATCACATTCATTTATCTGATTCAACATAAGGCCGCAGTAAAGAAAACGTTGAAACCATTCCTTTTTTTTGTCTGTCGTACATATAATGGATTGATTACACTCTTTTTCTAAACGCTTGCGTATAATTTTGAATCGAAGTGAATATGTTGATCAAGTCAAAAGGCCGCATCATGTACCATGATGTGTACCATGCAGCCTTAAGGACGCAGGTTCCCATTCACTGGTCTAAGCTCATCCCTTATATCCTTACTCTCTTCGAAAAAAGTCACGTTAAGCAACTGTGAAATCGAAAAACTTCTGCTGAGATATTTTCGTTAGAAAGTCATAAGCTCTATATTAGGAGCGGGTATTGATTAACCCGTAACATGCCATTCTAAAAAAGCACGTTCCCTGCCATGATGGCATCTCAGTTTCACTGTTTATTGACAGTATTTAAACCTATGTTAGAAGCCAAAAAATAATTTTAAAAATGTATATATGCTAGAATACCTAAAATGATAAATACTTATTGACAATATTAAGAGAAATTTTGAATTACTTAACGGCTCAACTATTTACGATTGCATCATGGGCATGGAGGTGTTAAGCAAATATATTTTCATTTGTATAGATATGTATATAGTCGTTTGTTATTTAAAACATTCGTTTAAAGAACAATTCTCTACTAAATTTATATATAATTTGATTTTAGTAAGGTAACAAAACATTTACATATCTATAAATCTTCCTCTTTAGACATATGAATGGCAAACAATTCACCATGTTAGCCCATCACGATTTCAATTTATGAATATGTAAATTGAAACGTCGCTTTTTAGGGACAGCGGAAAAAAGCTATTGTGTCTGCATTAAAAGAACCAATTTATATTTGATATGACAGTTACTCTACATTAGCTGACGATAATAAAGCAATTCTCTACGAGGGGAGGGAAGTCTTGTGTAAATATGAAAAAAAACACGTCCTACTTACAATGCTTTTACATATAACATAAAACCAGTAGATATATAGGCAGCTATTAGAGTAAATATCAGTGATCTACGAACTTTTCATGTAAACAAAATAGTATTAAAAATAATTTCATTTCATTGGAGATTGGTGTGTGAATACTTTTCCGTACATAATCAAGCCGGTTATGAAACGAATGGTTGAAAGATTTGAATGTTTAAACTATTTGATTGTAGTCTTGCGAGCTCAAATCTCTCTCAATTAAACAAACTTTATATATTAAATTAATCTTTTTTTTGAATCGTTCAAATTATGTACATTTACACAGATTTTGTCACAAACGAACCGGGTTTCGCCTTTTGGCATTTTCAGGCAAAACCCGGGTCGTTTGTGACAAAATCTGTGTGAATGTACATAATTTGAACGATTCAAATTTAATATTGAAATTCCACCAAGCACCTTCAGTCGAAATTTTAAAATCATAAATTAATCAATTTATTTTTTCCCGTGAAAAGTATAGCGAAAATAATAAGTTAATGTTTAGTCCTTTTGTTATCATTCATTAAGATATTTTTATTATTTGGAATCAGTAGTTATAAAAATGCGCTAATTATTTTAATTTCAAATTTGAATTGAAAACATTTGATCACTATAGTAAAACACTATCCACTTTGACAGATTTGTGAAAATAAAATGTTATTATAAATGGTATGTGGGTATTATCATTTTAAGACAGTCTTTTACTGTAATAAAAAGAAAAAAATTGATTGAGAATACAATTACAATATGTTTTCAATCTTAAAACTAGATATTATCACGTTTGCTATCGTTTTTCCATAACAACTTGACTCTTCTCACATGAAATTTTGCCAACCCTTGCACTAAACCATAGAGGCAAATTCATACCCTCTCTGCAAAAAAATACAGGTGAACATCAAGAAATTTTCGTAATAAAACAAAATCTATTGATCCTCTATTGAAAGTTCATAGAAATCGAACGAGGCTGAAAACACTAAAAATAACCCAAATTTACAAAATTGTCAACAAAAATCAACCTAAATATTAGCTTTGCTTTTGTGTACATTTTTTAAAGCACCGTTGTATATTCATCCAGATTGTAAATAGACAACATCTGGTTTATTTTGTGGTAAAATTGACGAAAACAGCTTGCTTGCACAAAAGCTGTTTTTCGAAGCTTTTAAATAAACAGATTTTATGCCACCGCTATTCAACCATAAATAGATACATTTTAGCTATTCAAAGCGTGTATGTTTACATAAAATATTTGCAACAGCAAGCAGCTTTCGATTTACTATAAAAGAATACTGAGTTATTAACATTTGTATACGTAGTCCCTAAGAAACATTTTATCAGAATTAACATAGAATATATTACAAATAATTGATGTAATATATAACGAGAAACCACATTTGTGTCAGTTCCGTGACACGGTGGTCAAAATCATTGCCTTTTCGACGAATCTCACGGTTTCAAGTTCAAGTAAGAACAGTATGCTATCAATCGATTTATCGATTTCTGTTCATAGATATGTGATGTCTAGAAATTCTTCCCCACCTTTTTAATCTCAAAGTTAACGGGGCGGGCGTAGGACGAGTGATTAGTCAACCACTATTAATTTCCAAATCTGTGTTGAGCAACTGAGTAACAAGCAGTTCTAATAAAATAAAACCTTGTTGAGATACCTCTACTATGACGCCATATACTCCACATGTGCAACATAAAATTACGGAAGTAAATAGTTTTTGGAATGTGCATAATTCTAAAACTTTCATCATACAATATAAATATTATTTAATCGCTTTTTAATATCTATTAGTTAATATTTTACATATCCGGTTGACTGCATTCAATATATTTTTGGCATTTTCCCGTTATCGCGGTTCAAAATTATTTGTTTTTTTTCAATAGTTTAATTTTAAATTTTCTTTTCTTCATTCGTTCTTTAAAAACAATATTTGAACACATTCTAACCTAACCTAACGTAATACGTAACTACGTTGTTAGGTTAGGTAAAGCTAAGTTTAATTTTATGTATAATATTTTCATGCCCTACGTCGTTTAATTTATAATATTAAATGTTTTTTCAAAAAAAAAAAATACCAGTGACACGGAAAAACTCACTAATTTTGTATATAACATATTTTGAGTTATGATAATGAGTTTATGTTTTAAATGTATTATTATCAAAGTATTTTTAAAAAAAATACCATATTTATTGCACCAAGAAAAACCGTTGAAACATGTTCAACTCGTAAAAAAGAAACAATCTTCGGATGAAGGCATACGTTGATTATTAGCTACCAACTACATAAAGTATATATAAAAGAATGTTTGTAGAACTAAAATACTTTTTTTTTTTTTCATTCTATTACAACGGAGTTTTACTAAGTTTATGCCAATTTAGTGTATATTTAATAATAATTTATACAATTTACAGATATTTTATTATACTGTTGGTACAATAAAATTACCGTTTGATGCGGAAACTTTTAATTATTTAAAATTATTTAATTTATTAATATTGAATTTGTTATTGAAAATCTATCAACACTATTTAAACGAAAAAACGATTTATTTTCTGTATGTTAATATCTCTCTAGTGCTAACTACCAATAACCCCACTCAATGTTAAATTTGAAGAGCAGTTAAAATAATGAAATGAACCTCTATTATTTTAGTTTGTACGGCAGATATTTTAAGTGTTTGCTGTTTAATCGAAATCCATTATCTGAATGTCAAGAAGGAATCGATTCTGGTTACGAGTGAAGTATTGACGATAACTATTTGACTTATTCATGAATACAAATTTAAGACGCCATTATTATAAAGCATAGTGGGCCGGAACGAAAAAAGAAAAGGAAAGGAAAAAATCAAAAATAAAGATGTTAAAATTTTCCTAAGGGTCAAACACTTTATTTTTCGTTGAGTTACACATATTAAGGACCTTAAGAATAGATTTTTCTTTTATTTTTAATAACTTTCGTATAATATCAATGATTTATTAAATAAACAAAGCAACGTATTCTGCTTCACAAAACAATTTATAAAATATGAATAGTTATGTCTCATAATATTGATACATTAGTGCATAATTTGTTTTACGATAATATTATTGAAATAAATATAGTTTATCAAATTTCCTACATCAATAACATAAACTTAACTAAACTCACATTAAACGTTGAGAAAATATTAACTGTAACAAGCATCTTTTTGAAAGTTTAAATGATTGTTTCTTGATTAATCTGTTAAAAATAAGTGAGTTACTTTGACAAATTATCAATTAATTCTTTTCACATTTATGAATATTACAAACTGTTGAAAACAGCGTGATTATTTTTTTTTTATATATAAATAGTTCTGTATCCATATTCGTTGGTATACTGACAGAAGGCGATAAGTCAATGATACCTTATTTTCAAATAATTGTAACTATTATATATCGTTCTAAGCACTTCATGAAATTCTATACGTACATATATATTCAAAAGCTTTGAATTATTTATATATTTTTTTTTCAAACAATGACTTTAACTAGGGCTGTGGAGTCGGAGTCGAAGTCGTGAAAAATGAGTGGCTCGAAACTTTAAAAAAAAAAGTGGTTTGTTCAATTTAAGATTTCAGATAAAGGTGCTTGGTGGAATTTCAATATTAAATTTGAATCGTTCAACTTATGTACATTCTCACAGATTTTGTCACTAACGACCCGGGTTTCGCCTTTCGGCATCTTCAGGCGTTCAAGTGCACGTCAGTTCAATTTCATCCGTGCATTTTAACGCCTGAAGATGCCGAGAGGCGAAACCCGGGTTGTTAGTGACAAAATCTGTGAGAATGTACATAATTTGAACGATTAAAATTTAATGATGTGTATTCAAACCACAATTGTCCATAGTGTTGACATTGCATGCTTGGCTGACTAAAGATGATCTGATCGAATACATATATGTATATAAGTTTAAATGAAATTATTAAAACAAATATTCTGACTTGGAGTCGTCTTTTTTTACACGACTTTAGCCTTAAAAATACACAAAATACGGCTGGATTTGTTTTTTTAGAACATACAACGTATTAAAACTTATCTATCTGCAAAAATTTTATACAGCTGGTTTTTGACTTAATGCTAGTATACCGACGATATATTTTTTTTATCAGTTGAAAATGCTTTTGATGATTGAAACTGAGTCTTATCATAATAAATAGTTTTGAAATACTTATGTATATAAGAGTGTTCAATTATTATTTAATATAGTACATATCTACCAAACATTGAAAATATCACGACGTCATTATAAATATTCACACACATATGAAAATGAATGAATAGGTTTGACGCCGGGAACAATTTTAGCATAAGTCATCATCAGCCCTGCTCCGCTATGTTTGCATTCCGCGTATCGAGAAATTTCATCCGGGTGACGGAACACGCTCACTGTTTTTTTATGATTTGTATTACAAAAATATACGCAAAACAGACATCGTATCACGGTGTGCTATTACTCAAAATGGCTGCAAATAAAATCGTTCGTAAATGGGTTGGCATAGTGACGGAAAACCACTCTCTCGGAAGCGTCTGGTTCATGCGAAAAATTTTATGCGTTTATTCGTAAATATTTTTCGGATATTGCGACCATGTCTAAGGATACAAATCGGATGTCTACAGACACGCACTGACTACAAATTTACTCGTTCACAACGAAACTCTAGCCACTATAGGAGCAATTTATATCTCCAGGCCATAAAAGTCTTTGCAACATTTTATAAGATTTCTTACACATTTTTCTGGAGTGGCTATATAGATCACGTCGATTGAAAAACCACTAATGGTCGATCTCAGCTGTTTTTTAGACACATTACAAAATGTAAAACAGGCTTTTCCTGCGCAACCTACTATCAATGTTTTATTCGCGAAAGCTATAAATTCTCAACCATCCTCCTTGATACAGGGATATTTAGTCTTTATCTGTTTTTTTTTTTAAATACCTTCATTCAAAAAAATATCTAAAAAAAATAAAAAAACATTTAAATTATAAACACGTCAAACGAAAAGATCTTTCTATTTTTTAATTAAAACTACATTAGATGAAAATCCCCTATATATTTTTTGATATAATAAATGATCATAATAAGATATTCTTAAACTATTTTTCATTAAATAAAATAGATTCTGTTGAATTATCAAAAAAAATATTTTAAATATTTTAACTGGATCATTATTTAAAATTACTGTTACTTACAAAATAACCATTACATACACTAACAAACCTCAAGAGACAGTAATGGAATTCAGTTGTACACAGCGGTGGGCTGCCAATACGCTAACAAGGGGATCGCTTTATATCAAAGCAATTGTCGGTGTTCCGGGGAAGCAGTGAGTTTTTTTATCACTCCGATGGAATTATATGCAAAACTTACATAAGCAATCGAATATAACTTAATAAATTGATAGTATGTAAAAATATGCAATTTACCTTAAACTTATCAATTTATACTGCGTATACTGAAGCTGTCCTAGATAATATGTCAGAAATTGCAGTTATGAACTCATTTGATCTGAGAATATTGTTTTCTAAATCAACAAGGGGCTCGCCGACCTTGGTAAAATTTAACAACGGACTTGCGCGAGTTTCGCTCTTTCAGCCCACCCCTGGTTGTACACATAATAAAAATACTACATGTAAAATAATGCTTGTGAACATGTTTGTTTATTTGACAATTAGAAATGAAATATGAATGATGATAACATTAGTAATATGTATTTCTATTAAATTTTACTTAAGATCTAAGTGGTAGAACAAAACATAGTCTTTAATTGAGAAGTGACACATACAGATGTCTTATATTTATTTACTTTACCAAAGTTTCATAATAAACGTAATAAAGTGAGAAATATTATTCAATAAATGAGTAATTCAGATTAAGTTTATCAGACGTGAATAATGCTTAATTTATTATTGATTATTTTTTTCTGGAATTGGTATTTTAACAGTTTTAAAAAACTCACGCTCATTTTAACATGATTTTGAATTGATTTTTTTCGTAGATTTTCACTCTGAGAATTTTTCTCTTTACATTTTTAGGAACTGGAATATATTGATTGTTTTGAGAATCATTTGGATCTTGTCTATTCACATTACAGTTTATTCGAATATCATTTTTTGTCAACGACCAAAATTTGTTACAAAGTTTCCTTCTATTTAAATATAATATGACATGTGACATTCATATCTCTATAAGATTGAAATTAAATATTATTTTCGTTTGCATAAAACTAGACACAATTTAAAGTGATTTACTTTATTTTATTCATATTAATTTCTTTAAAAGTATTTTCAATGATTATTACTCCGCTTAGAATAAAATTACAATATTTTAACCACAAAGTCTTCAAATACTTTTTATGTTTTTATGATTGAGAGCTATAAAAAAAAACCTATGGTTCTGCATTTAACAAATATCGATGAGCTTAACCCACATAATACAAAACAAGCAAAACATAAAATATTGATATTCGAAACACTCTTTGCTAGATATTGTTTTTTTATTTTTTTAAAGCAAATATTTTAAAGCTTAAAGAAGAAACTGTTTATATTGTTATTTTTGTTGTCGTGTTAGGCGTCTAGAAATAGCTCAGGTGTCAAAACCATATCAATAAATATAGTATACACATAAAAAAGACCATAAGGTAGGAATATATTTCAGAGAACAATGAAAAACGATATTATTATTTTGCAGTTTTCAACTGTCGTAGAACATGTGACAAGGCGGGAATATAAAAAATAAAAAGTTTTAAAAATCAAATCCAAATTTACGCAAAAGACTGGCAGCAAAAAATAATTCAAAAGTTGAAATTAACAGTTTCATTGTCTTGGGGTTTTCATTCATAAAATTTAATTTAACTCGACACAAAATTCTGCGCAGAATATTAACGAATATTAACGGAAATATCACAATTTAAATGAAAATTTGACACAGCTATGTAATTTTAAATTTATTTCAGGCAAAAGTAGGCGCAAGATATTTTTAGTAAAACATAAGGTCAACTCCGTGAGAATTTTTAAAAATAACTCACTATTAGCTCTATTAGAAAACATATTACACCCATCTCATGATTTAAAATCATTATTATCATATTTATATTAATTTAACGTACATCTTGCCGAGACAGAAAATCAAACACACTTATCGCAATTTCATAGTTCTGATCACTATAAAACATAGGCCAATATCTCAACAATATTATTTAGAATATCAATATTTGCACGAAGTAATTTTTTTATTAAAGCCTTTGATAACATAATAAAAACAAAATACAAATTATACTGTATCACAAAATGCTTTATGTTCTTGGATTAAATACATTTTGTTTTAAACAAATATTATCATGTTCATTGTATATTTATTACATATTCACTTTTTTATTCAACCATCACAGAAGAAGTTATACTTACTCAAATAGCTTGTTAGAAAATCACTCACTGTCTCTTTTTTGAAGAGTTAAAAGATCAAAAAATCGGTAAAAAAAACTTTTCATTTAACAATAACTTTGTTTTCGTCTCATTTTAATGAGGATGGTAAGGTTAAAATAAAACGTACACATCGCCTGCGTGGTCAAGTGGTCATCGCTACGTATTCAAATCCCAGTACGGACAGTTTTAAAAATTGATTTTTTAACCGATTTATGAATTTCTGTTCAAAGACATGAATGTTTGTGATGTCTTAAATTTCCCTCTTCCACATACTCTATCCTAAAAACAGGACGTAACGAGAGTGATTAGCTAACCATTTGTCATTTCTTACCCCTATCTTTCTCTCCTATCTTTTTTTTGAAAAAATAGAGACTAAGCAACTGAGTAACAAACATTTCTCATAGAAACACTTCTGTTGAGGTAAACTTCATTACGAGTAAACATATTTCACATTGGGAGCGGACGTGGTTAAAAAAACATTACATACATCCAATATTACAACACAAATTAATAAATCGATTTAAAAACATTTTTTTTTTTTTTCCATGTCCGCTCCCAATATGGAGCATATGGACTCCTAATGGAGTTTATCTCAACAGAAATGTTTCTACGAGAACTGCTTGTTACTCAGTTGCTCAACCTCTCTTTTTCCAAAGAAAGTAGGAATAGAAGGAAAGGGCAAGGACAGGACTAGTGGTTAGCTAATCGCTCTCTATACGCCCCGTTCATAGGATAGGATGGGTGGGAGGGGGGAATTCAAGACATCACATACATCCATGCCTTTGAACAGAAATTTATAAATCGATTGAAAAATCAATTTATATAACTGCCCGTACCGGGATTCGAACCCGTGCCCTCCGTAGCGGTAGCCAACGATGTTGACCACTCGACCACACAGGCAACATATATGGACAAAAAAAACATATATGGACAAAAACATTCGTTGGAAATTCGAGCTAACAGGCAATTAAAATAATGTGGAAAAGCACAGAAGATCGTCGATCAATTGGCTACAAACCCGAGTTTTATTTTATCATTTAGCAGAGTTGATTTAAAAATTACTCGATTTGATTATTTGCCTATAAATGCCGTAAATAAGCCATGCTGAGTAAATAAACTACACATCGCCCACCTCTACTATTAATTTTTAGATAGGTGGTTACAATAGTCGAAAAAAATCTTCGAACAAAGAACAGATTTTAATTTCAATGCTTTTTACTCAACACAAAGGCGGTATCTTCGTTATGAAATGTACTCGTTCAATGCGTATTTTAATTTAAATAAACAGTCCAGGTTTTTGTGTAGAATCACAATATGTTTTAGTAAAAATAATTCGGAATAAATATCAATTTGATTTTTGAAACTAAAATACCGAATAAATCTTCTCCAAACCATAAAAAAATTCGTTGTACTAAAAACTGTTTAATTTTCCATTTAGAGGCTTAAAACTTTTATGAGCATGAAAATACAACCACAGCCAGTAATAAATCTCGGCAAACGTATCCAACTTTTGTTAAAAATTAACTAAAAAGGATTTCTTCGTTAGGTGGATGCTGTCTTACTAATTTTAATATTTTTTGCAAAATTTTACCGCGAATTCTGTCTACTGAATAATTTGTGAAAGCCAAAACAACGTTATTGTCTGTGTAAACGATTAAAAAAGCTTTATTAACATTTTGAAAAAGGTTTAATATATTTTTTAATGTTTACCAAATAGTTAAGTGCATTTGCAATTTAAATGAAGCAGTATTTTAACTATAATTAAGGCATGATTTTGCTACGAAACTAGTTTAAATTGGAAGTATTTTTTTTAAAACACAAAGCTCTGCTTAAAAATATAACTTACAAATATTTCATTATCAGTACTTGCATTATAAAAAATGCATTTTTCAAAGCCTAATATCATATGCTTCACTTTTAGGGTGTACACTGTCAATACTTGGTGGAAAGGCATTATATTAAAAAAAAAGTATTCCTTTGTACTTTTTTCCACTTTTATTTACCAAAATCAGGACCAGTTTCGATGATGGCGAACATAATCAAATAATAAAAAATAGAATTAAACATTGTTATTAATACAAAACAATTTGAAATAAAAAGGTGTAAACAACAATTGGAATTGAAATAAATCACCACTTTAGCTTTATAACTTTTTAATGACCTTTGTAATCACATGTTAGAGGTGTAAAACATTTTTGTTTGTGTAAGTTCAGAGTCACTTATTCATAACTCGTACTGTAATTTATAAATTCTTTTCAATGTCAATTGTTTTTACACGTTTTTATTATTTTAACACTGTTAAATTATATTTCTAATAAATTGATAATGCTCGCCATGAGCAAATCCGGTCCTGATCTTGGCAAGTTAACGTGGAAATAAGTACAAAGGAATATTTTTCTTTTCTTTATATTATAAGCTTCACTAACGGAGAATTGGTTTTCACATTAAATTTATGGTTATCTCAATAATCAATGTTTATAAGTTTATGAGATTATAGTTCAAGATTAGTGTTTTCTCGTAAAGTAAACCACATTTTCAACGTTATTTAAGCTCTGTTCTTACAGTTTCATTAAATTTAATGATCTCATTAAAAAAACTAAGAATAGTAATTTTATTGGAAATCCTTATTCATCTCTGTTTGAAATAAAAGTTCATTCTATAAAAATAAAATATATGATGATGTTACTCAGTTACCCGAAAAATACTTTTTTTAATTGAAATAATGTATTTTTATACTTTTATTAAAATATATACATGTATATGTAATTTAAGATTTCGATTGAAGGTGCTAGGTAAAATTTAAATATTTAATTTGAATGGGAATTCCCATGGGCTAATCTCTTTCGCCAGCAATGGCTTTAAACTCAATGATACATTTATTTCTTATATAAACACGAAACATTCATTTACTAAGCGTCAATTAGAGTTCATCCGTGCACTTGAACGCCTAAAGATGCCGAGAGGCGAAACCTGGGTCGTTAGTGACAAAATCTGTGTGAATGTACATAATTTTAACGATTCAAATTTAATACATACATGTGTAGAGAAAAAAGTTTTTATTACATAAATAGGTCGTAAAAAAGGTTAAATCTCTAAATATTTTAGTGAAAATTGTTTAAAAATAATAATTCGTTCCATCTTTAAGTCTTTGAAACGTTATAATCTGAACCACCCAACATTTTTAATATATTGATCAATAAAGCGGTTGAAAAGAAACAGTCTTTCTTTCCTAGATTTATTTTCCCCTATCAAACAATATTCTTTATAAAACATGTCAATTTGCGGAAAAAGTAAGCAGAAATAAATGCCGTATATTATTTTGTAACTATTTATCAACGTCGAATAAGCACATCTACCTATTTTATTACTCTCGTTTTTCATATAACATCGAGACTAACCGATAAAAAACGATTTTTTCCTGTGTATGCTTGGTTTAAGCGCTCTAAGATACAATCTATATATTAATAGTCGATAATGTCCGTCCGTCCGTCCGTCCGTCCGTCTGTAAATTGTCCCCGATTTTCCCTCCCCCTCCTCCGCCCCAACCCCGCTGTCAACCATTTTTTTATTCATACTAAATACATACTTTTTTCGTTTGTATATGGTCGCGATTCCGCCTTTTCGATGACGTCAAGAAAGACGGTCCTCCTCCCCCCCATCCTGCCCCGCTGTCGTCATTAATTCATTTCTTCATTTTTCTCTGACGTCATGAGTGAATTTTTGAAATCATGACATTTTTATTTTATTATGTGTAAAAACAATTAATTTTCAAAAAATATTCTCTCAAGCTGTGGGATTCGATACCATGCCCCAATTTTCATGCGCGACGTTCGGACGGCTTACACACTGGTCTACGAATCCACTTGAGAAAAGCGATATAAAAACTTTATATAATTTAAATAATACAAAGCAAAAAAAAAGAACGCGTTTTAAGTGAACTAATAATGACATCTGTGGGTGAAATCTTGCACTAAACGATGTTGATTTCCAAGATTTCCACCTGCAGGGTTGTGAACGGCTATATAGGGCTGCTCAATTATATATAATAATTTAATTAACTATTTATTTATATATATACGAAAAATGGTTGTTAGCAAACTTAAACATTATTCCAAAAATTAAATAATTTACGAGGTCTATTTCTGCTAATAGGAAAAATAATTGTTAGCAAACTTAAACATTATTCCAAAAATTAAGTAATTTACAAGGACTATTTTTGCTACTATGAAAAATAATTGTTAGCAAACTTAAAAATTATACCAAAAATAAAATAATTTACGAAATTTCTGCTTCTAAGAAAAATGGTTGTTAGCAAACTTAAACATTGTTCCAAAAATTAAGTAATTTACAAGGACTATTTTTGCTGCTATGAAAAATGGTTGTTAGCAAACTTAAACATTATTCCAAAAATTAAATAATTTACGAGGTCTATTTCTGCTAATAGGAAAAATAATTGTTAGCAAACTTAAACATTATTCCAAAAATTAAGTAATTTACAAGGACTATTTTTGCTACTATGAAAAATAATTGTTAGCAAACTTAAAAATTATACCAAAAATAAAATAATTAACGAAATTTCTGCTTCTAAGAAAAATGGTTGTTAGCAAACTTAAACATTATTCCAAATATTAAATAATTTACGAGGTCTATTTCTGCTAATAGGAAAAATAATTGTTAGCAAACTTAAACATTATTCCAAAAATTAAGTAATTTACAAGGACTATTTTTGCTACTATGAAAAATGGTTGTTAGCAAATTTAAACATTATTCCAAAAATTAAATAATTTACGAGGTCTATTTCTGCTAATAGAAAAAATAATTGTTAGCAAACTTAAACATTATTCCAAAAATTAAGTAATTTACAAGGACTATTTTTGCTACTATGAAAAATAATTGTTAGCAAACTTAAAAATTATACCAAAAATAAAATAATTAACGAAATTTCTGCTTCTAAGAAAAATGGTTGTTAGCAAACATAAACATTATTCCAAAAATTAAATAATTTACAAGGACTATTTTTGCTACTATGAAAAATAATTGTTAGCAAACTTAAAAATTATACCAAAAACAAAATAATTAACGAAATTTCTGCTTCTAAGAAAAATGGTTGTTAGCAAACTTAAACATTATTCCAAATATTAAATAATTTACGAGGTCTATTTCTGCTAATAGGAAAAATAATTGTTAGCAAACTTAAACATTATTCCAAAAATTAAGTAATTTACAAGGACTATTTTTGCTACTATGAAAAATAATTGTTAGCAAACTTAAAAATTATACCAAAAATAAAATAATTAACGAAATTTCTGCTTCTAAGAAAAATGGTTGTTAGCAAACTTAAACATTATTCCAAAAATTAAATAATTTACGAGGTCTATTTCTGCTAATAGGAAAAATAATTGTTAGCAAACTTAAACATTATTCCAAAAATTAAGTAATTTACAAGGACTATTTTTGCTACTATGAAAAATAATTGTTAGCAAACTTAAAAATTATACCAAAAACAAAATAACTAACGAAATTTCTGCTTCTAAGAAAAATGGTTGTTAGCAAACTTAAACATTATTCCAAATATTAAATAATTTACGAGGTCTGTTTCTGCTAATAGGAAAAATAATTGTTAGCAAACTTAAACATTATTCCAAAAATTAAGTAATTTACAAGGACTATTTTTGCTACTATGAAAAATGGTTGTTAGCAAACTTAAACATTATTCCAAAAATTAAGTAATTTACAAGGTCTATTTCTGCTAATAGGAAAAATAATTGTTAGCAAACTTAAACATTATTCCAAAAATTAAGTAATTTACAAGGACTATTTTTGCTACTATGAAAAATAATTGTTAGCAAACTTAAAAATTATACCAAAAATAAAATAATTAACGAAATTTCTGCTTCTAAGAAAAATGGTTGTTAGCAAACTTAAACATTATTCCAAAAATTAAATAATTTACGAGGTCTATTTCTGCTAATAGGAAAAATAATTGTTAGCAAACTTAAACATTATTCCAAAAATTAAGTAATTTACAAGGACTATTTTTGCTACTATGAAAAATGGTTGTTAGCAAATTTAAACATTATTCCAAAAATTAAATAATTTACGAGGTCTATTTCTGCTAATAGGAAAAATAATTGTTAGCAAACTTAAACATTATTCCAAAAATTAAGTAATTTACAAGGACTATTTTTGCTACTATGAAAAATAATTGTTAGCAAACTTAAAAATTATACCAAAAATAAAATAATTTACGAAATTTCTGCTTCTAAGAAAAATGGTTGTTAGCAAACTTAAACATTGTTCCAAAAATTAAGTAATTTACAAGGACTATTTTTGCTACTATGAAAAATGGTTGTTAGCAAACTTAAACATTATTCCAAATATTAAATAATTTACGAGGTCTATTTCTGCTAATAGGAAAAATAATTGTTAGCAAACTTAAACATTATTCCAAAAATTAAGTAATTTACAAGGACTATTTTTGCTACTATGAAAAATAGTTGTTAGCAAACTTAAAAATTATACCAAAAATTAAATAATTTACGAGGTCTATTTCTGCTAATAGGAAAAATAATTGTTAGCAAACTTAAACATTATTCCAAAAATTAAGTAATTTACAAGGACTATTTTTGCTACTATGAAAAATAATTGTTAGCAAACTTAAAAATTATACCAAAAACAAAATAATTAACGAAATTTCTGCTTCTAAGAAAAATGGTTGTTAGCAAACTTAAACATTATTCCAAATATTAAATAATTTACGAGGTCTATTTCTGCTAATAGGAAAAATAATTGTTAGCAAACTTAAACATTATTCCAAAAATTAAGTAATTTACAAGGACTATTTTTGCTACTATGAAAAATAATTGTTAGCAAACTTAAAAATTATACCAAAAATAAAATAATTAACGAAATTTCTGCTTCTAAGAAAAATGGTTGTTAGCAAACTTAAACATTATTCCAAAAATTAAATAATTTACGAGGTCTATTTCTGCTAATAGGAAAAATAATTGTTAGCAAACTTAAACATTATTCCAAAAATTAAGTAATTTACAAGGACTATTTTTGCTACTATGAAAAATAATTGTTAGCAAACTTAAAAATTATACCAAAAACAAAATAACTAACGAAATTTCTGCTTCTAAGAAAAATGGTTGTTAGCAAACTTAAACATTATTCCAAATATTAAATAATTTACGAGGTCTATTTCTGCTAATAGGAAAAATAATTGTTAGCAAACTTAAACATTATTCCAAAAATTAAGTAATTTACAAGGACTATTTTTGCTACTATGAAAAATGGTTGTTAGCAAATTTAAACATTATTCCAAAAATTAAATAATTTACGAGGTCTATTTCTGCTAATAGAAAAAATAATTGTTAGCAAACTTAAACATTATTCCAAAAATTAAGTAATTTACAAGGACTATTTTTGCTACTATGAAAAATAATTGTTAGCAAACTTAAAAATTATACCAAAAATAAAATAATTAATGAAATTTCTGCTTCTAAGAAAAATGGTTGTTAGCAAACATAAACATTATTCCAAAAATTAAATAATTTACAAAATTTCTGCTATTACGAAAAATAGTTGTTAGCAAACTAGAACATTATTCAATAAATAATTTACAATTTAAATACTGCAGGGCAGGGCTGTCGATATACGCCCCGAGATATTTCTTTTACTATCAGAATTTCTGGATTATTCAATAAATAGGTTAGTAATTTATTTTTCACGCCATTAACTTTTCTGACTACTTAAAAATGCAACAAAAATCTCTCCGTTGAGGTCAACGGGCTTACAGCTAGTACATAATTAATGACAGAAAATATTTTGCCGATACAAGTTCATTTTGTAGTAAAATAATGCTTGAGAACGTCAAAACTTTTTAAATGGTGAATGAACATGTCAAACACACATTTGTTATCATGATCGTATTATTTATAGATGATATTCTTGCAAAATATTAAACTCAGTGATGCTTTTAAGTGGTGTAAGGTTTACATTAGAAATACATATATTGTTTGTTAAATAATATAAAAGACATATTATTTTATTACTAAAATGAATGAATTTTTATTACAAACATAGATGAATAAGCTACGGAGGTCACGGGTTCGAATATCAGTGCGGACAGTTTTATAAATTGATTTTTCAATCGATTTATGAATTTCTGTTCGAAGGGATGAATGTATGAGATGTCTTGAATTCTTCCCTCCCTCCCATTTTATCCTATGAACGGGGCGTATCAAGAGCGATTATCTTACCACTAGTCTTGTCCTAGCCCTATCCTTCTATTCTTACTCTCTTTGGAAAAAGAGAAGTTTAGCAATTGAGTAACAAGCAGTTCTTGTAGAAACACTTCTGCTGAGATAAACTCTATTAGGAGTCCATTTGCTCCACATAGGAAGCGGAAATAGTAAAAAAGTTGTAGATATCACTCACGATAATCGGTCCGAAGATACTTCTTAAAGAGACGAAACACGTGTCACAACTTATACAGCACCCGTTAAATAAGCTATCACTATTAATTTTGTCATTTAAAATATTATATTATGAAATAATTTTTGAAAAATATCTTTTATCAAACGCTTCAAATTTATTTTAAAGTAAAAAAAATATATCTGATATCATCCAATGGATTTTTTGATATTAACGTTTATAATCTTACTTTGTTCGTTTATAAAGAAAGTTGTGCTTTTGAATGCCTTCAGCCCTGAGCCGACATTATCTCATAAAAATATGCTTTTATTTACAAATTGTTTATCGAAGTATTAACGTTACTTTGACGATAAAAAAAAACCTGTTGTGCACGGCGCTTCCTCCTTGAAGTAATCCTCTGTCATGTGCTACATAACAAGCGCTATCAATATTGACACATTTCGGCGGCGGCCCTCAAACATCAAAAAAAAAACGTCATGAAAGGATGAACGAGAAAATGGGAAATAATCAATCACACGAAACACAATAGCAATGGCCGCCTACGTACGATTATGTGGCGAAGATCCGAAAAATAAATATTTCATTGCTCTTCTCCCTGCCGATTATAAATGCTATTTGATTAGGATAAGCCTGCTGACACTTAGCACGTTTGCTTTTCAGAATTAACTTTTTTCCCCCGCCGATTTTTTGATTGACGTATTATTTGATTTATCTCTACATAGATTTGTCAATGTACGTTTTGAACGCTGTCAAAATTTTTATGTAAATATGTTTTTTTATCTACTTTAAATTGTCATTAAAAATACATCATATATTATGCTTTATGATCCTTTATGATACTTCAGGTGGGTTAGAACTAGGGTATCCTATCCCGGAACCTTTTTGTGATCCCGGGATTTCGAGATTGATTAATTTTCAATTAATTTTTGGTGAGTCGTTTTTTTTTTTTTAGCTCACTGAGGAATTTGAAATCCTCAATTCCCTATCCTTTTCCCTCAGAATATCCGAATGTTTTTTTTTTAGTTCACCAACGAATTTAAAATTCTCAATTCCTTATACTTTTTCCAAAATCCGATAAATTTTCGGCATTTGTTCAAAATTTATCAATCGGGATTGAAAAATTGGACGGGATTCTGGGATTTCAGGATTCGGGATCCCGGGATTGGATACCCTAGTTAGAACAAGTAAAGTATAAAATAAACAAGTAAAAAGTTTTTAAAAAAATAAACATTAATTAACTAACAAAAAATCCTTATCGTCAATGCCTAATAATGGCGGTATAAACCCAAAGGTCTCAACAGAGGTTTAGTCCCGGGATCTAGACAAATTTATCAATCCCGTACTCTTGGGATTGTCGTAATACGGGTACCGATATTTACTACAACATCTAAAAAATCATATTTTAAATCTAAATTATTCCTGATTTACAACCATATATTCAAATAATAAAACTATTTTCGACAGTGTTCCTCGGTTTATTTATGTATTTATTTTTGTATAATACCTACATATAAAATAAATTGAATTGTGGTCATACTCTATCTCATGTTTTATAATAGTCTTAGACAGGTACAGATAGTTTATTTGTCATATTGTACACAAACTTCAGTTGCAATCTTTCCTTTTTTATGGTAAACAAGAGGGTTTGAGATATTTCTTCTATCCGAATTGATCTCAACCAACTGTAGTTTATGAAAAAGAAATATGTTGGATTGGCTGTTATCTGTTACATCAGCTATTTATTTGTACTAAAATTAGTGATATGTAAAAAAATTTAAAACATGAAATTATGATAAAAAAATCAATCCTGAAATCTCGGGATAACAAAAAGGGTGTGAGATTGGATGCTTTTGTTCCAATCACAAAATGAGTGTTTTTAATACGTTAGTTTATGAATCGATTTATGATTTTTTATCCGTTACCGCAAATGCCTGAGAAAAAATGAGATATTTTCATATACAAAGTGATCTTTTAGGAGACTCCCATCTGTTTACTGTTGTTCTAAAAATAAAATCTGGTAATTTTTTTGTTGCAGTTTTCCAATTTACATAGTGTAGTATAGTGTAGTTTAAAAATATAAATATAGTGATGCAATATCAAAATGTGTGTTAAATAACTATTTTCTCTCCGATTCAAATCAATTATTCAAATGATAGTAAAAAGCATAAAATTAAAGTTTTTAAAACAATACGATTTTAAATATGTGAAACGTATCATTTTATCTTTTTTTTTTTTTTTGTTATTACACCAATTAAAAGGAAAATAATTATGAAATTGACATACTTTGGCATAGTTATGTTAATAAGTGTATTTTCTATGGCATGGTCGATATTATTATTTTTGATAAATCATTTTTTTTAGAAGTTTTAGTTTTCAAATCTTAATCAAGTCCTTTCACCAAATATTTTTTGAAAAAAAACAGCGTTTGAAAAAAAAAAGTTTAAAGATGATCATATTTGAAAGCTCTTAAAAGCTTTAGTGTTTTTTTCTATCACGTTTCCAAATAAATAACTTTTAAGGCATGTAGCTCAAAAGTGGTTACTAATTTTAAGAAAACTTATTTATAGGATTATTATTATATTGACTGCTTATAGGGTTAAAAAATCTATGATATATGGTTATTTTTAAACACATTTAAAAAGAAAAACTCCATTATTTTTACGTATTTTAACAACAAAATTTCCATAAAAAAGTACTTTATTATTTTTAATTTAAAAAACTTTCATAGTTTGAAAGTTTAAAAAAAAATAAGCGATGGCTTAGTTCCATACTACTTCAACTAAAAATCGGTAGTTTTGAACCATAGCTGACCAAAATATTGACACATCTTAATATATTATTTTGTTTTATTTTTTAGTAAAATGTCAAAGTTTGAGTATAATACTTTTTTTTTATTTACAAGCCACTTTTAATAATTTTATTTGTGACGTCTCTGTTTATATTAATTTTCACTTATAATTTTAATATTCATCGCAAGCAAGACAACTACAAAATTCAAAATCTTTATAAGTAACTAACCGGTTCCCGGCAAGCCTCTAAAATAAAGAAAGTGTTTGTATTTTAATTGTGTTTATTGAAGTGCATGCTTTCTTTTTCTGTCTGTTTGACGTTTGCTGCCGATTGTCTATGGTACGATCACGCGTACTATAACCTTCACGCAAGTGCAAGCATACGTTGTCAAAATTAACTGTAAAAATGACAGTCATAAAAACATTGTTTTTTATATATAAGTCCTAATGTAAGTTCATTATGCCTATAACCCTTCCGGAAGTGCAAGCCATAAGTTTGTCAAAGTTGTATTGCAATCAGATGAGCGTTGTGGCAACGTATAAAATTCGAACAAACAAACATTCATTTTTATATAATGAGATTGAAAATATTCAATTAATAATTACTGGTCGCCGAACCCAAGTAGAGATCGTTCTACTTGTTCTCACAAGCAAGAGTTTGAATTAGGGCTTCCAAACCGGTTTTTCGGGTGTTTAAAAAAAAACCGAAACCCGGTTTATTTTGGGCGGTTAACCGGGTTAATTAAAAAAATCTTTTTCTGGTTTGAACACCACGAGCTTTTATTAAACTATTCATATGTAGATTATAAATATTTAAAAATGTTGTATTTAATAATAGTATTATAAATAGTACAATATAATAAAGTATTTTACTGTTCAATTGTTTAATTTCTGTGCCATATTAATAAGTATGTAGTCGAAATCATACTGCTTTCAATCAAATATCTGTAATACGAAAGGATGCTCATAATATCAATGATAATAGGGTAAAAATATCAAGGTATTTTAGTTCTACAGTTATCTATATGTTATACGTTGATAGCTGTTTCGGCTTTCGCCATCGTCAGAACTAGTATAACTATCAGAAAACTACTACTACTACTAACAGAAATAGCTATCAACGTATAACATATAAATAACTGTAGAACTGAAATACCTTGATATTTTTACCTTAGTAAAATGGAGTTCTACCAAGTAAATGCCAAATCAATAGATCAATGATAATAAAACAAGTGAACCTTATTGAACCAAAAATACACATAAATACGTTCATCATTATATCTTTTAAATGAAATAAATATCCGAACCGAAAACTTGTACTGATACAAAGTAATTAAAATATCAGTAAACACAAATTTATAATCTACATTTTTTTCACGTATTCATTTGATTTTTATAAGTCGGATTATTTATAATTCTAAACAATATAATATTGGATATAGAACTTAAATATTGTATAATATATACGATTGCTATTATTCCGAGAACGTGAACGAACCGAGAACGAACAGTACCTGAACTTAAAGAGATGACAATTTGTATTCACTTTTTTTGCAGCATACATACATAAAAAGGTTAAGTGACCAAACCCATGTTTTATTACTTCCTTCAAGTTATAAAACAATTCAATTTTAAAATGTTTTTATTTTTATTTTCAAACAATCGGTGCCATAAATCATCGGCTACTTTTAAGGGTCCATGTCTTTCCAATATGCACATGCGGCAAACAAAAGAAAAAATAAAGACGCGGAAGTGGGTATTCGAAGTGTTATACAATTGAACACTAGATGTAACATGTATTACATTTCTTTTAAACAATTATTTAAAAATGTGACAATGTTATTCATACAATCGTTAGGACACGAATGCATGCTTGCGTATAGTGAAAATTGGTAGTTACTGACAAAATTACTAATATTTATAGTGGGGTATATATATTATACTAAAAATAATTGCGCTTATAGATTGGATGGTTTTCAATGGTACAAAGTGAACTTGATTTTTGATTTCGTTGAAAATATCACAAAATACATATTTAATATATTTTACATATGCTATCACAACCATCTGTGCGTATTATATTTTATTTTAGTTCAAAAATAAAATATTGTAGCCAAACTAAGTTCTATGGGGAGCTACACTACATATAAGTGAAAATGATCTAACCGAAAGTTCATTTAATTCTAAGCCTGTATAATAAGGTATATTAATATGGTTATTCAATAAAAATGTTTTTTTGTTTTAGTTATATTTCACTCACTCATGACGAGTATTCTTAACTGATTTCTAAAATGATAAATGTGAAATTAGTATAAAGGAGTGTTTTATTATTTAAAAATACCATTTATAAGCTAAAGGATTAAATAGCAAAACACCAGAAAAATCATTATTTGATGACACTTAAATGACAAGATTTTTTAAAAATAAATATTTTCTATAAATAAAAATATATTTTTTAACCATGCCCACTCCCAATGTGGAGCATATGGACTCCTGGTGGAGTTTATTTCAATTGCTTTCACAATAACTGCTTGTTACTCAGCTACTCAACATTTCTTTTTTCCAAAGAAGGTAAAAATCGAAGGGTAGGGCTAGTACAGGACAAGTGATTAGCTAGTCGCTCTCGTCACGCTCCGTGCTCAGAATAGAACGGGTCGGAGGGGGGATTTCAAGACATCACAAACATCTATGCCTCCAAACAGAAATTCATAAATCGATTTATAAATTTTTAAAATATATATAAAACTGTCTGTACCGGGATTCGAACCCGTGACCTTCTTAAAGAAAAACAGCGATTTTTTTTAATGTACTTTCTAATTGTATGCACTTAGTGACTGTTTTTAAGTTATCAAAATACTTTTTTTTGAAACATAGGTAAGTGTAGTACTAAAATTGGTTTTTTGAAAATAAATCCGGTTTAAACCGGTTACCCGGTTTATTTATTTGAAAAAAACCGAAAACCGGTTAGTTTAAATGTCCGGTTAATTGGAAGCCCTAGTTCGA
>CM062831.1:8179798-8217986 GCA_031772345.1 Himalopsyche anomala
ATGTGTACCATGTTGTCACTTTTATATTTAACTAGCTGGCCCGACGAACTTCGTACCGCCTCAGAATCAATAAATGTTGTGTTAACTTATTGGATGAGTTAAATTCAGTTTGAATGAATACTCAAAATGAATTAAGTTCAATAAATGTGCAAAATTAAAAATGAAAAGTATTTTAATTACATTGAAATGATGTTATTCACGTGGCACAGTCGATAGATTTAAAGGAATGCAGTGGACCAACGATTTGATTTTGAATTGTGAAGTTGAAATGATCCACATCTTTGTTATTTGCTGCAAGAATTGCTCGTTCACTCAACCAATTATGATGTTTGTGATTAGCAATGATATTCAGGAACACTTTGTTGATTGTCCTTCGATGAGACGAAATTTCAAAAATTCGGCAAAAACGAAATCAATCCATTCGATTCGTCGACAGGAACACGGCCGTTACAGATAGTCAGCAAATGCTTGGAGAAATCTGCGGCAGATGGTCGTTTAGAAATCCAACTCGCATGTTTGTCGTTAGCTGAAGTTTCTTAACATAGCGCCACAGAGTCGATGTTTTAAGTCAAGCGTTTATTTCATCGGCAGCGGTCGATCTTGGAATAACTGGTAGTGTTTGGCGAAAATCGCCAGATAGTACAATCATTGCGCCTCCAAAACATTTTGAGTCATTGCGCTGATCTTTCATAGTTCGGTTGAGTGCTTCCAATGCGGAGGAAAAATAAGCCACCATTTCCCTCATCAATTGCCTTCATTAAAGTATCGTACACTTTCTGTTGGGGGTTCAACAGTGGTACATTCGTTCGAAGTGATTGGTTCAATGCATCTCGATCATATTCACGTTTACGTTCCGATTCTCGATTGAAAGCGGCGTTCATTCCTCGATCTGGCGACGCATCATGCAGCGCATGAGGTAACACATATCTTCGATCAAAAGCAACGCCTGGTTATGTATCTCCTCATTCACCTCGAGATCGGGATTTCCTGAACTGACGCGAATTCGGTGTAAAGTGTCTTCGGACATGTCATCTTTGTACTTTTTCCACAATTCACGTGGATTCGATGGGAAGCATGTCAAAAAAATGATAGCAAATAATGTGCGTATCTGACTTGGAGACGCAAAAACAATTGCTTCACCGATTGTCATGTCTCAATGAGTTTAGTTTTCAAGCAAATTGAGCTGTTGACATGCGGCACGAAATGTTAGGCATACGACGCCATTGACAGTTCGAAATGATTCGAAATGTCGACCCGAAGGGAATTATTGGTTGTTTTCAGATTTTTCATGTTCACAGAACTGAAAGACTCTTAGAAAACCATTCCGAGCACTCTTACTGATTGGTTTAGAAGTACTTGGCATAGCTAATACCTCTTTATTTCACTGTATTTTAAATAATAAAATTACATCTTCACAATGTTGACAAACGACTACTTTTGTTTGACAGTAACTGTCAAACAAAAACTGTTGCTAAGAAATGTGTTGGTCTAGGATAAATTTGTTCTCAATGCTTGTCACCAACATAATGACAGGGATCTTTTCAAAATTATTCAAATAATACTTTTTTATAATTTTACGAAAGTTCATTCTAAATTTTCATATTTTTTTATATTACGAAATGACATAAATTCTCATTATAACAAAGAACGCAACATTTTCCAAATCTTAAATATTATATTTATGAGATTATCTTTCATTAGAAAAAAAAATATATTTTTGTTTAATGTTCCACACATACAAACAACTATAAAGCCAATCCTGTTTTTATGCGGTAGATGTGTTCCACGAAATATCGCAAAAAAAAATCGCATAAAAAAAACTTGACTTCCATAGAAATAGTGGGGTGCGTTACTTAAATTTTAAAATCCGCATAACTTTGAAACAGCGAGTTAAAATATACACTAAATCGCAAAGTATAAGAAAATTAGGGAAAAACCACGGCGTAAAAATATTAAAAAATAGTCACTGTATGACAATTCTATGTGTGTTTTAAAGCGTGTGGTTCTAAATCACTCTTTTTCAGAAGAAATAGTATGCGCATCAATTTCATAAAACTATGGTTGTTTTCTAACAATAAAATTAGTGATCAGAGTTTGTTCAGATTTTCTTTTTCTTTAATTAATTGGTTGTGCAGTTTGTTATACCAATAAATATATTCTAAAGTTATCGTTGAAACTTGAATGCGCGATCAGAATTTGAATCATTTAGAAAGAAATGATCTTCTAATTTACTGAAAAGTTGGATACCTTCTTCAATTATTTTCGCAGTGAAGGAACTGGAATTTCTTTCAGTTCGTCATTGTTTTCTGGTTTTTTGTCAATAATTAAATTTAAATTATGAACATCTTCGTCACTTATAGCTTTATCTGTAAGTAATTCGTCGATATAATTTTCGCTAAAGGTATCAAACCTTTCTTCGCCAAGTTCAGGTGCTAAAGTAATCATTTCAGCTGATATTACCGATGGCAGATGCAACATGATTTAAACAGTCCGAAATCGTATTTTTTTTTCAAATGTCGGTTGTGTTTATGATTCTCTCTATTCTATCCAAAATAAAACAATATATGCTCTCGATGTAATATTTAACATTTTTATATATCGTAAAATATGGGACATTTAAAAAAATGCATTTCTAAAAAATCGCATTACTTCGAAATCGCATAAAAAAACCGCATAAAAACAGGATTGACTGTATATAGCAGTGATGCACAAACGCGGCCCTTTTTGAATATTGTGGCGGCCCTTAAAACCTTTTCTCAAACATACTTTTTTCACGTAAAACATTTATTTAACAAATGTAAGCAAGCTTTTTCTTCAATGAAGGAGAATAAATCGGTTCATAGAAACAGGCTTACAAATATTATGTCAAATTAATAAAAATAGTTAAAAATTAACTAAGACCAAAAACGCATTAACTTATGATTTGCATTTAAATGAAACATAATGAAACACATGAAACATGACTTATTTATTTTCGAAATAACACGGTCAAAATAATATAATGGAACCTATTATTCACTTGATCTTTTTTACACGATTTTAAGGCTGTTTTACGTGGAACGTACATATGTTCTGTATAAAAAAAGGATTGAGCGTACTTTAAATCATTTTTTTCTTTGCGGCCCGAAGCCACGATAATTTGTTTTATGCGGCCCGCTAGAAGGTGAAGGTTGTGCATCACTGGTATATAGGGATCAAAAATAAAATAATGATTTGATAGTATTCTATAACAATATAATATACATGAAAAGTATACTGATTTTTTTTACATACCTTCTGATTTTATGTACTTTCATTCGTCTTTTCACATTTCAGTATATATTTTAGCGACGGTGATGAACATGAGACATAAATTCGTTTTTTTTTTAAATGGATATTGAAGATTTAGTTTCGATTCAGTTTAAAGTTGGCATTCCTAACTTGATTAACAAAATGCCTCACATGAGGTAACACATGTCTTCGATCTAAATCAAAGCCTGGTTATTTATCTCTTCATTCACCTCGAGATCGGGATTCCTTGAACTGATACGAATTCGATGTAAAATGACTTCCGACATGTCATCCTTGAACTTGTTCCACAGCTCACATGGGTTCGATGTGAAGCATGTCAGAATAATGATAGAAAATAATGTGCGTATCTGACATGGAGATTCAGAAACAATTTCTTCAGTGATTGGCATGTCCCAATAAGTATAATTTTCAAGCAAATTGAGCTCTTGACATGCAAGTAGAAACATTCGTCATTTTTCGGATGAACTGTGTAAATGCGACCAAGAGCATTCGAGTGATCAGAAACCGCATCGCTTTGCTTTTGACGTTAAAATTTCTTCGATATAGCGTTCCAAGTGTAATAACGTGTCATCTCAGAGTAAAACAACGTTCGTGCAAAATATTGTTGTCAAAAATTTATATACCTAATTATAAATATAACCTTACTTCAATATTATCCGATTTTCTTTCGTTTTAATTTCATATCATCGATTTCTTTTATTCTAATCCATATTCTAAATTTAATTTTTTTTATAAGTCAGTAGTACGCAAAAAAAGCAAAAACAAACAAATATAGAAAACAGTGCGATCTGGTGGATTTTTCTGAAACCAGCTTACGACATTTTATCGTTTGATGAAGATATTCGTCATTTAAAATTTTTATTCTGTATGAAGATATTTATTTTCTTTATAATTTATTTTCCGTGATATTTTTCCGATGTTTTAATGCTTATTCTGCTATTCTAGGCAAAAAGGAATTTTATAAAGCAAAGATCATTGAAATCCTTGGAGTAATTCTCGAGATATACGTGGTGTAAATAACCCGACTTTGTTTTATATATATAGATATCTGACCTCTCAATATTGTTATTAATTATTGTTTGTATTTTCGCTCCCAATATTATTCTAATACGGCTCTAAAATTGGTTGTAAGATTTAATGAACATATTTATATTGTGTAGCAAAATAACTTGATGCTTTTGAGAAAATTTTGATTTAATTAGTGCAACTCCAATACAGTAAAAAACGGTGATGGTTTTACTTTAATCATTATATGTTATGTCATTATCGCTCACAGTCAGCAGCGGTGGGCTGCCAATATCTTAACAAGGGGCTCGGTAAATCTAATTCATTTTTTTGTTCATCCATATCCGCTCCCAATGTCGCGCATATGGCCTCCTAATGAAGGTATCCTAACAAAAGTTTTTTTTTTCTACAAGAATTGTTTGTTACTTAGTCGCCCAACCTCTCTTATCTAAAGATAGTAGTAGAAATAGAATGATAACGCTAAGACAGGACTAGTGATTAACTTATCGTTCACGTAACGCCCAGTTAAATTGAAGGATCGGAAGAGTAGAGGGGAATTTTTAGTCATCACAAAAACCCATGCCTTCGAACAGAAAATCGATAAATCTATCGAAAAGATGCTGTTTCGTACTGGGACTCGAGCCCGTGAGGTCGGGCACGGAAGCCCACAGCGCTGAATGAAAAAACGGAGGGAGAACTAAGTCTTGTTAAATAATAAAATAAAATTTAACCATCGACAGAAATTGCAGTTATGTGTTGATTTGATCTAAGACAAATGATTTTCTTATCTTAACAAGGGGCTCACCGGCCGCGCCGAAATTTAGCAAGGGGCTCGCGCGAGCCCCCTCAAGCCCCCCCCAGCCCACCTCTGCTTAAAGTGTTATCTTTAGAATTATTGTCATCGTTATCTACCCGTCTCGTTGGCAGGATCGGATTATTTATGTAGGGAATAATCCGAGACCATCAAACTTTTGAATACAAATTTATAAATCAATACAGATGCATAAATATGTCATCACAATATCGTCGTCATAAATTTTTACTTCAATTTAGTTTTGATTTGGATTCATATGATAGATATGTTACTCAATTTATTGAAGAAGTATAATGGAAATATATTATAGACCATTCTGTATATCTGGTTTAAAATTGTTTTATAATTATAAATGATTATATGTCATAGACTATCTGTGACTATTTATAGACGTGACTTACGTTTCAATATAAGAAACAACCCTTTTACACAGCCATTTGCTTTAGGAATATGTTATTAGGTACATTTTAGAAACACGCGATGAATGATATTATCAAGCTTTTACAAAATAACTTAGACTCTCTAAAATGTTACTTTTTGCATGACCTGCATGAATTGCATTTCATATCAACATTTATGTATTTAATTGATAGAAATTAGTTTATTTTATAGATATATTTATATATATCTATCAATTTGTGTCTTTTTGAGTCCCCAAAAATAAACTTCAAAAAATATTCAAAATACAGTGGAACCTCTCATAACGAGTCTAATTCGTTCCAGAATCTTACTCGTTATGTAAAACCCTCGTTAAGCGAAACAATATTTCCCATTTAAAACAATGTAAAATACAATAATGCGTTCCATGCCGAAAAAAAAACAAATTTTTAATATTTATTCAAATAAAACCACATATTTATAAATTGTTAAGGAGCGTAACAACCTGGAATGCAAAACACAATAACAAAAATCGACTAGTTTATTATTCATGACAAATAATTAATTCGTTTTTACTAGAAAGCTGTCTAGAGACATTTGTTTTTGCCGAGACTTCAAAATTTGGTGAAAATATGACAGTTTTGCTGTCATATTTTCACCATTGAACATATTTTTAAAACGCACAGCCACCTCTTTATTAGAGCGATGCTTCTTGGGTAGTCAGCTCTTGACTGTGCTCTTCCTCAAGCTCATAAATATCGTTGTTATCCACCTCCAGTCCCATGGTATTGGCCAAAGATACAATCTCGTTGACTGTAGACTCCACAGGTACTGTTTCCAACCCCTCAAAATCACATTTGACAACGCTCTCTGGCCAAAGCTTCTTTCAAGCAGAAGTGAGGGTCCTCTTGGTAACACCAATAATCTTGAGGCAAGCAACAATATGAAAGTGATTTTTCCAAAACTCGGCATCACTCGTTATGCAAAATGTCGCTCGTTAAGGGAGCATTTTTTTTACAATCTGTTTTTCTCGTTATGCGAACTACACGTTATTAGAGGTGCTCGTTATGAGAGGTTTTACTGTATGTGTTTTATCAATATTGTGCTGCATAAATATTTAATTAACTTAATTTAATCAACTTCGTTATTTGTTTTGGTCTCCATTCTACGTCTCGTTGAAAGCTTCCGTTTTGGAGTTTTCCCTTTTTGTTTCTTGTTAAAAATTGGCTTTTAATGTTTATAGCAATACAAATACACATCATATTGATTATCTAAATATTTTCTTTTGTTTAAAATGAGCAATTTGTTATCTTTATCATAAAAGTTGTTGAAAGAAACTAAAATAACAAACTATTTTTCCCTCATATCAATAGTCCAATGAGAACTCTTCATTTATAAATATTTAACTTTGATTTAAGTTTTTTCACACCCAATGTGTACGATGAAAAATGATCGTAAAGCAAAAAATAATTATAATTGGTTTTTCTGTTTTAGTTTAAAGTCTTTTTTAAATCAAATCCATAAAACAACGTAAACAAGGAGCGGGTTTATGTTGTAATTAATTAAATCTTAGAGAGAATATTTTTGATAAAAAATTATAAAAAAGTTAATTTAAAAACGTTTTCCGGTAAAAAAATTACCTGTCAAGTATTTATTAAATGTTTTAAACATAAAAGAAATCAGAAAATCTGAAATTAGAAAAAAATAAAATAACAAAATAATTATTTTTTTAATTCTAAGAATTTATTTTATTATTTATCAAGATGAAACAATTTTGGTTTTATTGAAATAAACACACAAAAATATAACTGAATATTCTGTATTCTTGAGCATTATAATTTATTGAAATCCTTTTAACTAAATGAAAACGTGGCTGGCCACCGAACATTGTCTCTGTGGTAAAAAATGGCCTTTTAAAATGTTCATGAATCATTCAGCTTTTGTTAGACCTTTTTAAAGAAACAAAAAGATAGTGACAAGTATACTCTACGCCAGGTCGACTTGCTAAGACTGAACTAAAAAATCTCCATTGTATTATTTATTTAACAGAAACGATGTCTTTATGCTTTTTGTATAAGTATTGGATGTAGAAAAAAAATGAATAATAAAAACCACGTCAAAGAATTTTTATTATCGTTAAGGTTCTTTTGCGATTGCTTTGAGTGGGAGATAAGCCACACCAATGAAAAAAGTTGGAGTCTATTAAAAACAGTAAAGTTAACCCTTAATTTGTCATACAATAGATTCTAAGTCTTTTGTTTTTGAATTGACCAGTCAAACCAAGTGATTAAAGTGAGACAAGAGAAAAATTAAGATAGTAATATAAAAATGACAGTATAAATATTTATTTTGCTATAACACGACAAAAAAGACAATTAATATATGGTTTTTAATTTGTTTTTCATGTTTTGTTATATCGTGTTATGTTAAGTCTTTTTCTGTTGTTTTATTTTCTGTTTTAGCACTTAAAATAATAACTTAAATATAAACTAATTTGCTTTGAATAATCTCATATTTGTTACCGTTCTAGGAAAGACTAAACTCAAGTGATTAAATATAATACTATAATTTGTAATTAAATGTGGGAATGGATTAAAGAAAATATTATTAATTTCATTTAAACCAGATCATACAGATGAGTTAATCTAAGCTTAACATACATTGTTCTTACGAAGGCATAAGCCAAAGTAGCTATCAACTATATATAAATTAATATTTGTTGAACTATAATACTTTTTCACGTTATTACAATGTAGTTCAACTAAGTGCCATTTCTATCAATAAATATGACTGTAATGTTTAAAACTTCGTCTTAAGAGATTAACTACTTACTAGTACTATGCTAGCTTTTAACTAATATCTTTACCATCTTTAAAGAGGATGATCAATAAAGTAACAGTTTTCATAGAAACATTTGTGGTAAGATAATCATCATTAAAGCAGACATGGTTAAAAAAACTATGATTGTGATAAATAATTTAATAATTACTAAAAAAACAATGTCATAGATATTCTCTGTAAGCAGGTTTCTGCTTAATTTTAATAAAAACAATAGATATTTTTATGAATTTTAACAATAAAAAAATCAATTACTTATGGAAAAAAACTGTATTTCTTTAGTATTTGTTCAGAATAATAGTTTTAGCACTGTGTGATGAAACATTGGCACTATTTGTTCTTATCTATTAGATTATTATGTTCCTTTAGCATAATCGTCTGATGTTAAAATCATAAGAAGATATTCCTCAAATATCCCCGTGCTCATTCACAGTGTAATTGGATGTTTACGCACGTTCAGTCAAATAAAATAAAGTCTCGGCAAAGGATTGCTTGGAAAACATTGACGTCCTAGAGATTGATTTAGGATCTTTTGATAAAATTGTCTTTAATTAAATTATATATTAATACAATTTGAATCTGTATGACAAAATCAATATTGAATGGTGTCACTCGTTATACTCTTGTTATAAGTTTTTCCAGTGAAGTTTTCATTTTCTTAAATGAAGGCCATACCAATTGTCATCTCTTGTTAGTTGGAATTTACTCGCGAAAACTATTCTCTTAATTGTTTTAGTGATTTAGGTTTACTTTTTATTCCACCAAAAGCAAATTTATCAAGCCAAACTAGAGTGAAATTATGTTTTTGGGTATGTGAAACAGCCGTAGGCCAATTGAGAGTTATATATATATTACTAAAATGTGACGCCGAAAATTTATAGAAAGAAAAATGTCTTGCAAAAACCTAATTTTCTATGAATAGTAGTGTATCGTTCGACTTCTAAAAGCAACGCTTAACTTGTATATATGTATGTGCTGGGTATACGAAAAACAATCCTGAATTACAATTATTGTATCTTCTTTCCATCAAAAAGATTTTGTCGCTCCGGAAGTTTGCTGATCATCATCCATACAATGAACTCGGCGAATATAGGAGACGCTGGATTAACTTGGAAGGCAATACAAAGTTCAGGGAGAAACAGAGAACCTTGAAGACTGTGTGGAGACTTTATGCTTTGAAAATAGAACGTAAATGAAAAAAAAAGTATTCGATATTATGTTACTACACAAGTATGTTATATTACGTTATAAAAATACAAAAAAAGTTCGGACATTATTATTAATGTTTTCTACTAAGTTCTTTATAATCTTAACTAGTATTTGTGCAATTCTTATTGCACAGTGAATAAAAGTCACGGTGCATACTACTTACAAGAAAGTGTTATTTCGAATTGTCAACATATCCGTACCATACACAAATAAAATAGTATGATCTTAAATATAATCTATCACAAGTGTTAAAAACTATCTTAATCATACGAAAATTGTTACAAAAGTAACACTCAAAACATGTGAACATAATAAATGACATTGAATCAACAGGTTATTTTGTTCTTTCACCCATCAGTCAGAACTTTAAGAACGTCTCTGTGCACAGGACATTCGGATTAGGGAAGGGTTGGTAATTTTGACGCTACACAGTAAAGGTAGACGGCGAAGGAAACCCAAAGGCCAAAGGAATAGCAACCCAGTAAGAATCTGTTTGAGGTCGCCTTGTTCTTAAATCCCCAGTGAACTATAAAACATTGTGTTATTTCGCAAAGTGCCAATGTTTTCGAGCAATTATAGACAGGAAGATTTCCACATTGCCATCCGTTGGAATTGTACATGCGGAACAATGTTTTTTTCTTTTTTGTTGTTGTTCACGTGATGAATTTCATTTGAAGCACTGTAGAGCCAAGTTAAATTGGTTTTTCCTCTACGCTTTTTTATTAGTACAATATGAAACACTCTCTGTCTCAACTTGAAACTTATATTGTTAGCAATATAATATTGTGTGTCAATCTAGCACCATTTTGTATTGTGAAATACATAGAGGAGGTTAATATACTGAAACAAAAAAATGAAATTGTACCTATACGTATATTTACTTAAAAATCCTATATGCTCAAACTGTAAAAAGCATTTATTCGAAAATATTTTTATGTATGATAGTTTATATGGTTAAAAAAAATTAATTTTAAAATCGTTCAAACAAAAAAAGAAATCTATCTGCATAATTATATCGATCGTCATTTTCATTTATAACCTTTAAATGTATGCTTTTATACTTCTCAATTAAAAATAATATTTTCCTATACAATGATTAGGTGAGATTGCAGCACTATCTATACTATACATATATATGGCAACGATCATAGGTATAAATAAGTTTCATTTTTTAATCTTTATTACGATATTGAAAGAGTCCGTGAAACACTGGCTGTAATCACATAGCAGGTGGTGTAAGAACAATTAATTATCTTACGTATTGCAATAATGCACTTATCGCTAGTGAATTCAGCCCTGCTTTAACATGCTCTTCCACCAATAAACGACAGCTAACACATTAAAAGTGAACAAACACATATTATAGTAACTTTTAGGGTGTTCACTGTCAATACTTGGTGGAAAGGCATTATATTAATAAAAACACAATAATCCTTTGTACTTCATTCCACTTTATTTAATATGTCAGGACCGGTTTCGCTCATTACGAGCATCGTCAACTGATAAGAAATATAATTTAACAGTGCTATTTATACAAAAATGAACAGTTATAAACAACAATTGGCATTGAAAGGAAATACCAATTACATTAAAAGTGATTCTAAAATAGCACAAAATTAAAATGTTTAACACATCTAACATATAATTAAAAAGTCATCTCAGATTAATAAATTTAGAATGGGAATTGAAAGTAATTACAAACATAATTAAAATTTGGGAATTCTTTGACAAAGTGATACAATAAAAATAATGACATTGAATGAATGATTTTATTGTATCACTTTGTCAAAGAATTCCCAAATTTTAATTATGTTTGTAATTACTTTCAATTCCCATTCTAAATTTATTAATCTGAGATGACTTTTTAATTATATGTTAGATGTGTTAAACATTTTAATTTTGTGCTATTTTAGAATCACTTTTAATGTAATTGGTATTTCCTTTCAATGCCAATTGTTGTTTATAACTGTTCATTTTTGTATAAATAGCACTGTTAAATTATATTTCTTATCAGTTGACGATGCTCGTAATGAGCGAAACCGGTCCTGACATATTAAATAAAGTGGAATGAAGTACAAAGGATTATTGTGTTTTTATTAATATTATAGTAACGCCAAAAGCGAGTGTATACGGCATTTTTAGTCGATCACGGACATATAAAATGTGTTTTTATTTTCTCATGATAAATTACAAGATCACCATCAATAGTTTAATCAATTAGTCGCACCTAGAAAAAATAACGTGTCTACCTCTGGTATATATATCCACTCTACGGCAACTAGTTCAGTCCGGTGGATGACCTGATGCTCTTCAGAAGCAGTCAAAAATTTGCTCCATCGCCTGTCCTAGTAGACACAATACTTTTTACATATGCGGTTGATCTCTCTTTTATCATAGTTTATAGCTTTTATTTTATATTGTGAATGTTTAAAGCACATCTTATATAAACGCAGAGACTTTGATCAAAGGTAAACTATTTGAAAAGTTAAAACTTTTAAATATCCGTTAAGAGTAGTATCCAACAAGGTTTCTAACACTTTGAAATCAACACATTTTAAAGTTTTAACCGTAAACTTTGAAGAGTAGCTTTAAAGCTTTTAAAGAGAGTTTTCTTTATAATTAGTTCGTTAAGGTTAGCACTTTCATCGTGTTAAGTGAACTATATCGACCGTGGAAAGGAAAAAGGACGTAATCCACACATTTAAAATTTTACAGGAGGCGCTAAAAACGTGTTTTGATGATTTTGTGACATATGCAAATTATGAATTATACACAATCTTGAAGTGCACTGAGACTTCTAAACTGGTGTTTAATTGACATAATCTAACATTAATTCAAGAGTTTGTATAGGAAAAACTTTTATTTCAGTCTTTTTTCTTGGTTTTAATTTTTTACAAGGTCATCTTTTTCAAACTTAAAAGCTAAATTTAGATACTAATTCAGCATTTGCAGCTTGCATCCTTTTGACAGAGCGTGTATCAAGTTTGATACACTGTAATTATCGAAATAAGCATGTTTTGAAAAAACTGTGAGTTACGTCCTTTTTCCATTCCACAGTCGATATGTAATGATTACGAACGATTGAAATAATATAATAACAAAAACTATGTCACTTGAGTACAAACTACAATAATCAAATACCGTAGTTCTATTTTTTAACACATTCAATTGAATTTAAGAATTATTTTATATAATTTAATTTAACATATTATTATATTCAACAATTCGACAATAAAAATTTGTCTTTATTTATTCAGCTTAAACATATTTATTACTAATGTTTGATTGATAAACCCCAAATTAAAAGCGAATTGATTTTATAAGTATGGATATACATACATAATATTAAATACTCAATAATGAAACCTGGCCAATATCAAGTATGTATTTAAAAATTGATATTATGTATGATAGATAGCCATATTGCATATATAGCACTAGTGTACTAAGTTTTGATGAGGTATTTTGTATCTGCTCGTATATTTAATTTTTTTATCCACGACTACTCTCAATGTAGAGCATATGGCATCATATTGCTGGTATCTTAATTAACAGCAGTTTCTACGAGAACTGTTTGTAACACAGTTACTCAACCTCTCTTTTCCAAAGAGAGTAGTAGGGATAGAAAGACATGGCTAGGACAGGACTTGTGATAAAATAACCGCTACCACTACGCCCAGTTATTGAAGGATCGTAAGGGTGGGAGGGAATTTTAGACATTACAAACACCCATGCCTACGAAAATAAATCGATAAATCGATATAAAAAATTCTGTTTGTACTGGGACTCGAACCCGTGACGTCCGGCACAGAAGCCAATAACGCTTACCGCTGCGCCATATGACCCGAATTTATAGTGATACATATTTTTTTCTCAACCTTATGGAAACTATATATATGTAAGTATATTTAATAATTGGTTTTTTTTTTTAAATTAACTTTACTTACCCTCGAATGTTTTATCTTAAATTAAAATAACGTTCATATTTTTTTAAGTAATTCATTGAATTTAACGAATGTGAAGAAGTTTTTCCGTTGATGAAGTAGTATAAATTGGTTCATAGAAAAAGACTTACATATAAAAAAATGAATTTGCAGTCTAATACTTCAAATATTATGTCAAATTCAGAAGAATTTACCTTTTCCCATTTCTTCCTAATAATACTTTTTCAGAGGCCGTTTTATTACTTTGTATGGATTAATAATATATTGCATAAATCTCAACAGATATTTATTTATTCACCCCAAATCAGAAGTCTTGTCCACATTCATTTTAATAAAAAATATTCGTTTTTATGTAGATGTTGAAGTATAAATAAGTTGTCGCTCTGTTTGAGTTGGAATTTCAGGACAAAGAACAAAATCTGAAAACAAATAGAGTTTTCTGAAAAACAGATTTTTATTTTACGAAAACAACCTGATGTTATCGCTATGCCCATGGCGCGCCTAAGGAAGTTTTTGTACTTTAAATAACATGTGAAACTGCCACAATATTGAGTAGTTGTCGAAGATTTTGAGGTAAAATATTTCGTGGAAAAATACTCGTAGCTATCATGTTCAATAAATATTCCGTGAAACGATAATAAATTTCCAGTGGTGAAACATATTTCTGGTTGGCAACTACTTCATTTTTTCTTTCATCAGAATGTAATAATATGGCAATGAAAAATATGGTCTAGATCTATTTCACTTGAATGCTTATTATTTTGTATTTTATGTTGTATCATTTTTTACACAAACGCTCAAATATAAAAAAACCTTCTGAATCACAGTTTTATTATACTATTTAGAGTATATTCGTGCACTTGGATGCCTGAAGAAGATGAATAATAAAACCCAGGTTGTCGGTGAAAAACAGATTTGAGATTAAAATTATATCAAGTCGTTAGTCAATATTCAAAATGAATATCTTAAAAATAACAAAAATTGAGATGAACGATTTAAATGCTTTAATTATTTAACCAAGCCCAAATAAAATGACGCTGTGGTAAAAGTAATCAAAAACTATTGTTGAATCATGTCTTATGAATGAGATATCATTGGCAATGCATTCATAAATAATTACAACGCTCCTGTTGATTGACTTTGTTCTGCTGAAAACTTTCATTTATACAAAACTGTGGCGACTTGAAAGAAATGACCTCTCTTGCCTTCTTAATAAGACAGTAATTTTTTTCATTAATTATTAACATTTTTATAATGAACCTCGTTAACAATACTATCGTGTTAGTTATGTTAAAATATCTGTTACTATAGCTGTTTTTTTAGACAATTTAAGCTAAAAGCTGATTTCTGCTCAGCTTGGTTCGCCATTTCAAGAACAAGCCGCTTGACCATCGTGTACGTGATACGTTCGGTAAATTGTTTCAAAAAGCTCAATTTATAGTCTTAAAACCGGCATGGTTACAAATAAAATAAATTTGTTGTTTAATAGTGAGTATACATGTATATGTTAGGGTTTATTTGTTTTTTTTTGCTGTGGATTCGGTATTGTGTTTTCTAAAAAAATATTTCCTGAAGTTCTAATGAATTGAAGAGTTATTTTGTAACAGTGATTAAGTAAATATACTAAATAAACGAATTAAAAAAAACAATGAAAACGTTTATCGCTTTTTTATTCGAATTATCATTTTTTTGTTAAACTTTGAACACTTGTTAAAGCTGAGTTTTAGGAAATATTGCAATTCGAAAACCGGTTTTTTTTTCAAATGTCGGTTTTTGTATAAGCCCTTGTTACTATGATGAACTCTGACCACACCGTAAAGAAAACTTAATCTTCAAAGTCAAAGTGACTATAATCGGTTATAACAAAAATAAATGGTTGCTAGCCATTTAAAAACAAATAAAACAACCGTGTTGTTATTAAGTTAGTTTCACTAATAAAGAATTTCGCATGTTCCGTATATTGCTTTCGTTTTAAATTATTTTTATGGCATTTTGACACCACAAAGAACAACCAACAGAATTTAAGAGAAACTCGTTAACCTATTAACGACACCCCTATATGTAGCATAAAAAACATTTTTAATATCAGTAATATTTTTCGTCAAGTGCTTCTACACCTGGCATCACCAAAAAGTTTATTGAACATAAAAAAGGTAGTGAAATAAATAGTAAGAAATGAGAAAAGGATGATGTTCTTGATCCATTGTTACATTATATCAATTTGGAAGGCTGCCACTAGAGCAAAGGGAAAAATATTTTAGTTACTTGAAATTTATATTTATTTTTCCTTTAACAAAAATTACGAGAGTTTTATTGATGTTCACACTCTTTTGAAAAAATGTTTTCAAGTTTCATGCAATTCATTATATAGTTATCTTAATGTTATTATAACTTAACATAAAAGAGGGAAAGCGTCTTATATTTATTGCTCGGTTAACGTAAATAAAAATACTCGAAACGCAATTAAATTTTCATATCTTAGATAAAATTTTAAAATACGACAAGAACACAGCAACAATTTTAAATATTTCTTACAGTAAAATACATATTAAATTTGATTTAAGGTTAATATAAAAGTGCCGTCATCAAAGCTATTTAAAAAAAAAAAACAAAAGTAAGACATTATTCTTTTATACCGCACATAAATTAATAATTATACAATAGAAAATAGTACTTTTTATATGTCATCCAAAAATTCTTGAACGTGGAACTTTGAATTATTTAAATATTTTACTTCCTAAATCCAGATGAAAGAAACTTTTTCATGACGTGATGACTATGTCGTTTTTATCTCAAAATAAGAATTTAAATAGATCATTCAAAATTTAAATTCCTGGTAAAGACAAAAACTTTAAAACAAAGTATAGTTGAAGTTTTTTTAGGTAAAATTGTAATTTACAATTGAATGTCTATAAAAACAGTAGCTTCTCTTTCGTAACATTATAATCAGTTAGAAAGTAAACGCACCGAGCAAAATTACGTCAGTTCTTTCAAAACCGACATTACAAATATGTCCATCATCGTGTGAATTTACAAATTATCTCTTACTTCCTTTGATAGAGAATGAAGACTATTTTATTTAACTATTATTGTATCCGCCTAGAATTGATCTTTGCGTGTGTATTAATGAGTGATGTCACTATTTATAATTCAGTCAGTTGATATTTTTAACAATATTTTAGATGAGTCCGCATAGCTTTAGTCTAGTAAAAAAAGTGCGATTGTTTGAAATAATGGAGTCGAAATGTTATTCGTCTCGCCAGGCAAGATGTCGGTACCAGCCACACGTCACGACATAAAAAATACATCAGATAAAATATTCAATTCAACCTGAGTCCGCCACGCGCGTTTTGGTACTTAATCAAAGTGAAAACCTCTTTAGCTTTGCCACCTGCTTCTATTACGATCTTGTTCTCCGCACATTCTCGCACAAACCATTGCCGCTCTTGGCATTTTATAAAAACAAATTTTATTAGATAATTAATTAACTAAAGACGTGTTAAAAGAAGTAATTGATTTTTTATGCTTAAATGTTTCGATACCAACATGTTAAAATATCTAAATTAATTAATTAGTTTCATTGAATGCATATTGTTCGTGAAAGATGATAATTTTGAATTTTTTAAAAATCCATATCCACTCCCAATATAGAGCATATAGTCTCATAATGGAGGTATTTCAAGAGAAGTTTTGCTACTTACTTCGTAGCTCAACCAAGTTTTATTTTCCAAAACGAGTAGTAGGGATAGAAAGATAAGGCTAGGGCAGGAATAGTGGTTTACTAATCGCTCTAGTTTCGCCCAGTTATTGAAAGATAGAAAGGGTGG
The DNA here is from genome assembly GCA_031772345.1 of Himalopsyche anomala. NCBI lineage: Eukaryota > Metazoa > Arthropoda > Insecta > Trichoptera > Rhyacophilidae > Himalopsyche > Himalopsyche anomala. The sequence continues at coordinate 8,197,105 of CM062831.1, forward strand.
AAATGAACATTCATGAATACCCATGCCTTCGGATAGAAGTCGATAAACCGATTGAAAAAATGTTTTTCGTAACCCGAAAAAGTATAGTATAACCTCACGACGTTTTTCCTTTAAATATTAAAAAAAAGCACATCAAGTATGATCAAATCAATAAAAATAACAAATTATAGAAGAACACCAGTGATTATAACATATTTTTCTCGAAGAAGCGCTGAAGAGTCATTAGGAGAAACTGCATTTTTTTTTATATAGTTTAGTTTTCCTCCCATGCCGATTTTCTCACTTTTGAATTTCGATTTCAAAAGTTTGTCATAGATTTAGTTAAAGTTTGACAAAAAAAATAAAATAACGATTAGTAATAAATATTCTTTCTACTTTACTGTCACTATGGCTTAGGTGCGGCTGCCGGCTGCGTGGACAAGTAGTCAACGCTGTTGGCTTCGGTTACGGAGGTTATAATCCCAACATGAACAGCTTTTAAAAAATGATTTTCAATTGATTTGAGGATGGATGTATGTGATATCTTAAACTCTCTCACAACCATCATATCCTACAAACAGGCGTAGCAAGAGTGATTAACCAACCAATATTCCTATCCTTTTATCCTTACTCTCTCTGAGCAACTGAGTAATTAGCAGTTTTCGTAGAAAAACACTCTATTTAGATACCTCCAATAGAAGACCATATGTTTGTTAAAAAAATAGTTTATGTCTGAACTGAGATTTAAAATAACGGATTCGGTGTCCCAATAATAATATATGTCATTTTTTATCTTGTTATGCAGAGACGTCACTGAAAAGGATAATTTCCATAGATAAAGACGCGCAGGGGTTGAGCGATGAAGAAAAACGCTGAGTCTTACTTTAATAGGTCATAAATTATTTATGACTGATATTTAACAGAGCCGGTCGATAAAGAAACATGCGTACGTATATAGGAATATAAAAAAATACTCAGATGCTAAATTAAAGTTATATTTCTGAATACATTTCATTCAAATGGAGTGTATTAAAATACGCTCACCCTTATAAAAAAAAAAAATATTATATTTAACATTATCGAAGAAAGATTGGTTAATTGATTTGATATTAAGTATACTTAGTAAGCTTCACGATGTTCGAGACTTTTAAAACATATTTTGACTAATTACAAATAGCGACGAAAGGTGAATGCATTATTCACAATAACTGATTTTATTCCTTCACGATTTTATTGTTTTGAAATATAATATGAACAGTGTTTCTAACTTAAGATTTCGATTGAGGTGCTTGGTGGGGTTTCGATATTAAATTTAAATCGATCAAATTATGTACATTTCCACAAATTTAATCACTAACAACCCGGAATTCGCCTTTCTGTATCTTCAGGCGTTCAAGTAAAGAGTCGTCAGTGACAAAATTGTGAATGTACATAATTTAAACGATTGAAATTTGAACAGTGTTTCCATGCTTTAAAAAGTTGTAAGTACTAATTTTCGTTTAAATATGATCAAAACATTAGCACAATACATTTTTTCGATTAAGAGAGTAAATACAAATACCGTTTTTTGTTACTGTATGATTTTTTTTATTTTAATAATGTAATTTTACGTGATTTTATATAAAAAATGAAAAAAAAACATGTTTATCATTAAAATTACACACAACAAATTTTTTGTTATATAGTACGATTTTATGTTTTTACAGGTGTTGTAAAAAAACAAAAAATAAGCATTAATGCTAAGAATAACCGTATGCCGAGGTGCAGGCGACCCAGTGCAGATTTTTTATTACACGAAGAAGTACAGATCCGCGTACGCTACCACGCCGGCACGCGTTTGTCTTGCACTGCACTCCGTTGTGAAGCCGGCAAAGAGGTTTAGACGTGTTCTTTTGATTTCGCCGCGAAACTAACTAAATAAATGCGAACTAAACATCGTTTTATCGATACTACCCACATTGACTATTCTTAAAAGACATAAAAAGAGTTATTGTTAATTATTATGTGACCAGCGCTTTACAAAGCTCAAGTAGTCCATGAATTGGTGACGCCTGCGGCATCACAACTATCGTAGCCATCGGCATAGTTCTCAGAGTCATCAGAACTATGACGATGGCGTGAAACCGAGATAGCTTACAACCAATTTATAAATGTGTTGTATTAATGAATACTTTGATGTTTTTACCAAATTATAAAAGAGCTCTATCAGGTAAATGCTTATTCAATCAACGAAAAAAAATAGTCTTTATTCATCATTTGTCAACCTTTCTAAATCATTTACTTTATGTCAATTTACTTTATTGGCAAAAAATGAGCATGTGCATTAAAAGAAATATTAAAGTGAAAAGAATTTTCATTGAATTTTCAACACTCCAACTTCTGTAACACAATCATTTTGATGAAATGCGTAGAAAAGAGATTTCGATAAAATCCATATTGCTTCACGCGTATGTCACTTTGACTTCACCTTTTCATTTTTTATATTGTATTAACAACTCAACATAATGCAAGTCATCCATACACCGGGGAATTGTTTTGCTTTGTTGTCACGTACTGAAAATTCTCGTGGCTTTTACAAAACAGTTTATTCTTTTTGCACCGTAAAAAATCAACACACAAAACGATGCGTATGTCGATCGTCCAATTCATTAGTCAGACAGAGTCTAAATAACCTGATTCGAGACAGTAGGAAACGCAATATTCAATTAAGTCACCATTATTCATATGTGATCGAGATATATACATGTTATGAAAACGTGTTTACGTATAAGGTTCTTATATCGGGTTCAGTTGTTTGACATTAAAAAATATCCATGTAATGACCCAGATAATACCAAAAGTGTATTTAAATCTTTAAAAAATATCGGCATCTGCTTTTTTTTTGGTGTTATTTTTAATTTATCTAATTACTGGATTATTGTAACTGTACATGTAAATCCAATTCAGTTTTTTCGTAGTTGTCTGATTAATACAGTGAAAGCTCGACTAAGCAATTTTAGAGAATCTATAAATAAATCAATTGAATGATATAACGCGAGAATTTTTCTAGAAAAGGTGTGTTATTTTTTCTATTATCAAGACCGGTTTTACACAGTGAGCAAATTTTTTTAACTAGCATCTTACTGCTTACACGTTGAACTTAATCGATAAAAGGAAGAAATGGATTTTTTTTTAAAATGGTAAAATGAATTAAACTTTTGACAGTATTATTCATAATAAAATACGGATTACTATTTTTTAAACTCTTTTCGTGATCACAATTACAACCCAAGACGAATGTTACTTTCGAATAAACAAGTACTACACACAAATATCTATCAATAATAAAATTTGATTATGTAATAAAATATGTAAAAACAAAAAAAGTAAGATCTTTTTGTTGTATCATTTCTTCTCGAGTTGTTTGAAGAGTGACTTACTGAAACGTTCTCATTTAAGTTGATCTTGTGTAATTTAAAATTTTCAAATATCAGGAATTTCCGTTGCTGGCTTTAACTTCTGAAATTTTTTTAAGAAACAAAAAAAAAATAGAACTATGAAAATGAATCGATTCTCAAAATTAACTGCAATGTGGTGGCAATGCAGACGTCGTCAATTCTGGCTTAGTCATTTCGGTGTATCACTGATTATTTGATTTAAAAAATATGAATCAGAATATGTTACCGAGATTAGTAGTTGATAAAAGTGAGATAAGTTGTTGGTAGTTCATTAAGAATTAATGCTATTGAATTATTCTTAAAGACACTTCAATATAACTTAGATATAAGCACTTTCGGACCTGCAATTATTTGCCAACTTTTATCTTAATTCTCCTACTTTTGTCAGACAACTGCCTCGATCAAATCGCATAAAACTTTTCTTTTGCGACAAAAAGCTACTTTGCCTCACAGAAACTTCTCACCATTAGCGAAAAAAGGAACAAAGAAAAAAACAATTTTGTCTGTTCCAATGCCCAATGGAGACGTTTTATGAGTCGTTTGTCATGACTGGAATTGAAGGCCTTATTTGGAATTCGGTTATATTCTTGGAAAGACAATATAAATTTAGTCGTAAACCTTAACATTTTAACATTATTTCATTGAGAAAAACAAAATAGTATTTTATGTACATATAATTGAAAATAATTGCTGAGTTTTTGCTTGCTTTTTTTACGTATATGTCATATTTAAGAATCATGAATCAACATTCAAAAACTGTCTCCATTTAAGTATATTTTCTTCCAACCTTTAAGTGAGTATAAGTTGTTTTTTGGTGTTTCTGCGTAGAATCATTTTTATTTAGACTTTTTGCGTTTCTTTGACAACTGTTTTATAAATTAGACAATATTGTGAAGTTGGTTTCTTGCAGTATCAAATCGTTGGTTGTGTGTTCCATGTATCATGCCATTATCATAATATGCCCTCAATATATTATCGTCAGTTATATGTTTCTTGTTCTATTGCTTGTTCTATTGTTGTCTACATGCTTCTGTGGGTGCAATTATTTTTTTTTATCAAGAATTACCGTAATAGCGTTAAAAAAACTATCAGCTTTAATGTTTTAGTGTTGACCATAATTTATTCTAGAGATAAAATTTCATAAAGTCTTTGATCATTCATGAAGTTTTATCCATCTTCAATCACCTAGTCACGTAATCTCAAAGTGAAATTTAAAAAAAACTTTAAGCATATTTTTTATAATTTTTAAAACGTTATACTTGGGTCTTTCTAATGTTATATATAATGGAAACTGTTTGACAAGAAAACATTTAAAACAAAAATGTAAGCAAATAAATCGTATTTGAATGACGTAAACAAAGTGACAAGTCAAAACTCTAAAGGAAAAACATTGATTTACTCTATGCAAAAATTTACACATTTTTAAACCATAAGCTAAATTTAACTCGTTGGAAAGTCACAAAAGGTCAACATGGTCATGTTCTCAAAGGAATGATATATGGGAAATATCAAGATTTTAAACATGATAAGAATTTGATTGGACCTATTTTCAACTAATAGCGTTAAAGAACGTGCGAAATATTTTGTGTTAAAGTAATATTTTTCTAAAAGAAGTATTTTTTTTCTTCCGTAAGATTTTTGTAACATTCAAAAAAATTCTCAGAATCTGTTTTTATTTCTCCCTCGTGCCATGTTTAGTGCATGTTCAACGAAGTCCAGGAAAATTCCTTCAGAAAAGGAGATATGAGACGTTGAAAAAAATGCGACAACTGAATATGACTTTTGTACCTTTTGGATTGGATTGTAAATATAAATATAATGATATGCATTTGATTTGAAAGATACCATAGTTATATTTACATAAGATAAGTTATTTATGAATATTTTATTGCAGCATAATAATAATACGTCTTTGCGGTAAACTTATTATGGAAAGTTTAAATGACTTCTGATTTTTTAATAGTTTTAAGTATTTTTTAAAATATAGTTACCAGTTTACCAAACTACAATTGTTTAAATTATTAAAATTAAATATCAAAGTTTTTTTACCAACTTCACACCTTTATAAAATTATCAGGACCGGCCTTTTTCACTGCGAACATTTTCATAAAATACATAATAGTGTCCGTATATGCATTCGAATTCACAGAACCTGCAACCAAATAAGACGAAAGACAATTTTATTATTGAACATTATTATAGCTGGCACGATGTATTATATTTCTGTTGACATATACATAAATTAACATAAGCGTGCCCTGCAATTTATGTCACTTTCATTCATATAGATGCGATAACTCTATTTAACGGGACAGTATATGAGTTGAAAAGCAACTGTAAACAAGCAAATCTTTACGGAAATATGTTGCCATATATGTGTAGCGGTTTACAACCTAGAAACATCACTCACTATAACTGCATACTGCTACGTTTTTCCTCGTATTACCCTTACTTGCCGGCAGCAATATTTTTTGATATTTTGAATATCTGAATAAATCTGTTCCTCTCTTGCTCTGCTCGACAGTTGCATTTCTGTTTGCAATCAGATCTCAAGTCGAAACGTCAGATGCCAGATATGTTCTAGACATCAAACTATTGATGTACACTTATTATAACAGGACTCGATTCATACAACAAATTGATTAGAATAATTGATCTTTACGTCAACAAAACTAATAAAATATAAGTATAGAAACGTAAAAGCTGATATTAAATGCAATTTACTGGAATAAGACTGCATTAATAGCAAGGCAATTTGAATTATGGACACGAAAAATCGTAGTGTCACTGTTTTACGCGGGAAAAGTGACAGCTGTCAAACATCCATTAAACTCACTTGCCCAGTTGTCAAGCCGTAATTAGGTACAAAACCAAACATAAGGTTCCGAAATTATTGCTGAGATGTAGCTGTACCATCGTTTTTGCAATATTATCAGCAATGTGAAATTGTTGATGCTCGTTTGCAGGAATTTTAAGAATAAAGTTTTAACAGTAGCAATTATATATACTACATCTTAAGAAGTATGCGTTGTGATCTTAGTTCGATATTTATACCTTTATAAAGTACCTGTCTTGAAAGCTTTCCTGAAATAGGAAAGGTGGGTTGTTTGCAGGTGCGTGTGGAACTTCGTACCCATCGCTTTTAACTCAGGGTCGTCAAACATTAGCATTTTCCAGAAATATACATTATTCAGGGAAGATTGTAGTTGTCCACAGTGTAATGGCTACGCTCTGTCTATACTAATGATAAGATAATAAAATGAAAATTTTATATTCAATGTGTAATAAAAGCAAAATGATTGATTCTATGATTAATATATTAAATTAAAATTTATTTTTATTCACGTTCACTCCTAATGTAGAGAATATGGCTTCCTTATTGAGGTATCTCAACAGAAGTTTTTCGAGAACTGTTTGTTACTCAGTCGCTCAACCTCACTTTTTTTTTCAAAGTTTAGTAGGGAAAAAATGGATTAGGCTTGAACAGGACTAGTGGTTGACTAATCGCTGTTGCTACACCCAATTATTAAAGGATCAGAAAGATGGGAGGAGAGAAAATAATGTGAATTGACATCGTAAGCAACCAGTCATTGATTACAACTTTGGATTGAATAATTCACTGTGATCTTACCGGGAATCGATTTCAGACCTGCCTGATCGGTAGAGCAAGCTCTAACCAACTGAATCACGTCAGGCGACAAATACCCGATTAAAATATACACACCCAAATATGATATGATTATATATATGAGGGTTTTACTTGCAAACACGGAGTATTCCAAAATGGTTAAAAAATATATATTTTAAAAGTATTTTTAGTCGTACAATACTTTGAAATGATAGTTTAGATGTTATTAAGCCATGTTTGAGACTGATTTCAAAATATATATACTTTCAAAATTTATTTTTATCCACTAAATTACATTCATGCTTGATGTTTCAACAACTTTGGAATAAGTTATACCCTCATATTATATACGCCCAAATCCAGTTTTGAGAAAAAAATAGATTTCGCTATAATATTGGAGTACTGATTCAAAATAACAAAATTGAATTTATAATTTGGGTAAAACCTCGTAGTTTACATGCAATCAAGGTTTAAAAATGTTTTTATAATAAAAAATTCTCTAAGTTTTTATGAAGAAATTATGTTTTTCTCTGTCCAAGAAAAAGTGTATCAGATCACTTTTGAACCCAAACTCCGAATATATTATAAACTATTTTTATTTCATTATTTTTTTGTCTTTAAGTTTATAGCTGGAAGTCGGAATGGGTTTTAAACGATTCCACAGCCCTGGTATATACCTACATAGACATTTGCCATACATAGATTTTATATTAAATTTAGATCGCCATAATAAAATTATTCATATTAACATATTTTTTATATTAAAGGTAATTTATATCAGTGAAATAATATGGCCAATTTGAAAAATACGCCTACAGACCTCCTGCCGATTACATACACAAATATATTATATATGACTGTCAATAACCACAGTAATTATTCTATGAGATATCGTATATTTTCCGAATTAATGTGGTTATTAATCTTTTTTAATGAGTTTTTTCAAAGAAATGCTTGGCCTGTTATTGAAATTTATTGAAGGTTCAATAAGAATAAATAAAAGCAATTACGTTCTACATTTTCACAAATATTCAATTTCAATAAAAGAATGTTGATTTTCTTTTGTAAGTCGTTGATTTTAAATCATTATCTTTAATTATTTTTCTTTATCGCTAAATTTCCTGTAATTATTTTACGGAACAATCTTCCGAAAATCAAAAAACTTTTTCTTTGAATTTAGAGTTCGTAAGAAATAGGATTTTCTGCATTGATTTGTATTCATACTAAAATGCTCTTAAAAATTGGTAGTGAAGTGTTTGTTGAATATTGGTGAGTGAACTATACTAAAAAATATATTTTCACTCAAGAAGACTTGTAAATATTATATGATGAAGTCTCTTTCTTCCAATGGCATTGATAAAAAAATCTGTTTCCGACAACATTTTTTTAAAACCATATTCGCTCTCAATGTTGAATATAAAGACACCTTATGAAATTTATTTAAAATTAAAATTGTTGAAAAGTCTTAAACCTTTTAAGCCAATTCATTTGCTTAAAATTCGTATTAAGGGCCAGTATGACTTTTAAAACATTTAAACATGACATATTGTTTGATAATATGATCAACTCATTGCATTCTTGTTAACTCTAACATTCAGATTTTTTTGTTTTTTTTTTCTACACATTCATTCAGAAAACGTTATCCACTGTCGAAGTAAAGATTATAATCTTGAAATCTTGTGAATATTGGTGTTATTCATTTTTTAGCATTATGTTACCAACAAAACCAAAAAAAATATAATATTTAATTTTGAAATATAAAAATGATGCACTATTTATTACCGTTGTTGCAGCGAGTGTTAATAACAAAGATATAAAATTTATATTTTGTATTAAAAATTATTTTCCGCGTTGATAATTCGATATTGTTTTTGCACTGAAAGATGACACAACAAAGTAGTTCACTGAAAAATACGAGTCATATTTTAACGAGTTGCATCCATTATTTTTTATTGTGAGTATTTATATCTTTGAATCTTTATCAGATGCGTCGAATGATAAACTATACGGATGCATGGTTTTAACATAAAATACATTTTTACGAATACGAGCGTAGAAAAATGGAAAACTTTCCATAAACTGGCATTTACTAATGTATGCTTTTGAATAAACTTACCCATATAAAGCTCATATGTTTGACTTTCAAGTAAAAGCTTTCTCACTACTTAGAATAATATTTTTCAAGTAAAATATTCTAGCATGCAACGAAGCAGACATAACTGTTTTAAGGCGTTTTTGTAATTTTAAGACAGAATTGAAAATACGCCTAGAGAAATGCTGTCAAAATAGAATATTGATAGATGTTTTTTTGAATTTTCTCAACTGTGTTTTGGTTTATTTGAACATTATATACTTCCTATGCGATTTTTTAAAACTATTTACTTTCCGAATGTGAAAAATATGGTCTCTTAATTGTACCTATCACCACAACCTATTTCGAGGATTCGATTTATAAGAAGTAATGAAGGCATCGTAGACATTCATGCTGTATGCCTTCTGACATAAACCTTTTGGTCAATTTGAAAATCAAATTTTTAGACTAATTGAATCCAAAGCCGATACTTTGGTCATGCAGTTAAAGTTCTAACAATTACAGATGTATAATATAAATTGGTCATTTTTTACCGGAGACGAACAAAAATAGCATGTTGTTAAATCACAAACAAAAAGATTCAATTAGGTGCACTACATAATTAAATTCTTTCACAGTGATGTACATACTATTTTTTTTATTCCCATTATAATAATACATTTGAATTTAATTGCATTTATATGAATTTTGATGTAATATTTGAGAAATCAACTGTCACACAAAAATATACTAGTTGTTGTTTGATAGAATATTTATTCTAAAGTTTTTTCTTTGCCACATATCGATAGAATGACGATATGTCGTAGAAACAAAATAATACTTGTATTAAAATGGTCGGCAAACACAGTGCAGGTTTTGGGTGAACTTGGTGTGGATACATGATGTGACAGTGCGGTCTAAACTAGTCTCCACCATACAAGCGCTGAGAAGTTACAACCACAGAGTACATTGTGGAACCGTGCGCTTTGTGTATGTGAATTTTCAACCATTCACCGAACCAAACAAGGAGCTTTTTAATAGATTGAAACCCTGGCGGTGTCGTTGCGACAAGCTTTCAGATAGTGGGTGACTTATACAATACATTTTGTAAAAAAACCGAACGAATTATTACAATTAATGTGTATTTTAAAGAATGGAGAAAGTTGCATGTTATCAAATATGAGAGATAGAAAAATGGAATGAGAGAGGAGGGATTAGTTATAAAGTCAGAAAATAAATAATTCAAATTCTTCTCCTGTATATTAGTAGCAATAGTTTTTAATTAAAATATAGTTATTTAGCTAACAATAAAAAAAAGTTTAAAAGAAAATGAAGAAGTACGCCAAACACAAAACAATTTTTTTTAAATAAGGATAAAAAAAAAATTACGTCCAAAGTTTTGAAAAGGTTACAAGTAAACTTGTCTATAAAATGGATTTAATTGATTACCGTTTTTAATTATCATACTTTATTTTCTATTAAGATAAAACCTTTTTTTTAGTTTGTGAACAAAAGTTCGCGCCCTTATTACATTATTATATTTTAGTATTTAAAAAATTTACACCCTTTTAATTTGAGAGAATTTTTCAACGTTATAAATATCATGATGTGTGATTTATAAGCCTTTTGAAATATATATTTAAAATATATATTTAAAATATGGTGGTTTGTTATTTGAGATTTAAATAAAGAGTTTTTTTTTTTTTTGGTAAATCAGTGATAATATATTTGTGTCACAGTGTCGTTGTATATTTTACAGACCACCAACTAGAAACGCGAATAAATTATATGTCCCTTCAATGAAAATTAATGCTTCGGCCATGAAACATTGTCAAATAACGACCGGTGCTAAAAGCGAATGACTGGGATTACGTCGCATTAAAGTTAAAAACAAAACTCTTTCAAACAAATGAGTCTCGAAGTAAACAGGAATATTACATAGTAGAAATTAAAATGTAAATATTTTATCATTACGTTCGTCGTACTCAACCATTTTGTAGCGAGCAAACTTGCATTGTATCTGGCGGGGTATGCTCAAGAGAATTGGTTACGGACAATTTTGTAGTGTAGATCAAACACGTTTCACTTTATACGATGTTTTTTCAATTTAAAAGGATAAATGCAATAACCGGTCAGTCTATTGTGATGCGATGAAATTTCAATGTGTATATTTGTGTTTTTTTAAAAAGCAATCAACACGATGTTGGCGGTTAAAAAATAGTCGACATAAAAGGTTTCAAAAACGCTGTTATAATTTTTTCAATATTAAAAATGACAGTAAAATGTAAAAATTTAATCTGTCTTGATATTGGATTTCCAAGCAAAAAATTGGCAGGCGAAACTAAATCATACAATAAAAAAACATTCGTATTCATTGGAAATCGTCAATTAAATAAAATAATAACTCAAGTATCAAAAGTCTGTATGTAAGTATGCAAGTATGTGACGTCTTGAATTCCCCCCTCCCACCCATCCTATCCTATGAACGGGGAGTATCGAGAGCGATTAGCTAACCACTAGTCCTGTCCTTGCCCTTTCCTTCTATTCCTACTCTCTTTGGAAAAAGAGAGGTTGAGCAACTGAGTAACAAGCAGTTCTCGTAGAAATATTACTGTTAAGATAAACTCCATTAGGAGTCCATATGCTCCATATTAGGAGCGGACATGGTAAAAAAAATAAATACAATTAAAAGTTACTTTATTTTTTTTCTAACTTTCTGACAACCAATTTTGGTAATGGAATTATTTTTTCTCATCCAATTCTCCTAATCTTAATCAATCAAAGTAAGTATGGAACATGAATAAATCAACAGAAATTTTAGTACTTTTATTGTTTCGAATGTTAATTCTTGGTGGAAAAGCGTTTTTTTGATACCTTTTCTACTACTAATGTATTTATTACAAATACTACTTTGTCACAAATTGAGAAATACATTTTTTCATGTATAATACAATATAAAATGTATAAAAAGTTGAAAATCTCGAAAGGGCTACACAAAACCTCCAATAGAGCGACACGTGGCCCACGGGTCAAAGTTTGGGCATGTCTGGTCTAAAAGGCAATTAAATCATCCATAAAAAGATTTCGTTCTCGAATTAAAGCTTGTGAATAACGCAACGAACACGGCGTTGACCATTTGTCAACAAGCTCAGCATTATTAAAATAGTTGATATTAATATTGCCAAAATAATTATTACGAGTGCTTAATCGAGTACTAACTCGGCTTAAAAAAAAATACGCTCGATCCAAATAGCCAATCAAGAGAGTTTCTAAATTAAGACGAAAAATAATGATGTTTTACCTATAATCAAAGCTTAGATTTTTTGCCGACGCAAAGCTGACATATCAAGTTACGATACTACTAATGTAAAGGTACAGTTTGAAACACATAACACTGTAAGCCGTCTATGCTGTCACGTCACGTACGGCCCATGATAGCCTTTCTAACACAATAAGATTCTTCTTATTTCGTAATAATAGGATATCTTCCGGCCCAATATCACCGTCTATTTGCACTCCATTTTCGGAACTGCCCGGCAAGGGCGCCACATAAAGATGTTATCTCTGATATTATGTGTGTTGTTCCAATAAGTATCTATATTTGAATCTCTTATTATAATATATTTCGATGTTCCTATGTCATAAAGACGTAGAAATAACAACACAGTAAGAGATAACCGATAATAATCACTTTTTTATATAATATATTTAGTGATGCTTATTTCTGCATAAACGAAATTTAAATTACAATTTTCCAGTTAGATCTCGATTATAATAGTGTTTCAAAATCAATAAAATAAAGTGTAGTTCTTTGAAAATAATTAAAAAAATATTTTAATAGTTTTAAGGTATCGTTTTTTTACCCATCGTTAAAACTGTTTCCAGGTTTTCACTTATTAATTATTTGACGGACACTTTACCATCTAAACCACGGGTAGGTAAATCTATTGACTGTCGGCCCAAAATGAAAAATAAATGTTTTTTTTAATTGAGAAAAACCAGGTTATAAAACTCAGACCTTCTCCGAATCAAAGATTAACCCTCCGATTAGTCATTCAATTTAGAAATGCCTTTTAAAAGCATGTTTAAATGTTTTTTTAATTACATAATTTTAATTATTACCAATTTTAAAATACTAAAATATTTGCCCAGACCTGGTCTCAACTAACTTTGCACACTTTTTTTATTAAAAAAAAACAATATTTTTCTACGAATCTACTTAATTTTAAATATTTTAAGTAAAATAAGTTAAACGTAATGATAAAAGTAAGTAGTAAACTAGACTAGGGTTTTTTTAAAAACCTTTTATAAGATTGAAAGACTGTGATGTGATAATGAAAATACTAACCTTTGACTTTTTTTATTGGATACGATCAAAACGAAGAAAAGACTTGTTAATATTCTCAAAATGTCGAGATCGATAAAACACGATTACGTTGCGTTGCGTGTCTGATAGGCATATGTAAGACAAAAAAAAGCTTTGAAACTCTAAGTTCTCGTTCACAATTTCGATTTCTTCGTGTTTGGCACGTTGTTTTGTAATAATAATTATTGTGAGAAAGTTCGGACAAGGGACATACTGAGTGAGTCACGCAACCAGGGTATATAAAAGTAAGCGACGTGATTTTTGATCTTGCAAAGAGTCTGGTTAACTAGAGTTAACATAATCATGTGTACTCTAACTAAATTATGTTTAAAATTAATTGACAACTGCCAAAGGCAAGTCTTGAAAAGTGTGTATTTAAAATAATATTTAATGAATCCTGAAGTTGTCTTAAAATTTCAAATGCATTGCCAACATAACGGACCATTTTTTACAGGATATTTCCCTGTTTTTAGTATCAATTTAGTTTTGATCAAACGCACTGCTTAGTACTTATAATCTCCATGTCATTAAATTTCATAGCAAAACACTATGATGCATAACAAGAGACAAACTATAGACGTTATGTCACAAACTTTGAAACATTTTTTGCATCTTTAAGAAGCATCATTGAACACGACATTGCAAGTATAATTCTTCAGTTATAAATTACAAAAAAAAATACCGGAGTTTTTTTTCTTTTTCTACTAGGTAAAAGAAAGGAGCTGAATACAAACATTTATAGTACGAATTACAAATTAATTACTTATATAAGGCACGATATATCCCAATGGAAACAAATTTAACAATTATGAGCCGCCTGTTTTGCTTAAAGTCTTGTTTACTAATTACAATATTATCATATTATTTATTATAATATAAAATTAAATTTTATATTAAAAATAAATTTACCACACATAATTACCACCGAACATATAGAAAATATTGATGGTTATGTTGTTAGCACTGTGATATTTGCATTTCGTTTTCAGTTTCAAATATTGTACTCATGAAATGTTGAAAAATCATATAGCTTCCTGCCTTTAAAAATATACATAAATTGATTGAAAAGTTCAATTCGTTAGAATGCACAATCGCGTGTGACAAAAGCCCTGGAGTGTTTCCACTCGAAAACACGACCAGCAATGAAATACATATGTTAACTCTGTTTTTTTATACATATTTAATGGAAATTTGATACTAAAAATAAAAAATATCGTCCATAAACAAAAACAAGTTCAAGTTTCACATTTAAACTAAACGTTACTTAATTAATGTTGAAAGAACGGTTAAAAATATGTTGGTGAATAAAATAAAGGTAAATTTTGTAAAGGAAAAATAAACATTGAAATAACAAATATTTCATATTACTTATGAAAGGATAAAAATTGGGTAAATGATTTATAACACAAGAGATTATTCAAACAATAAATAGTTGATTAAGTTCAGATTAGTCAGATTTTTATTTTCATTATTAATATCACATCGCTTTATTATTTTCCGGACCGTTATCAATTAAAAACAAAATAGTTTGTATGGAAGTTAATGGAAATGTTGTACTGTTTCAAACGTCTGGAAAAGTAATATATGTAATTGCCTACTGGGTAATAAAGTACTTCAAATAATGGAGAAAGCTTTATGCTTGATAATATATGCAAATCTGGATTATTACCATACAAAAATAATTGAATAATTGCGGTAAAAAATTGTCAGAACTGCCATTTTGTTAAAACAAACTTTTTCTGAAGTATGATTTGTGTTAATGTCCCTAATATAATATATCATATTACACTTCTAAGTATTATTAGTTTGGATAATGGTATTGAATCTTTTCAGTGTTTCTGAGGTGGTGAGGTTAGGTATTTTTCCTTTTCGTTTCAATGTCATTTATGTTAGCTCTGAAGTCTGTGTTAAGTGACGTGATCTTGACGGAAGCAAAACTGTTTGTTGATTCAATAATTTCATGCTTTTAAATGTTTTTTTTTCACTTTTCCGTTTACTTATCATTGAGAACAGGTAAAACAAGCAGTTTTCATTTATATGAAAAAAAAACAAAATTATGCCTTGTTTGTTTTGAGCAAATATCCTCTATATTAAACAATTTTAGTTATAAAAATAATCGAACAGTTAAATATAATACATTGTATTATTTTATCGCTTTATATACAAGAATGTACAATAATTCGCGCGTTTATTATTTCACGGTGTAAAATAAACAGCCCTGAACATTTGTTTTTAAATGGAAAAATAAATAAAGACTCAACCAAAAATAATAAAACTTTTTTTTGAAAATTTTACACTCCATTAAATTTTAAATAATTACAAAGAAGAAACTTTTTACAAACCTTTATAGGAAAGAATTTATTTTTCATTTTTATCGCCTTCGGGAAGTGGAAAAATACTCTTATAAAGTAGGTTACAAAATATATATCGCTTGTGTATTTTTTTCATCAGCTTAATTTTGATATTAAATAAAATACTTTTATGCATGGTATTGGATGACCAGTGGCTGATGATAAAGTGAAATTAAAAAACTTTCAAACTAAATGTTAGAACACTGAAAACACAAAGTTATAATTAAAATGTTCCATAACTTGTCATTTTCGATGAAAAATGTGTTCACAAAAGAAATTACAGCTATATATTTATTATAATATGAACTCATTATTCAGCATGCAACAAACCCATTATTCAGTTTGTTATACGAAGCTTTGGGTAACAGCATGTTGTGAACATAGATTTCTATTTTAAGCATCATAGCTTAGGCCAAAAGCAATCACTGGTTTCCTTAAAAAAATATTTTTAATTTTATTAGGTATAATGTATACTAATGTTGATTTAATGTAGAATGATTTTGTATTTGTATAAGTATTTCGACCAAAAATGGGTGATTTAAAAAAATAAATAACTTGATAACTACATATGTTATTTCATTGACTGCTGTACGAATGTCAAGCTTCTTAAGTAGGACAGGCAGTAAAAACTTTAAAGTTAGAATTTAAAAAAAGCCTATAAGTTATCTCACTTTTATGCGAATCATTTATTAGAAAATGATCACATTAATAATAAAAATAAACATGTAAAAATATGTACTTCATCGACTAAATAATTAAGGGTAGAGAATAGACAGTTAAGGTTTCATGGAACTCAATATAATCATTTAAAAAATGAATCATTAGTAAATAACAATTTAAATAAGGCAGGCAACTCATTACCGTTAAATTTGTTTTCTGTGAAATTTACTCTTCCCAATAATTAGTGCGATAATTGTTTGTGTTTAACCCCTTCCGTGCGACCAGTATAAAGGAAAATACACCAAACCTCCGTTTTTTTAAATTTTAAAATATAAAATTCATAATAATGAATGTTTAACAAATAGGCAAAACGCGTTTCATATTTTTTAAAACATTTTGTGGAATTGCAAAGTTATCAAAAGATCATTGACTGTTATTTACAATATTTTGTCAACCATTATCAACCGAGCATTTGCTCGTCATGATCGAAACCGGTCTTGATCAGATTAAATAAAAATATAAATAGTAGAAATGAGTATTTTATTTTTTGTATATAATACCTTTCCACCAAGTATTGACAATGAACACCTTAAAGGTGGGAAATTCAGATAATTATTCCTTTATGAAAGTGATATAACAAGGAGGTAATAATTACTGCAATGCGATGTAGCTTAAACTAACCAAAGTCAAACAACCTTTCTAAAACTATCAAAATTAAATTTTAGCCACTCGAGAAAGACCCGAGCCGAGCATCTCTGCAAAAATCATTTTGAAAGCGTGTAAATTAAGTATTAATTATAATAAGGTATTCTGCTTACGTAATCCAAAATGATCTTGATGTTATAACATCTTTCGTATACAATAATTATTTGAGTTGGAGTCTATCCCAGCTGGAATATCATTATTTTCTTTGATAAAAGATTACGTTATACCGCGGGTTAGGTTATATTATAATACAAATACAAGCAATGTTTCAACTGTGGTCTGGGTAACATATCATTTTAATAATTGTTGACTATCAAGAAACTAAAACAATGAATGGCGTGTTAACGTCAAAGTTAACACGCCATTTTTTTATCCATGTCCGCTCTCAACGTAGAGCATATGGCTTCCTAATGAAGATATCACAACAAAAGTTATTCTACGAGAACTGTTTGTTACTCAGTCGCTAAACCTCTCTTATTCAAAGAGAGTAGTAGGGATATAAAGATACGGCTAACTAAGGTTAACTTATCGTTCTGGCTACAACCAGTTATTAAAAGATAGGAAAGGGTGAGAGGGAATTTTAAGACATCACAAACACCCACTCCTTCGAAAAGGAATCGAAAAAATGCTTTTCGTATTGGGACTCGAACCCGTGAAGTCCACAACGGATGCCTACCACGTTAATCGCTGCGCCATAGGACCCAAACTATAAAATAGACCAGCTGATATAATGTTATATTAATGCTCTCATTATTATTTTATTGAAATTTAAACAGTTGAATGTAAAAAAATTACCACAATTAGTTTATTTTCTTCCATGATAATTTTCACGCTTTTTTGCCTCTTGAAACTCGTAAAAACACTTTTTTTATCGTCACCTTTTATTTTATTATTTTTAGTAAAACTGTCTTCCTCAGTTAAGGTGTGTTCGATTAGGTAATATTGACAGATGAGTAATAAGCCATTGCTGATGCAGTATAAATGTAAGTGATATTGATCATGTTGTTTCAAAATTCTTAGTGATTACCGATGAGAATGAGGAGTTAAATATTCGTCATTTACACTCATAATGACCGCGTTTATAGGTCTAAAAGAGTGGATTGTATTAGAAGATTGAACGCTTAGTGAAAAGTGATAATGTCGACAAAGAGAGTTTAAGTTACACAACGTATTTAATGCATTAAAACTACGAAAAAATGATCTATCGGCCTTGATATACTTATAATGATAATTTTAAAACGTTAAATGCTTTTGTGTTAAGCACTGAACTTACGAAATGTAAATCCGTAGTAGGCGATGCTGCGTGAAATTCTGAGTATGTCGATTCCTCTGAGTCAAAGTATAAGTATTGGTATCGTAAGAATCACGCTATACAATAGTTCTTCTAATGAAGGAAGGTCGTTAAAAAAAAACTCCCCTTAACTCCACCACTGTCTATCTCACTTGCCTGGTTGACGACGCCAAGTTCCGGACAGATGAAAAAAACACCGAGCATAAATATTAACCTTTTACCCGCCATAGAAAAAAGTACTTTTTTACCTAGCACGCTGGATATGACTTGCAATTATTAATTTAATTAGTTATTGACGAAGTGACTCGTCTTTGGCGTGTTGAGCACGAACAATTTGACGAGATGTCTCGTCTGTGGCAGCCATTCAGTTGATTAAGATCATACAGGCACCGAAGAAAAAAAAAACAGCATCAAAATATATGAGAAGAGCTCTTCTTTCTGTAAAAGGTGAAAGACACCAGTCAAACAAAAAATATTTTTTAAGTGTTGTAGCCGTAATATTATATTGAATTATTTATATATCTAATATATAAAGAAATGTCTGTTTGTATTTTATGCGTTGCCACACCGCTCATCCGATTGCAATAAAACATTGACAACATTTGTGCTTGCACTTCCGGGAAGGTCATAAGCATAGTAAAATTAGCTGTCAGCAGGTCTTATTTATAAAAATCAATGTTTGTATGTTTGCCATACAGTTCATTTTGACAACGTATGCTTGCACTTGCGCGAAGATTATAGTGGAATTAACTTGCAGTAGGTGGCGTGTGTATCGTAACATAGTCCATCGGCAGCAAACGTCAAACATGCACTTCAATAAACACAATTAAAACAATTAAAAACATACACTTTCTTTCTTTAATTGGCATTTCAACGCTTGCCGGCTAGTATGTAATAAACAAACACATTTAAATGTGTGAAAAAAAGAGGTACTCAAAAACATGGATAATAATTGAACACAATATTTTACAAGCCATAGTTTTGAAGTTTATAAATCCTCTATTAAGTTTCTTAGTTTGTGGCAACAAAAACATGCCGAACCATCACACAAAAACTATGAGAAGCACTAACGATAGACATATGATACGCTCGCTGTCTAGTGTCATAGAAAATAATAAATACACCTAGCTCGGAAACTGTATAAATAATATGGAGTCCGAAACGTAGCCGCTTTGGAAGGTAATCATCGTTTGCAGAGAGAATACGGTCAAACAAAAGAGCTTGTTTGTCGTATACAAAGGTTATTGCTGGTGAAATCATAAGTAGAACGGACAAATTAGGTTTTAGATAGCAGTCAGCTAGAGAAAAAATGATTTGTTTGTTTTGAAAACCATGTCTTTACGACACAACGTGTAGCAAAAAAAATACTCTGAAAAGTTTATACAATAAATTTTGCAACACTTGTGTACCGTCTGTTAATAACTCGTATTATAAGTGTGTCATCAAAAAAAAATAACAAAAGTGTGAAGTAACTGTAATTTTATATTCTGAAGTAAGGACCATGGTGAAAAAGGAACGGACCTCTTAGCCTCTTATATATCGACTGTGGAAAGGAAAAAGGACGTAGCCCTCAATTTTCCAAAACAGCTTTTTTTCTATAATCACAATGTATACAACTTGACACACATTCTATCAAAAGGATGGAAGCTAAAAATGCCGAATAAGTATCTAAACTTTACTTTTAAGTTTGAAAAAGATGACCTTGTAAAAAATTAAAACCAAAAAAATCACTGAAATAAAGGTTTTTCCTAGACAATTTCATTAATTAATATTAGGTTGTGTCAATTAAACACCAGTTTAGAAGTCTCCGCTCACTTTAAGGTTGTGTATAATTCATAATTTGCATATGTCACAAAATCATCAAAACACGTTTTTAGCGCCTCCTGTAAAATTTTATATGTGTGGGTTACGTCCTTTTTCCTTTCCACAGTCGATATATAAACGTTTGTGGCGCGACAATTCTACAGATCTTAAGCTAATATGTATCTTTTTTTAATAAGCGGTGGTCAAACACCACCAAATATAATATAATATTAATTCATAGATTGCATTTGAGTAACCTTTAAAATAAAAGTGCATTGAGCTGCTTAATTGGAAACTGTTTTTACTTGGAAGCAATATTGACTTCATTATTTCTTAAGCGAAGACGTAATTATTATTTACGCACACATACCATATGAAAGCAGATAACAAAGAATAATTGATTTGATTTTTTTTCATTCCAAAACATTATCGTATCTCTAAAGCTATGAAATTGTACAATAAAAATATTCAAATCAATATTACGTATAAACCAATCAAGTATTTTGTTTTGTCTCCTTTTTAAACAAAATACTTTTAACAGTTATTTTAATGTATGTTTTTGAATCATGTAACTAAAGGTTCTGGTGATGA